>VZSV01000272.1:316610-332901 GCA_013398735.1 Nothocercus julius
TCCGATTTATGAAAGTGGACGGCGGCCGCGCTTAAATCCCCGCTAATAAATCGCTTTAAAAAGGTCTGCGGCCAATGGAGGGGAGTGATTTGTGGCAGGGTGTCTGGGGGGGGGAGAACTGGTGCAGCAGGGGGGCCGTGGTGGGGCTGGGAGCCTCCAGGCCATCCCGGGAAAACTTCCCAGCCCCGTTGCCCTGCTGCCCACACAGAGTTCTGCAGCCCTGCTGGTGCCTCAGTTTCCCTAATAGCACCTGGCGGGGCGGGGGGGAGTTGTTTACCCCCCCTCCCCCCCCCAAAACCTCTTTCCCAGCCCAGCATCTCCAAGGGGACACATGAGCACAGGAATGTGGGGGCTTCTCCCAGGGAACCACGGGTTTGCAGCATCCCGCCTCCATCGCCCCCGTTTCCATGGAAATAGCCCAATTTTTGGGGGGGTCCAGTGCCAAGTGTCCCCCCACCCCCGGCCGTGCTGGGGCTCCGCGAGGCTGCGGCCTCTGGGGGAGCTGAGGCCGAGGATGTTGTGACACAAGTGGGGCGGGCGCAGGGAGCCCGGGCAGGGCGGCGCATCCTCCCTGCTCGCAGTGACGTCTCCCGCGCGTCCCCGGCCCCAGATCGCTTCCAAACGGGCATCAGGAGCAGCCTGGCACGCACAGGCGTGGGAACCCGCACACGCTACCGCTAACGCCTTAATTAATGACAACGGCACCTTTTTTCCCTTTTTTTTGCATTTTCCCCCTTTTTTTTTGTCCTCCCCCTCCATAAGCGCTTTAGCGCGTGCTCGCAGCGCGGCTGGTCCCCACAGCCACGGAAATATTAGGTTGACGGATGTGGTGTGTCGCCGGCGCTCCCCGCACGCCGCTGCCTGTCAGCCCGCCGCCGATGACATTAACGCGGGCAGAAAGTGATGACAAATGCCCGTTATCAGGGAACGAGGCCTGTGACAAATCGCACGGCGCCTCGCGAGCGGCCCCATTACGCTGTAATAAAAAAAGATGGATGGCCCCGCGCGCCGGGGCCTGGCGCTAATGCGATTTCGCCCGGTCTCGCCGGGTTCTAATTAAGGCAGAAAGCGGCGAATGAACAGGCGGTCCCGAGGCCTGACACCCCCCCCCCCAGCCCTGCTCCTGCGCTGCCCCCAGCAGGGAATGTGGGTGGGGGGGTCCGTGCCGGCCTGGCCCTGCCGGGGGCGCCCGAGGTGCTGCCGGCTTGGGGGGGGACGCGGGCCGGGCGGCCCCCATGGCCAATGTCACCTCGACCATCTGCTGCTGCCGTGCGCGGGGACAGGGGGCTGGGCTGGCGGGAGGAGACCCCGTCAGGAGATCCCCCAACGCAGCCCCGTCACGGCCGGGGGCGCCGCTGGTCTCCGTGAAGCCCCCATGCCTCAGTTTCCCCCAGAGAGCTGCTGCTTTGGCTGCCCCGGCCAGCGCCCACCCGATCGCAACCTGCCCTGCAGGGGCCGAGGGGCAGGCGGGGGCCCCTTTGTGGCGCTCCTGGGCTCGGGGGGTTTCAGCTGGGCTGTCTGCAGGAGCTTGCAGGGTTTGGCCGCCCAGGCGTCCGTCGCTTGCGGGGTCTGCGGCAGCTGCGCTCGTCCCCGCCGACCCGAAATGGCAACCATTTCTAATCAGGGCATCCTGCTTCTGCAGAAAGAGCTGCCGCTCTGGGTCCAGACCTGCTCCCCTCCCTGCGCTCATCAGCTTTTACAGCCTGCAGGTATTTTCAGGCTTTTCCAGCACGGCACTTTTAGCAATGTCCCTCGGTCGCTGCCTCTCAAGGATGCTCAGCTGCCTGGGGTTTGGCTGTGCTCCCTCTGTCAGCCAGGATAGGTGCCGAGGCCATGGAAATGATGTGAAACAAGTCACCAAGAGCCACAGGCAACACACTGAGCTCGTGCTCCCGGGGCTGGGTCAGACCCTGCCAAGAAGAGGTGCCAATGTCCTTCCCGTGCCCTTCCCGTGGCAATGTCCTGCTGCCCGCGTGCCACGGCTCGTGACCACCGCATCCTCGCCGGTCCCCAGCACGTAGGCAAAGCAGCGTGCCAGTGCGGCCAGGAGGCAAAGACCGCACTGAGCTGAAAGGCGGGCAACCCAAGGGCATTCGGCACCGACCACCAGTGCGCCCTGCAGCGGCGGTTGTCACCTGGTCCTTCCCCTGGGAATAACAAGGCTGGAGGGGTGGAGCTGGGGCGAGCAGGGGTAGCTGCCAGCAGGGACCCCGCAGCGGAAGCTCCCGCGGCTGCCGGCGGGATGTGGCCCTGTCCCGCTGGAGTCGCAGAGCCGGATGGGGCCGGGCTGGGAGGCGGCTCTGCTCCCGGTGCTCCCGGTGCTCCCGGTGCTCCCGGTGCTCGCGGCCCCGGGAAGCTGTGTCACTGCAGCGAGGGGCGCCAGGGCCCTGCGCGCCCGCCCCAGGCCCCAGCAGCCACTTCACTTTCGCTGTAGCTCTGCTGACCTGCCATTAGTTATAACGCCGGAGCCAAAGCAGGAGGTCAGAGCCGGCGGCCTGGGCATCAATCAGCTCCGAATGGGCAAGGGGCCAGGGGGCCGGGAGCACCAGGTGCTGCGGGACGGCCCTGCTGGGGCTGGGGCGCTGTGCGGGGACGGAGGCGCCCGCCCTCCTCGCACCCAGCGCGGGGCCCTCCCTGCGCACGGGGCTCTGGAGGGCAGCAGGGACAAGGTCTGAGCCCGCAGCCGGGGGGAGCCCAGGGCTGCCCCCCGCTTGCCCTGGGTGCTGCACGGGTGCAGGCACGCAGCTGGCAGAGCCGGGACGCCCACGAGCGCAAAGCTTCGTCCCAGCGCGGTGACCCGCACGGCGGCAGCGCGGGGCCAGCCCGGCCGCAAGCGGCGCTGCCCAGGCCCTGCGGCAGCCGCTGCTCGCAGCCGCCGTTGCAGTCCTCCAGCTCCCTCTGCTGCCATCGCGCCCGCGAGGATGCGGCTGCCGGGCCCGAAGCGGCCGGGCCGGGGCTGCCCGAGCAGCTTTGCAGCCGCCCGGGGTCCCCAGCAAGGCCCTCGTCCGGAGACGGCCGGTTTGGCTCTGTCCCTTGCTGCTCCACGGCGCCCAGGCACAGCGCCGAAGAGCGAGCCCAGCCTTTGTGTTACACACTGGAGACTCCACACCGGGGCTCCAGCTCCAAAAAATACTGGCGTTTGTAAACCACAGCATTCAGATGAGGGGATTTCTTTCTTTTCCTCTCTCTGGGCCCATATGTCCCCACACGGCGGTGGCAGCTCTCGGGAGCTATGGCACCACTGGGCTGTTTCTATTTTAACCTCTACATAAGCAGGTGAATTATCCCCACGGAACACTCGTACCCCGGGAGGGAAGGCTCGGCGCGCCGGCTGCAGCTTCCCATTGCTCGTGGTGATGGAGAGCCTGAGTTATGGCCCTGTTGGAGAGACAGCAGGTTTGTAAATGCTGCTGTTTGTGCTGTTTTCTGGCCCAACGAGAGCCCATCGATCACCGGGGCAGGAGTAAATCTTGCAGAGGGACCGGCTGAGCCGCGCGGCCACCGCGTGCGGCCGGGGCTGGCACGTCCGCCTGGGCCACGTGCGGGTCTTTGCCAGACCTGCTCCTGCACAGGGCGCACGAGTGGCAGTGTGGGGCACGTCTGCCCTCCCCGTCATGGTCACGAAGGTCCCTGTGTCAGGGTTCGGGTGCCATGTGGGTGCCTCGTGGCACACATAGTCACTTGGCCCTTTTGGGGGAGCTCAAGACCAGCTTTTTTACAACCTCAAGCACCTGCTGGGGCACAACCAGTGTGGAGGGACTTGGGTGAGTGATGGCTGAGCTGCTTTGAGGGAATTCTCCCCCAAAAGGCAAGCAAAGAGTGAGACATTTGAACATGGTCCAGCCTGAAAGGCCTGGGGACTTGCTCCTCCCCGGGCCCATGCTGCTGTCCCAGCGACACCGGGACCGCAGATCCAAACCCACAGGGCTGCCCCGTGCCAGGGCTGCCACGGGAGCGGAGGAGGCTCCTCGCAGCACCTTGGGACCGTGGTGGACACTAGGGCTACCTCAGATCTCCTCCCAAAAGCTGTTCCCTAGGGCTGTGTAGGTGCCAGGGACGGCTTGAGGGCCACCACACTATGGACCAGACCATACCATGGTGGCCCTGCCATCACCTCCAGGTGGAGACCACCACTTGGTGGGAATGGAGACCGGGATGCTGAGCATCAGCGCTGGAGCCGGCGCATCCCGTGCTGCATCCCTCGCTCCTGCGGCTCCGCACGCCCCAGCTCCAGGGACACCCGCAGGGCCTGTCACCCCCCGCCAGCCCCCCTGCCCGGCCCCCAGCAGCCCCTGCCTCGCGCTCCGCTCCGCGCCGGCGTCGCCCGGCCATCAATAGCGCTTGCTTAATTAATTTGATGGGAACAGCAGGGACCGCACTTTGCATTTAGTGAACTTCCGAGAACTTCCAACCTCATCTTCATAATTGGCCTCATAAATTTGAGGAAAGAGAGAAATCAGCAAAGGCAGAGGAGCGAGGGAGGGCGGGAGAGGCCCAGCACGCGGGAGGGCGGGCGCGTGAGAAGTGACTCTATTTGGTGTCCTTATTTAATTTTATTGCACAGATCCATCTTCGCCCGCCCCCTCCCTGCCTAGCCCTCTCTCTCCCGCTCTCCCTGCTGGGTTCACCTAATCATGATAAATTCATATTCATTTCCCTGCCTGCTCCGGCGGGGGGGAGCAGCTCCGTTACATTTGCCCGGCCGTGCTGCCATTAGCAAATATTTACTCATGAATATCAAGTGCCACCGGCAGGAGCCGAAACGCCCCTTTGGCAGCCCTTTTTCCTCAGCCCAAAGCCCTCTCCCACCCTGGAGCTGGCACAGGGCATGGGGACGGGTGTCCCCCCCAGCAAGGGACCGGGAGAGGGAAACGCCGCCCCTCGGTTAGCGGTGCCGGGACGTGCCTGGGCTTGTGCTGCGGCTTCGCTCGGTGCCCACGGGGCCTCGCTGCAGGCCCCGCTGCGAGGGGCGCGGGGCAGGGCAGGGGCGCGCGGCCCCGCTGCCCCCGGCTCTCGCAGCGCCGCTGCCTCTGCGCGTGTTGCTAATTTGCAGGATGATCAGACGCACAGGCGGGAGGGCAGCAAGGAGGGCGCTGGGAAGGGGGAAGAGCCGGAGCCCTTCCTGGGCAGCGGCAGCCGGGTGGGAGCCCACAGGAGGCGGCTCCAGCCTCCCCGCTCCCCTGCAGCCCCGGCCTCCTCCCGCGCACCCCGGCCTCCCACCCCTCCGGGCGCGGAGCCTTGGCCCTTCCCTGCACACACGATGGCCCCAGCGATGTGTGAACACCCGACCCAGCCCCATGGCTCCATTGAAGGGGCCTGGGGACAACGAGGTAGCAGCAGAGGGGACACGTCCCCAGCGGTGCCAAGGCCCTTGCAGAGGGCAGCCCAGGCCCAAGCTCCCTGCAGCCGCCTTCCCCGGAGGAAAAGCAGCAGGAGCAGCAGGGCCGGGCCGGTGCCGGTGCCACAGCAGCTGCTCGGTGACCTGGGGGACTGACCCCTCTCGTCCCCTCGCCCGGTCTCTGCCCATGCTGGGGGCTCTCCTGGCCCCTCTCCTGCTGCTCCATCTCCTCTTGAGCCCACAGCTCCTGCTGCTCCTCTCTGTGCACAGAGGCTCCCCGGCTGCCAGGGAAGCACCAGGGCCGCCCTGGCTGGAGAGCCAGACGTGGGGACCCCACAGCATGAGGGGCTCCCGTGCCGCGGAGATGGGGAGCGCACCAGGGAGCCGGGCCGGCTCCTGGCCTGGCAGAAGGAAACGACCCAACAGCTGCAGGGCACAGAGCCAAAGGACAGAGGAACAGCAGGGATAAAAAAAAAAAGATAATTTATTTTACTTCCATTTTCAAAGCACCAAGACATTCATCAAGCCAAAAGACATTCATTTCCATCAGATATTGGGGAGAGCAGTTGGGCAAGGGGCCAGGCCGGGCCCTGGCAGGGCAAGGGCAGCAGGAGCCCCCCAGCAGCAGATGCCTCAGGACACCTCTGCCCCCAGCAACCTCTGCAACATCCCTAACAAAGATGGAGCACTGACAACACCTCTTCACCTCCAGAAATTCAGCTCCAGGATGGAAAAATCGTTGAGGCTTTCTGAGGAATCCAACTCACACCCCTGGAACCAAAGGGGTTAGCGCACACACACACTCTCAAACCCCTTCTCTATCAACAGAGAACAGGTGTCCCACAGCTTCCATAGGTACAAAACAAGGTAAATTTTGCCCTAATTAGAACCATCCCCTCATCTCCGCCTGGCACCCACAAAACACCCAGCCCCGACAGTTACATCCAGCGCCGTTACATTCACCCCCCCAGCACAGCTCCCCTGAGCCGCAAGGTTCCCACGTCCCCTCCTGCATGGAGGGGAAAGGGGCGCCGGCCGAGGCCCCGGGCGCTCTCTGCAGTGCGACGCTCGCGGCGCCGGCGGGCGGCGAGCTCAGCCCCGAGCCCCAGGCCGCGCGGCGGGACCCGCTGAGGGCACCGGCAGCTCGGACGGCGGGAGGACGGGCAGCAGTGCGAGGCAGCAGCGCAACGCGGGGGCTTTGCGACTCCCACAGCAGCGCTGCGAAGGGGCAGCCCTGCCGCCTTGACACATGGCTCAGCACACAGATTTTTGGGGTGGCTACCTTCAGGCACAGAGAGGCCCCCTGCTTTCTGCATTGCTGTGCACGGAGAGGAGTCAGACTCACGGCTCCCCGGCCCTGCCTTCGCAGGCTCCTCTGGGCTACCGGGGGCGCCGCGCTGGGCGAGCAGAGGGCAGCTCGTGCGTGGCTGGTAGCTCTGCCCGAGCCGCCGCAGCGCCAGGCAGCCCCGCAGCGCCAGGCAGCCCCGCAGCACGAGGCTGCCAGCCCGCGCCCTCTGCTGGGTGAAGCCGCCAAGCTCTGCCCGCAGTGCGGCTGCGCAGCCCCTTCTCGGGGACGGGGAACACGGGAGTGGGGGTACAACGCGTGGCCACCACGACGCAGCCCCAGGGCAGCCAGCATCCTTCAAAGCAGCAGGCACAGTGTGCTGGTGACAAGAGCGTCACCAGTCCCGCTCGGAGGGCTCCCGGTAAGGCAGCCCCAGCTGGACAAAGACGTCTCTTTCGGTGGGGGTAGGCAGGACGTGGCCAGGGCCCACCTTGACGCCGCCGGGGCCCCGTGGCACAGCCGAGCACAGGGAGTGCTCCGACAGGCTCATGCCCTTGGTCTTGGCCAGGGCCCGCATGGAGCGGTTGAAGTGAGCCGAGCCGGTGAAGTAGAGCAGGGCACAGGCGAACTCGCCGTAAGGCACCACGATGATGTCGAGGCGCCGGTGACGCCGGGCTGGCCCAGGGAGGCGGCACACGCCCAAGTACTTCTTCTGATCGCCGTTGTCCTCCTGGGTCACCAAGTCGTCCGTGAGGAAGCCTGGGGAGACGGAGCAGACACAGGGAAGGGGCTGAAAGACTGACCTGCCAACGCTTCCCATTTTTCAGAAAGCAACTGAGGTGTCCCAAAATGTGCTGCAGGGTCCCCAAAACCAGCCTCGGCTCTGGCAACTCCACACAGGAGAAGCTGTGCGGAGCTGCACCAGTGCTCCCTCCTTCATGCCGGCTGGGGAGCTGCCACTGCAAAGTGGCCAGGGCCGCTGCACTCTAAGGATTTATGACATCTCCTGCAACCCATCGCCTGTCCCTCTACGGATGCCACTCATTTGGAGCCCAGACCTCACTGCTCCTCAGCTCCTGCTTGCCCGGGCTGAGAACTGCTTTGGTACCGGTACCCAAGTCCTCTTACCGCTCCTGTGGAGGCTGTCGAGCAGTTTGCTGAACACGCCACGGTGAGACTGTCCGTCGGGGTGCGTGACCAGCACATCGACGTCTCCACACGTGGGCTTGCCCCGACGGTACGAGCCACATGCCACACACACCAGCCCGGGGTTCAGCGCCAAGGCTGCTTGTCTGACCTTCAAGAATACAAAGGGAGGGATGAGGAGTCTTGAGGACAGGACTCTGCATCCCTCTCTTGAATAGTATCTTACACCCTCCCTTGCACCCTGCTTTGCAGCTCTAGGGTGTGCATATGGAGCAGCTATGCAAAAAGCATAGCAAACTGTGCGGAGAAAAGAGGCCACCCTGCTACCAGGAACCACAGGTGCTTGGGTAGCTCCTGTGAGGTTCTGCCCAGCCCAGATCCACACAACAGACATCTCCTGTGACCACCCGTCATCCAGACAAGCCTGAGAGATGAAGCAACGCTGAGTTGGCAGGGTAGGGCCAGAGCCTCAAGGAAAGGAGGAGGGCAGGAGGTTTTCAGTACTCCTTGTGGGCCAGGACGGCAGAGCTCCTGCTAGCCCCAAGGAGAGTGAGCTGAACACAAGATGGTCACAGATCCATGAAGCAGAGAGGGGTTCAGAGCAAATCTCCTCAGCAGGACCCAAGAATCTGTAATGCCACTTGGATTTCCGTCCTGCTGGGTCTCTGCCTTTAAAGCAGAGCTAGGCTTCCTGAGGAAAACGACTAACAACCCAGCATTTTATATTGAACTGATGCCAACCGGCCATATATAATCAGACCCTTAATGCAGCCAATTTGTATTGGCTGGACTGAAGCCCCTGTTCTGCACAAACTGCTAGTTCTGATGGCTTCATTCATTAAATCCTTGAGAAGATCCTTGGGCAGCAGCAGAGTATTCCCCACATGACTGTGCCAATCACCCCACTGGCAACAAGTAATTAGGGGCCAGCTGATGAGCCCATCACAGGGGCTGGGGTTCAGAAAGCCTGTGTCCATGCCCACAGCCCCTTGTCAATCTTTGGGATCATCCTTCATTAGCAAGAGATAAACCCATTAACCTTTGCCCCAGAGGTGCTCCAAGAAGGCCACAGGCCTTTCTCATGCGGAGCAACTCCTCCTCTGATGCTCTTGCCCCCTTCTGACTTTAAATGAAGATTTCTAGAAAGCTCCCAGCCTCAGCCCAGAGCCCCAAAACTCCTCAGATCTCCTTGTGACAGGCAGCACAGACAGTGACTAATCCCTTCTTCACTCTCCTGCGCCTGGATTGGAGGTGTGTGTGTGTGTATGGAGGGGAGCACAGTAATCCCTTCAAATTAACAATAGACCCATCCCCAAGAGCCACCTTCTCAACCCGGCCTGCCTGGGAAAAGGGCCACTCGCTGCTGAAAGGGCTAATCTGGCACACAGGAGTGACACCCCAGCAGGAGCCTGGCAGGAGGGTATTCTTCGTGGCCAGGGCCTGTGGCTGAGTGACAGGGTTATGCTGGCTGCTGCTTCTATGGTGATCAGCGAGCATGGGGGCAGCAATGACAGTCTCCCCTAGCTCGCAGCTCACATTAGGGCACGCTGGCTTAGCACCCCACAGCCCTGGAATATCATGGCCTGCCAGAGCAAGCAGCACCCATTTGCAGCCTAAACTGCTTCCTATTAGGTACCCCTGCTCCAACACTAAGCTTGACAGCCAGAGCACAGGGGCTCGTAAGGTGCTCATAGCTTCCTTTAGAAAAGTACCATGGAGACCGCTCAGGGGCCTTAGCTGCAAGCAGGTATTGCAGAGATGAGGGACAGGTTAAGGAGCTGGAAAGCTGCTTATCCCACCATGCCAATGCAGCCTTCCCAAAGCATGGCAGGGGGTGCAGTTGACACCCAGGAAGTATCGTTCTCCTTGAACCTTCCTACTAAGCAAGTGCTTTCTGTGCCTGTGTCCAGAAAGAGTGCCCTGAGCCTTGATGCCACTCAGAAGAGGTGCTGGAGAGCTCAGCTCCAGCAGCAAAGCACCTTCGACAACTTGCAGCCTCCCACCAGAGCCCAGCAGTCACTGTTCTCCGAGCGGCTGCGGTCAAGCTACTCACAGTCCGCTCTATTTCTGCCGCTTCCTCTCGAGACATGCGCTCCAGGAAATCCTCGTAGTGCTTCAGCCCCACGGCTTGCTGGCTGCTGAGAGATGCCTTGGTGCGGATATCATCCAGCGTCCGGAAGCCCTGGTGCAGATCGTGTCGTTATATTCAGACATCTGCTGAGACTCTACTCTCTAAATGCTTTCAGCTGAGATTTGAGGGGATTACATTCCACCTTGCTCAAGTCCAGGCTAGTCGCAGCTTCAGAGATCCCATCACTTATGGTCTAGTTCCTAAGGAGAGGGGATTTAAGCAATTCCACTACCCACAGGCACCTCTAATCTCCACCTCATAAAGGCTTTGAATCTCAGCTAGCCCTGACAGAAGGGTACTGTTCTCAAGGCATGGTGTTCCTACAGCTTGTTGGAAAACAGGCAGTGCAGGTAAGGGGAAGTGGACAGTGCGAACATAGCTATATTTTAGACAAAAAATTCCAAGCATGACACCAAACACTACAGAAACCCAGGTTTCATTAACTCTGCTCAAAAAACAAACTGTTTTTAGAAAAGGAGCCCACCCAGTCACTCATATGACCAGCAGCTACAGCAGCCAACTGGGCCAGCACACTACCAGCAACTGGCTCATGAGCTTTTGAGGCCTCAATGTCCTCGTCCCAGGCTGGCTCTTAGCAGTGTCATTGCTACGCTATTTGAGCGGTGCAAGCTGAGCTCCAAGCAGTGATGCTGCCCTTCAGCTGCACATCTTCATCCTTGTCCCCGCTACTCATCCAAACTCAGCCCCAATTACATGGGCTCCATTTTCCCCCCTGAATATGCCACACCAAAATCAAGCCTTATGCCTCCACCTGCAAAATCAGACACAGAGCCCAGTCCTGAACACTGGCCATCAGAAACTATTTGTAAAGGCAATTCTCCTGTTGTCAGGAGGGATCTGATAAGCTGCAGTCTGGAAGCCTCTTGTGTAGGCACTAAACTTACCTGCTGGTACCACATCTGGGCTGTCTTGACCCCTGCTCCCCAAATGTTGGAGAACAACTCCAGCACAGGCACATTCTCGCTGATATGATCCAGCTTGCGCAGATGTCCACTCTCCAAGATCTCCAAAATCTTCTCTGCCATCCGTTTCCCAATCCCAGGAATTTTGCAGGCTTCCTACACAAGAAACCAGAGGGAGTTTAGTGGCAAAGTGAAGGCCACAGACAGGCTGGAAAGTTGTTATCCACTCAGAGCCTGGCTACCCCCTTAAACAGTAACTGGTAAGTGGCAGGACTAGTTGCATGTGCTGTTGTCCTCTCTGCACCAGCCTCACATATCCAGTGCCAAGTGCAGAAAGACAAGCAAGCAGAAGGGGACTCAAACACTGACACACTAAATGGCTGGACCACTGCAGTTGATCAGGCCCAGATCTAATTTGTCTTATGTACTGTCTCTAACACATCCCACCTGGTGATGCTTGAGGGGAAGGTGAAAATATCTTCACCAGCCCCTATGTGCTGGGACATTTACTTCACAGGTGCTCAGATCTGGCCATAAAAGTCTCAGTGGTCTGTTTTCTAGTGATCTGAAAAACACTGCACGTGTGAATCCTGTGTAGCCAGTATGAATCCTACTGCTGTGTAGCCAATGAGAATCTAACTCACACTGGCTACACAGCTTCCATCAAAACTCTCCCAGCAAGGAATTCCCAAGGCCTGAAAACAAGCTATCCCAAAAGAAAGGGGTCTGGTTCAAAACAGAGCTAGCATGTTAGATCCACTTCCCTGCTCCACCATCCTGCGAAGGTATTTTACCTGGTAGGAGGTGACTGGTTTGTGGTAGCTCTTGAGTGCATTGATGGCTTTGGAGTAGCCCAGAGATCTCCACTTGTCGCCCTGGACAGAATAGGCCTTTGCCAGAACTTCCAGCTTCTCTGTGATGCACTGATTGTGATTCTCCTTCTTGCTCTTGGAAGACTGAGCACACACCCACTTGCTGACAGGTTGGACCACTGTGGAAGAGCTGTCACTGGTCTCCTCTGATGATTTTAGAGGGTAGCAGCCAGAAATCAGTGCTTCTAGATCTCCCTGAGTGACACCAGCATCTTCTCCTTCGCTGTCTTCATCATCAGAGACTTTCTTTAGGGAAAAGTAGAAAAGTAGTCATATGAGAATAACTGCATGCCTCACATACGCCCCCTTGGCACAGGGTAATCCTGGGCACTAATCAACCCCCAGGGCTTGGCAGGCATTCTTTGAAGCTACATGCACATCTGACACACACAAAACACAGGAGACAGAGACTGTAGTCCAATTACACACGCACCTCCTATGGCCAAGCCCCTGAGACCTAAATGAGGAAAGACACTGGTTAAATGAGCAGCAGTTGCCAGCGTGACAATGTCAAAATCCCTGGCTGGGGACTCCTGAGTCCCTGTTCCCACCAGGAAACCGTTTGTTATGTGCACACCCCTCTCTTGCATTCAGACTCTACATATTCCACCCCATGACACAAATCACAGAAGATACATGTGCAACTCTGTTTTCATGTTACTGACTGAAAATTTTAACAGGGTACTAAATAACCACAGCCCATTTTTTTCCCCATGGCTATCTGCAATAGAAAAAGGGGAGGAACGAGTGAGACAAAGGACTCCACATTCCTCAGTGACAGAAGGAAGAACCAATGTACACATTTGCTGATACCCTCAGCATTAGGATACCTCTGTGTGGACTTAAAACACACTCAGCCTTGACTTCATATAATGAACAAAAGGAGATAGAAATGGGAAGCTGACCAGAGGCTTTGCAGACTGCTTTGCTCATTGGGGTCCCTCTCTTTCCTTATGTATAAGCACAGGAGGAACTTCAAGTCAGCCCTGCAGTTACATGTGGCCCTAAGTTCTGTTAGGAGTTTCTGAAAAGTGTCAGCCTGACTAAGGCAGAAACAGACTCTGGACTCCCCAGACTGCTGGCTGGGGAATCCAGCTGTCTCCTGACTATCCCTGCATGATCTGCAAGATACAGAGCTGAGGCTTTTACGGCGAAGAGACAGGATGTTCATTGCTTTCCTTTTCGTAACCTTGCTTTATAAACTCTGAAAACTGGGCTGGAGTGAGGCTTTGATAAACTAGCTTTATTCAACTTGAAACTTTGTACATGTGACTCTCTTAGGCCACTCTGGCCCACAAAGCCTTAGAGTAGGTAGATCAGTTAGCAAGTGCCTTAAGAGCAGCTAAGTGGCATATGACCCAGCACTACACACGTCTCCAAAGTTGGAGCATACAAACTCCCCAAATCCCCATGCTTAGCCAAAGCATTTCCTTACAGAAATATGACTAGCTCTGTGTCACGTGTGAAGCTTCTGAGATGCTTCAGGATCCTACAGCAGCTAACTGCCATTTTAGCTTGATGTTAAAAGCAGCTGGTACTATCTTTAAAGCACATCCAGAAGTTTCCTCTCTTCTCCCCAAACTTACCTAGTCCTAAGCTGGGACCAAGAGATTTTGCTCCAGTATCTATAGATGGTTCTGTGCACAGACTAACCACAGAAAATATCAATGCTTGAAGCCATTGAAAAGAAAATAAAAGCAATAGGGTTTCACACAGACTCTAACTGCTTTCTGACTGCTAAAGCAAATGTGAACAGAAATCAAGGCAGCTGCCAGGGACCCATAAGAATTTAAAAACCCTTTTCTTCAGTTAGGAGGGAGATTTGTTATAGATTGCCACTAAATAAACCAGAGTTACAAGAAACAACAAGGATGAGGTAACAGCAAAGGTGACGAAGAGATTAGAAAGCAACAGCCAATTCTATACCATGCTGGATAGTAAGTTTGAGAAGAGATCCCCTCCACACAAATTCAAGAGAAGGGGAAAGCCCAAAACAAAAGAGTGTTCAGTGGACTGTCAGCTAGGATTTTATGAAACAAGGTTTTATTTATCAGCAGCTGTGATTTTGGAGGGTGCTGGCAGCACTATGATACGGCTGCAGTTCTCAGAGATCTTGGACAACTTTGCTACAGACAGATCTGGATGACACAATGTCAAAATCAGCAAAATTAAGTGAAATGCAGAAAGAGAACCCAAAACTAATGTCAGGTCTGGAAAGGGTGACTCACAGCAGAGGACACTAATACCCCCACCATGGATATTTAAAGCACAACACACAATCATCTGAGTGGCAACCTGATCCACTACACATGTGTCTGAAGGAGGTGCTTGCCAGGGGGTGGAGAACAGGTCAGCAAGGCTCAAGCAAGAACACAGGATAAAATATCAGAGAGAGTTTCCTGAAAGGGAGATATTCTCAGATATGGAATATTTCCCAAAAGGAGGCAGAGGACACATGATCACCAGAACGAGCCTTGGACTGATCAAAGCATCAGGACTGCTTCTGCTGGAAACATTTTGATGGAGACAGGAACACGTAAAAGGGACAAAGGGAAGCAGTAACCACGTTCACAGCTCAAACCTGCCAGTACTGATCCACTGAAGTATCCAAATGCTTTTCTTTGCTGATATCTTCTGGCTGTAGCACTGCAGGGTGCTCTTAGCCAAGGAAAGCAGCACACAGGACCATTCATAAGAATGGCCTGTGCTCAAGCCTCACCTCAGCTGGCTCCTGCTGCCCAAGGATGTCCAGGGTTTGAGGCAAGGAATCCCCCACGGGTGCTTCAGCCTTTGGTTTCACAGCTTCCTGCCCTGCCTGGGGCTGAATCTCTTTGCCAGCCAGGAGCTTCTGTTGCCGCTGTTTCTGCAGCTCTCCCTCCTCCAGGTACCTGCCATGGATCAGATGCCTTAGCATAGGAGCAGAAGATTCTTCAGCACCCAGATGTTTGCCTAGGAAATCCTTCTGCATTATTTGGGATGGAGCAAACAACCAATACGAATTTTGCTCTCTCAGATCACAGACTCATTACTCTAGCCTTGGCTCAAACACCCAGTTTCCATTCACTTTGCTGACCTGCAGCTTCCACTTATCAGACTCTTCCTCCAAAGCTCTGCCAATACATTTTGATCCTAACCTGCAGCTGCTTGCTGTTCCATTCCTTGTTTCATTGGGTGCCTAATAGTTCTCTCTACTTTTCATCTGCAATAATCAAGTAACAGCGTTTAATTCTCAGCATTTCTAAAACAGACTTCCTTGCTCTCCCTGGTGGATTAGGAAGAAGTGTCTTTAGCATCTGTAGCAAGCACCACTACTCCTGATAGCACTTCTGGACTCTACTCCAGGCCAACAACCAGTCACAAAATTCATGAACTGTATGGGGAGAAAAGACTCCAAGCCGTGCCTGAACGATACATAATGAGCTGCAGCCTAGGGATCTTGAGCAGGGGTGAAACATCAGCACAGCTCAGCTCAGAACATGGGTTCCTAAGGAAGAATGACAGCCTGGGATTTGCATACCTGAAGGGGATAAGGATGCTGTAGCCCTTGGTACTCAGCAGCTTCTGGTCTCTAATACAAGTGCTTAGCCAAGATGCCTTCACTAGCTGCAACCCCGCAGGTAGCTTGGGTAATTTAAGGAGCCGGAAGGCCCGATCACAGTCCATGTCTTCGGCCACCACGATGTGCGTCACCTCCGGGCAGAGCTGGCTGTGGACCCGGCCCCCGTTCTGCACGATCTGCTTGCGGAAGATCTCAGCCCTTGCTTGGCCGATGCCAGCTTGCAGCACGTAGGCGGTGACGGGTTTCAGCCACTCTGCTGGAGAAAGAAATGGGGCAGGAGATCAGTGTGGGAGAAAAAGCGTCCCAGACCAGCTGGGCTACATGTTTCATGCAGGACTTCTTGGGAGCGACAGGAGCAGGCCAAAGGGGGGGCACCAGCCACGCGCCTGAGGCCGGACACAGCAAATCATCCATCCGTGGCCTTTGCAGGGAAAGTGCCTGAGCCACAAAAAGCCTCTGCGAGAGGGGCATCAACGCCTGGGACAGGAATGGCGCACACCCCGTGGGCAGAGCGGACTTACCCTCGGGCAGCCCTGCGCCCTCCTCCTTCGCCACCTTGGCCGGGACGCTCTTGCCCGGCTCATCCCTCCCCTTCTTCTTCTTAGGGAAGGCCTTGACAATCCCACGCGGCTCCATGGAGCCCAGGGGAGGCTCACGCTGCCAGCACCCAGCACCGGCTAAAAGTAGATAGATAGACAGAGAGATCGATATTAAGAAGAAGAGCGCTCCGAGCAGCGCCGCCCTCCTGAGGGAAGCACCTAGGAGGGGAAGCACAGGCCGGCAGCTCCACGACAGGAGCCACCGAGGAAGCCACTTAAGAGGAGGCTGCTGCGGGGCCCTCGAAACCACCGGGCAGGTGCTCGGGGCGAGGGGGAAGGGGGGAAGGAGGGAGGCAGGGAGGGAGCGGCGGGCGCCGCCTCTGCCCGCTCGGCGCGCCGCGATGGCGGCGCTTCCGGGCGGCGGGAGGAAGCGGCCGGACGGGGGGCGCGTTGCCGTGGTGACGGCGCGGCCGCCATGGCGGTGCCGAGCTGGCTGGA
>VZSV01000272.1:340756-379837 GCA_013398735.1 Nothocercus julius
TCAACACTCAAACGCTACTGTCTCCAGCCCACACCATCCATCCCTACAGATTAAAGGGTGGTGTTGTGTTCCTGGTCCATACCTGAAAAGCTCCTACCTAAATACCCCTAACTCTTAAGTGAGTAGGTCATGGGCACCCAATGCAGCTCACCTGATGCGGTCTACTTTCAAAAACAAAAGCAAAAGCTCCTCAGGGACCAGGTGAGTGGCATGTTCTGTTACACCCGGCAGTGAGGAATGACTGAGTAACTGCAGCTCCTCTCTGTAGAGTCCTCCCAAGAGGATGCAGTCACCATCCATCCCTACCAGAGCTAGGCACAGCCATGCCCCAGCCGCCTGGCTCAGGCAGCTTCCCAAACCCCAGTGCCACCAAAGGCTGGATGATGCAGCCTTCTACCCACCAGTGCTGACACCCCTATGCAGCTACAACTCAGCTCTAGGTTTCAGCTACAGAAAACTTGGAGACAGCTACAACATTGCAGGACTGACCAACATGGGCAGTAGAGTGGAATGGGAACCACAGGGACATCAGGACCGGCAAGCAGCTGGTGTTGGCAAGCAAGGCTGTCACAGGAAGAGTGTCTCTCACCAGTGGCACCATTCACCTGCTTTGCTGACATATGGTAGCTCATTCTAGCCTGGGCCTTGTTCGTAAAGAACTTTTCCCCCCACTTCCTTCACGGCCTCTCCCTGAGAACTCTCCCCAAAACATCTGGTATCTGCTTCTCCCTTCTGCTTTCATTAGGGGATCTGGAACACTCTTGGAGTAAAAAGAACCATTTTCCCCACAGACTCGTATCATCTCTCTCTCAGTGTTACAGAGTTACCATTGTCCCAGTGATTCCCCCAGAATCACTATCTTGGGCTGGCAGTCTTCAAAACGTACAGCTTTACACTGATGGCGGATTGTTCCATCAACAGCATCCTTCTGCAGCAAGACATCTATGCATCAGGCACTTAGACATCACGTTCATCACTTACCTTCCAGGAGAATAAGTAGCACTGCAGCAAGTACAAGAGAGCTGGAAACGAGTGGGAATGATGTACCAGAGCTACATCAGGAACTACAGCGATGAGTTGTGCTGGAAAGAGATCCTTGCAAGGATGTGATCCTGCAGCAAAACTACACTTTTCAATTACTTCCCTATCTCACATCCACTAGGAATTAGGAGCTGCCTTCATGGAGGAGGAGGAGCTGGGTGGTTCTTCTCCCTCCCTGCTAAGGACTCCAAACAACCAATATTCTTTCAATTTGTGTGGATCACAAGGGCAAAAGCCACCTTTAATAGTGCAACTGGCCTAGAAAGTCCTAGCAAAGCACCATGGTGGGTGCTTTGCTCTGGATACACTCACCATTTGTTATAAAAAGACTCTCTCCCATATTTAGAAAATTCAAACTCACAGCCCAGTAGAGATCACGCATCCCTCCGCCAAGGAGGACGGGACCCAGACAGTGCTGCACTCATCCAGAGAGCCGTGCTCATCGGGAAACCCAGCTCTGGTTGGATGCTGGAGGCTGATGCAGAAAGGAGCAGAGCTCATTCACATATGCCTATGGGATCCCAATCAACTGCATCAGATCCCTGGGATCTGCCATAGTCAGTGTGTTGCTTCAGTACTGAAGCAACAAGGGCTCAGGTCATCTGTGAAAATCCAAGATCCCAGGAACTGTCTTCAACACAGCAACAGTCTAGCCGCAGGTCCAGCAGAAACATGCAGTGTCTGAAAACAGTCCCAACCTCCTCTGCCCATCCAAGCATCTGCAATCAGCTGGCACCACCAGAGCCCCTTTGGAATTTGAAACAACACATACAATATTTTCTGTTTCCCTTCAGTGTTTTATTTAGCAAAACAGGACTGTTCAGCCCTGCCAAGTGCATAGCCTGACCCGATGGTCAAGCTAGGGAGGAATATGCTGAAAGCAGGGCTGGCTCTGCCTTTTAGCTGAGCTTTTGCTCTTGGGTTTGAAGGACAACACAAGCAGCTGTCAGGACAGCAAGCACAGGTGAAAGGTAGGACCTGCTCCAGGCACCTCCCCTTCTGCCAGAATACTGCACCCCACACACAACCTAGATTTGCTTCACGTGGCTCAGACCTTGTCTGATCTTGAACTGATCAGCACACACAACTGGTGGGGAAACCCAGTTCAACCTGCTCCTCAAATGCTGTATCCACAGAAAGAAAAAAAAAAAAAAAAAAAAAAAAAAAAAAAAAAAAAAAAAAAAAAAAAAAAAAAAAAAAAAAAAAAAAAAAAAAAAAAACCACACACACTTAAAAAACCCTGACTTGTACAAAATAAAAAGGGTAAAGGACAACCGGCCTTTATTTCCACTAAAGGACAGGTGAGCTGGAGAAAGTCTGGCCCTTTGTGTACTCCTGAATGTAGCTTTTGGCAGGCAAAGAATCCCTGGAGAAGTCTTGGGGCCCCTCTCACCTCTCCTGCCCTGCAATTCCCTGAGCCAAGCATCAACTCCACTGAGTAGGGGTGACCAGAAATAGCCGTGGTGCCCCTCATGGGGTGGTGAAGTCTAGGACGTGCAGGGCTGATGCTAGAGCAGCGTACAGATGGGTGGTACTGAAGCGGAGGCAGTACACGGGGCTGCTGGTGGGTGAAGACAGGTGAAAGCTCTGCAAGAAAACAAGAGAATTAACCTCGCCTAGGAGGAGCTCAGCCATGAGACCCCATTCAGAGTTGCACACAGGCCCAAAGGCTGAGATGCAACCAAAGCAGGCTTCTTCCCTACATGTAGATTAGGGTCTCTATGGCAAACCAGCTCAAACACAGACCGGCAGCCTTTATGCCTCTTCATCCAAAGAGGTGGACACTTGGCTGCCAGAGCACAACCTAGAAACCTGCTGCTGCCGCCCAGCCTGTGGGCAGCCCTCACCTGCAGGCACCGAGTCTGCCGCTTATCCCAGAGGCGCACCACGCCGTAGTAGGAAGAGCCGCTGGCAATCATATGGTTCCCATCGCTCCTTATGCAGTACAGGGCGCTGTCATGGGGCTCTTCCCACTCCTGGACACACTTCCTGCAAGAGTAATGCAAACCAGCGTATGACTGAGTCCACCCAGAGCCTAGACTGGAACTGAGGCCCAGAGGAGCTATCTCAGCAACAGGCAAGACCCCAGCTGTGGCACAAGGAGCACCCAGGAGCATCACTCCAGCCCCAGAGCCCCTGCAACCTCTATGCTGGCAGGACTGGCTCACCTAGTGCTGGTCCGTATGTCCCAGTAGCGGATGTAGGTGTCATATCCACAAGAAAGGAGAAGGGAGGGTGTTTCATAGAAAACATCAAGGACTCCAGCACCACGGTGGAAATCATTCCCTAGGCAGGTCAACAGCTGACCACTGCGGTAAAACACAATAGGGAAAGTCATGCAGATCATAGAGCCCTTCTGCCGCAGCAGGCCGGAGCAGAGATGGTGTCATAAGAGTCTCTAGGTCTCCTTTCTGTGATTTAACAGAGCGCCAAAGCCCGTATGCCTACTCTTCCCCAATCTCTGCTGTTGTTGGGCCACTAACGGTCACGAAGGTTGACCAAGAGAGAAATCAAAGGAATGAGGAAAAAAAAGCCAAGGGCTAGGTAACCCCCAGAAGAATGAGATCTCCTTCCTTGGGTGAAATGAACTGTCCTCAATGATGTACTGAATAATGGGGCTCCACTTCCATGAGAGATGATTCCTGACTTAGCTATACTTCAGATAACCTGCAACAGTCATTTATCTGATCAATCCCACCCCATCTGACTCTACCCATCAGCATAGTTCCATTGGAGCAATCCCTGGCATCTAAGACACTCCACTTAGGTCTACACATAGATGAAACTCCCTCGCTGCAGGCCACCATGGCCGCTCCACTCAACCTGTATGCTGCAAACACTGTATCAGTGGCTGCGCATGACAGGCCAGGGGTAGACATGCCAGGGCTGCTCTGGAGATGACGTTTTTCCTCCCCTCATTCCTGGCCTACTGAGAAAGGGCAAAAGCATCATCTCCACAAAGCTCTAAGCCAGATACTCTCTAGATGTACCATTCCAATCTGAGCTCACTGAGAAAGGGCCCCTCTGTCAGTCAGGCTGGGAGGGAGAAGGGGTTGCAGTGCCTTCCCCAGTCCATAATCACACCAAGCAGAGGGGACAGCCCATCTCCAGCCTCACTCCACCTGTCCCATCAATCTCACAGGAGCAGAGGGGACAATCTGCCCAGCTGCTTGAGGCAGCCACCTATTGCAAACTTGCCTTTTCTTCCTCCTCCTCACAGCCCCCAAATCACAACCACTGGGCACAATAAACCTCGAAGCACCTGCTTTTCAAGCCCAGGCCGCCCTCTCCGACGGGTCCTTGGTTCTCAGGACAATGAAGTGGTCCTGAAAGCCAACAGCATGGACCCCGCAGTGGGGTCACTCCCTGCAGCCCCCCCCATTATTTTGTTACTTTCTGCTCCTTGATCCAGCATCACACAGTTCTGAGGCACATTGCCAAATGCCTTAATTCTGTCTGTAATCTGGGCTAAAGCCCTCGTCGGGGGGATAAAGACCACACAAAAGGAGAAATAGAGTCCCGGGAGATGTTAAAACAAGTAAACACCTTTGTGTCAGGAGAGAGAAATCGCTGATAAAGCAGATTAGTGCCTCGAGCCCTGGTGTCCCCAGATCAGAAGGCGAGCCCTGGCCGATCTTTGCAGCCAGCACGCTTCTATGATCACAGAGCTGGCGGCATGCTGGGGCCAGCCTGTTTCCCCACAGTCACTCTCCAAAGAGCAGATTATGTAGAATAACAATTTCTTTGTGGCTGTGTAATTCCCTCCGTGACCGTGGCTGTGGGCAGCTACATTGGCCCTTGATGCCAGGGCCCTAGCAACCATTTAGAGAGCCCAACCAGCCCTAGCGATGCCCCCCCCGCGCAAACCTCTCGGACAAGCTTTAACATCAAGTGCATGAATTAATCCCCCCCAACATGAATCCAGGGGTGCTGGCTTATTGGACTTTGTGTTTCTCCAGGCAAGGAATCGAGGGGATTCCAGGCTTCGGCCCTTTGCAACCTTCTCACAATACATTAACCCTTGGAGGGTTACTTGTAAACCAGCCCAGCAGCAACTCTGCACCTGTAGGCAGGTCAGAAGGTTGAAGCATTTGCAGGCTGAATAGCAACAGTGAGAACTGCAGAACTTGGCTCAGGCAGAGCTCAGCTCCATGATGAAGTGTGGCAGGACCAGGTATCACCAGGCTCTGGTACTCTGCTACTCCTTCAAGCACACAGAGCCTCTCCATCTGCCACTCTGCAAAGCCAGCAGGACAGATGAACACGTACTCAGCCCTTCTCAAAGCCTCTGCGCAGCCTTCCTGACCCTATGAGTGATAAATATGGCCAACATTGTATCACATGCATCAGAAGTATGAGGAGGGTTGGCCACTTTTCCAAGCGGGGAAAAAGCTTGGCATGGGACTGGCTGCCTGGGAGACCCAGCAGGGTCACTTCCCAATTCCCATTCCTCATCTCTGCTGGGAGACAAGAAAAGCAACCCGTCAGAGGAGTCAAGCTTGGGCTGCTTGCGAGCAGAGCCCTCTGCTAGTGGCTAGGGCTCACGGGAGACAAGGTGTCCCGTGGGTGGAGGACAGCACCAGCAACTGGGCTGTTGCACAGACCTGGCAGGCAGACTCTGCAGCTCTGACAGCAGCCAACAGGAGAGAACCAGCTCCCTGGCTGGGTCTTCAGAGAGCCAGAGAGGCCCCCACATTTGGCTTGAGCTGAGGCAGGCAACGGGCGCCAGCTTCCTCCAAGGACGTCTGAACTAAGCCACCCAACACAAACTCTTTTAGCTCTGTGGGACAGTCAGTGTGGAGGAGAGGACAATAAATTGTGGGTACCTTCAGCTTTCCTCATGCTCTGGCAGTTCCCTTAACCACCCTCAGTGTTTCTGCCCCTGCCTGGAAGGCTGCTCCTTCATGAGCATCTTGCATTGCTGCTTGCGCTTGCCAGGAAAGGGGAGGTGTTTGCAGCGTGTTGATGTCTCAAAGTGAAATATTTCAGCATCAAGCACCCAAGAACTCAAGAACAGAAGAAATCAGAGAGATTAGACTCCTGCTTTCAGAGTTTCCCACGCAGCAGGGAACACCACCCAGGTCCCTTGCTCCTAGTATTTCTCCATGCCTTCACACCTCACTGCAGTGGTACCCAAGCATCTCAGTGATCAGTCACAACTCTTCCTCCCTCCACTTCCCTTTGCAGCCAAGATGGAAGGAAAACAAGCAAGTAAACAAACAAAAAAAAAAAAATCCCAACAAGATTAACTTTTCTGGGGAGGCAGGAAAGGAGCAAAAATGCATGGAAGTCACTGCAGCTAAGATTAGCTTGACTGTTTTTTATTTTTAAATCAATCAAGGTCTCCAGCCCCAATAATAGGCCAAGGGAGAAAGTTTCAATTGGGAGGTCCAACCCCTGCACACAAAACCAGTTTCTCAGCAGTTTACAGAAAATACTTATTATATCACTTGCTACAGCGAAGTATTTAAAATCTGATTTCTGGGAGGACAGCCCTACAGACCCAGATGCTTAACACACAAACCAAGAGCTTGGAGTGTTCTGGCATGGGGAAGCCAAACTGATAGTGGTGCTGAACATAATGGACTAACTTTTCCTGTTTTTCAGTAGACAAAGGTATCTCTGGGCCAGGAGGTCCAGGAACCAGACAACATGCCAGGCTAGCTCCCCCCAGCATGGACAGCCATGCTGGAAAGGAAACTTACTGCGGGTACAAGTTTTCCAGCCTTAGGCTCTCAAGTTAGTGCACCCAAACTCTCCAGTCTTCACCACCCTAACTACTCCCTACCCTTAAAGCCCCTTCCCCAGTAGTAGGGAGCAATATCCATGACTGAGATAATCCATTAAGGAAGAGTAGGAAGGCAGCAGATATACCAGCACATCAACAATGTTTTGTCTAACAGCTTTCTTGGTTAGAAGACATCAGCTCAAAGAGGGATGACAAACCAGAAAGACAAGTGATAGCTACCAAGAATTTTCTCTCTCCAGTATGCAGAGATCAGAAGTGCCAGTCAAACCCAGTAAGGAACAACCTTTTCCTTTCACCCTTTGCATCCCAACTCCTCCTGAAAGCCAGCCACCTGATCCACAGCATATCAGAGGCCAGGGCGCCCTGTCCTTGTTCACATGCTTTGAAGGTTCATCAGCAAGTGACTGGAGAGCCCCAAGGAAGAACCAGCACATAAGCTCCTTGCAAACTCACTACATCTCTGTCCTCCAGCAACAGTAAATGCACATTGTTCCAGGCCCTCTTCCAGCCAGGCAGCTAGTTAGCTCTGCAGTTAGGAGAAGTTCTGCTGCACTGTCCATTCTGAGCAGCCCAGGCCAACAACGGGCCAGTATTTAGTCCACCTGCTCGGTGGCACAGACAGAAGCAACTCCGTGCCAGCAGAGGTCTGTGGAGCAGAACTACAGATGTGGTAGTTCAGGTTTCCAGGAAATACCAGCCTAGGGCCCAAAGCTCTCCAGCTCTAGCACCTAAACCACAAACCGTCTGGACCAATGCAGGGTCTATAGACACAGGCAGACATCAGGTGCCAAGCAAGAAAGTTACAGGCTATCTGTGTGTATCAAGAGTTCCTGGTGTCTCCTGCTTTCTCTAAACAGACTGAAATTGTAGTGGAATCATCCTGTACCAGCCTACAGGAAACAGAGACAGAGGGGATCCCAGAACCCTTTTCATTCCTGGCACAGGAAGGCTGCATTAGCACCATGCTCTCAACTCCTTGCTGATGGAACAAGTTATTTAAACAAGGTCGCTATGCCTGGGAAATGCATCAAACTGATGAGCCCAAATATGAAAGGAATTTTGTTCAGGCATTGCAGAGAATCCTTTGATGCTGCTCCATCAGTTTCCACATTCTTCAGAACACAAAACAGTTTCCATTACTTTTTAAATAAACTATTTGGTTGGATTTTCCACATTTTACTCTTTTCTTGCCTGCTCAAAATCCAGTCATCAGTATTGCTATCCTGATATCTCCACAAGACAAAAGCTTATGAGCCAGGAAACAGAAATATTGAGAAACAGCAAAGACGAGCTGATTTCTTTCTTTGATTTTGCTTTTTTGTTTATAAACAAGCTCAAGACAAGCTTAAGCTCTTCACCCCAACAAAAGGGGTTCAAACTGTGAGCAGACTCCATTTTCATGGAGTTTTCATGGAGTAGCCTAGAAGGATCGCTTCCAGATAATCCAAGGATGTTGCTCTCAAAGTTGAGAGCATCTCCACTTTCAAAAGCAGAGGGACTATTCATGTGAGCAAAAAAGGTACTGGAAAGTTTTACTATTCAAAACAGTTGGATATTTGAAGTGAACATGAGAGTCAAAGGGAGAGAAGAAACAAAACCCACTTAAAGACAATTATCCAGAGTTCCGTGTATCCACAAGTCCTGTCACCCTGTTTGGGGACAGCACCAAAAACGAAGGGAAGAGCTAAGCTGCTGCCTCTTCAAGGTGCTTCACACCCAGGCTGAGGTATCCAAGGGATGCAGAGGTTATGCTAAACACCAATTAGTTCTTAGCTTGGTCAAGAAAGGCTTGGTCAAACAACACAAAATATGCTTAGGAAGAAGCATATCTCCTTAATAAATTCATTCTTCTCAGGATTATCCTGCTCTCCAATGTTGCTACTTCCCACAGGGAGGGTGGAATTGGCTTGGTAAGTATGGGGGAGACTCTCCGCCCAAAATCGCTCCAAGATGCTCTTGTAAGTGGCTTTCAGGAGAAACGCCCTTCAGCTTCCTCAGAGCAGCTGAAGAGATTCAAGGCAGTAGGGGGGAATGACACCAACGACGGTTTGAGATTGTGTGTGTGCGCGCAGAGAGGGGGATGGACAGGAGTTTTGCCTTCTTTTCTTCTGCTTTCTCTGAATTGGCCCACACACGCTTTAAATGGTCCAATAAAAAGATACAATTTCTTTACCTTTCCAGCTCTGGGACCCTGTGAGTTTTTGTTGTTTGGGTTCCCGTAAGGTTAAGTTCAGAGGATAAACTGACACGCTGGGCTATGGGAAAAAGCCAGTTTCTTCAAATAAAGCCACAACGGTGCAAAAGAGACCCTGCTGGGGCTTTTATTTGAGAAAACAAACAGAAATGGCACCAAGCCCTTCTGCTTTACGAACCAATTTAACTATAAAACCAATGTTCTCCCTCTCGGGGGTGAGGAGGGGAGGGAGACAGGACATGACAATAGCCCAAAACCTTGGGGGGAAAAAATAGGACAAAAAAGGTTGTCTGTCCCCTTTTCTTTCTTGTCCATGGCTCCTTTTCTTAGCACACGTGTGTTCTTGTAAAAACGATTAGATTGCAATTTGTATAACATGGTGACCCCCAAATTCAGACATTTAACCCCTTTTCTCTGCAAAGAATGTCAAGAATGTCTTCTCTGCCTTTCTTTCCAACAGGAGGAGTAGGGGGGAATTCTCTCAAACTGTGATTTCTTGGGGGAAGAGAGAAAGAGGGAGGCGAGGAAAAGAAGCAGGGAATTCTCAGAGCCTCTCGCCTTTCGCCCCACTTGTGTGGGAACAGGCGTCTGCATTGCTCCCTTTCTGGACAGGGCTCCGCAGGTCTCCTTTAGTGGGGAGACAAAAAAAATGGAGAGTCCAAATCAAAACAAAGCCATCTGTTTAAATGAGCTACCGCTAGCCAGTGGCAGAGGGGGTTCCTCATTCACTCCTTCCCATTCTTCTCTCTTGCCTCTGTTGATTCTCTCTCAACCCAGGGAAAAATAAAGATTGCTTTTGCTTCGGCTCAGGGGGATGAAACTGATTGATGCACTTGGAGTGTCCAGCCCCCACCCACGCTCTCCAATTGTTCAGAGCCTTGTAAAGTTGTCATAAATACGCCTGAACAGGAGTGCAAAGGCCACAGTGTGCCCTGGACATGCATACATCTAAAGGGCAGGAGCTGGCCTCGCACCCATATGCGGCCTGCTAGGGCCAAGACTGCAATAAGGCAGAAGGGATTTAGGATAAACACCTGTACATACTTTCTTGAAGAAAAAAAATGCACCAGAGGCCTCCAACTAAAGGAGGGCAGAAGCTGTCCCCTTAGGATTCAGAAAGGTGGTGATAAAGAAATAAAGAGCAGCAAAGAACCACAGGGCCCCCAACTGTTTGAGAATGCACACAGGCCATGAGAAACACATAGTGCATCCACCCAAGGCTGAAATCATCCACTATATCGAAAAGGGGCAAGATCAGAACACAGCAGAACTGCTGCACTGGACTGCTAAGACACACAGTCACCCAAGAGACAGACGCTCAAGACCCAACCTGTGTTCTCCAGCACTGGTCCCAGGAGACAGGTCCTGCTTCCAACAATGCCCAGGATCTCATATCAAAGCAATCAAACCCTATAGTTAAAAGCTGCAGAACAGGGACAGGAATTTCCTTCCTACCTTGTCAAGTGATTAACTCATGCCTGAAGGCTAGAGTCTTGCTTACATCCAGCCTTGCTTCTCCAGTCACAGGTGGGATAGGTAGCTCCATGAAGAATATCTGCTTGCGTAGATTGACGCCTGAACTCTCTGTCCTAACCATGTCACTGCAGATAAAATGATTCTAAGTACGAAATCAGAAACCCAAAGAGTAGTCATTGGGCCAAAGTGATTTAATATAAGCAGTTCAATGGAAGGTTTTGCCTGAAAAGTAGAATTCATCCTCTAATAGACCTTGCTGTGTTACCTCACCACCTTCTCTTTGAGTTTGAGGGAGAAGGCACAGTATTCAAATTCCTGAATAACCAAAGGTCGTACAAATGGGAACACTCATAACAGATGCTTCAAAAAGAGAAACCAAAGTTATTTGTGTAGGGATGGCTGGTGAAAACAGCACAGCAAAGGACAAGCAGGAGATCCTCTAGAGAAGAAAGTGAGCAGCTATTTAAGAGGAAATATCACTGGATCATCTCAATTACAGAATTACACAGACTCCCAGAATGGTTGAGGTTGGAAGGGACCTCTAGAGACCATCTAGCCCAACTCCCCGGCTCCAGCAGGGACACCTAGAGCACATGGCACAGGGTGGCATCCAGGCAGGTTTTGAAGATCTCCAGAGAACGAGCCTCCACAACATCAGAAGGTGCATAGTTGCTTCCGCTGATCTGAGGCAATGAGGGCCCTGAAAACCATTTAACTCACTCCTGGAAAAGCTTTGAAAAGGCTACTGAAAAGCCAAGGCAGAGATGCCGAGGAAGAAACTCAAACCCTGAAGGAATGTGAGGTCTCTTTTCCATGAAGCCTAGAGAAAACTTTTTTTTTCCCCCAGCAAGAAATACATTTGGCATGACCAATTCACAAAAAAGCAGCACAAGAGAAAAGAATCTAGATCTGCTGCATGATATTACAATTCTTCTGTCCACAAAATTTTGTGTAAAGTGTTATCAATGCCATGATATTTGCAATTGCTCCTCTCTCCTATTACACTGACATCTGTGTCCAAAAGCCTAGTTAAAACAGACTCCCCACTCTTCTTGGAGCTGGTTATCTTCTCTTTCGATTTAAGCAACTCTACAGTTCAAAGCTAGAGAGAGAAGGGCCCACTATAGAACTTGGTTTAGAACACAGGGCTAAAAAAATCTGCTCATGTATCTAACTCCAACCCTCTTTAAAAAAAAAAAAAAAAAAGCATCAGCAGTGATGATCAGGTTCTACCACTGGCTCCATGCTCATGGAGCCTAGCCTATTTGCAACCAGGGTGTTTAACTACCTTGCACAGCTGTCCAGTTACATTTGCTGATCAAGACTAATACAAGGAGCAGAAGTTCCCAAACCTTCCTTCCTGATGATTGCTCATGTCCATTCACTCAGTGAGAATAGGGAATCACCAAAGTGGTACAAATCAAGATACACCGAAATTTGAAAGCTGGTAACTAATTCTCACCCGCCCTGGTGCACAGGCAGGCACAGCCTAGCAAGCCCCTAGGAGACTCCCATAGGAACAGCTAGCAGAAATCAAACAGCAGCAAGTTAAATTGAAGTCTTCTGCTTGCAGTGGTGATACTTGCGCTGCTCTCAGGAAGACAGACCACAACGTGACAACACTGGTGGCAAATATGGATCACTGAACCTGCTCAGCAGCTGCCATGTACCCTGCAAGCCTCCTCCCCCCCCTCCACTACACACACCAGGGATACCTGAGTCTCCCTTCCCTCTGCTCCCAAGCCACTTTCATGCATCCTCTGCCTCCCACCTCCACAAAAGGTGCAGATATCAAAGACACCTGCCTTGAACACCTGAAGAGCCCTGACAGCCAAGAAACACAACTCTGTATCTTCCCCTTCCACACTCACCCCCCCCCCATCCCTTTGAAAAAGGTGGCAGAGATAAATGGAGAACAAAGCAGCAAGAAAAAGCCATAGCTTTGGCCCACACCCTGCCTATTACTTAAGGGGGAAGGAACTCTTCCGAAAGAGGAGAAAAAAATGTGCTCAGACACAATGGCTCAAAAGGCCAGGCAGCAAACCCGGCCACTTTGTACTGCTAACAAGGGAAACTTAATTACAGGAAGAGGGCAAAGAGGGACAGATAAAAGGGATACAAAATTTCAACATCTGTTGCCATAAAGGGATAAGAAGTGGGGAAACGCAAAGTGTCAGTTTGGTGTCAGTGACGGCGTAAAGCCATTTTCAAAGGGCTCAGGAGAGGGAGAAAAACCTAAAGAGAAATTAGAGGGTTCTTAAAAAAAGAAAAAGAAAACCCACACTGCCAAAAATGCTTTCAAAAGCAAGGAGGAGATGGACAAAGACTGGGTGTTTAAAAAGGTAGAGGAGCTGGGGTGGTTTGCAGGGCACAGCTAAGTTTGGCTCCATTTACACAACAGCTCTCGAGCGCTGCGCCTGTCACCTTGTGTCGCAGGAAAGGAGAATGCAGGATTTGTGCATTCCAAGTGTTTACAGCATGGGGACTGCCACATCCGACAGATCATCGCTCCATTCCAAACATCAAGCTTGGCAGAACAGCTCCGAGAACCGCTGCAAAGATGCCTCTGCAGCGTCATAACCTGAGCAGAAGCATTCTTGAGGTATTTTGTCTCCTCAAGATATGCAGACCACCATGATGTACTAGGGAGCAACACTTCTCTGTAGGCAAAGCACAGATGTTTTGAACCTGTTCCCAGTGGTGTGTCACTCTGGTCTCCTAAAAGAGATAAGAGGTGTGAAATAAGAAATAAAAGTAGTTTGGGAAGAAGCTTTTCTCTCTCACTCACCCTTCTCTAGCTAGTTTGCTGAGCCACACACCAGCACTGGCTGATGAGACAGGAAGGTCTGAGCCAAGGAAGGCCAAAGGCAGGTGCATTTGCACAGAGCACAGCAGGAGGGGACCGGCACAGACAGGCAAGAGGCGAGGGAGTCGTCAAAACTCGATACTTGATGCAAGGATACAGGTTGGTATCCAGTGGCCATTACCGCTACCCATTCTCCTTTTCTGGGCACACCTACAGCCACCTAAAAGTTATTCACACAGCCCTCACCTTGTTCCTCAGTACTGAGGGGCAAGAAGCACTATCCTCAGATTGCAAAGTAATCTGATGGTACAATGTGGCATCTGTGAGGTGAGATATATCCTCTAGGACAGCAGCCAGCCAGCTTCAAAAAGCAAAAAGAAAAAAAATCCTCCTTTATTACAGGAGAAAGGGCCAGGTGTGGCAGCAGCTGGAATTTCAGCCATCAGAGACAGTGTCTTGGCATTACGCGGTCATTCCCCTGCTTTAGACTGCCTTTGACAATTGCTTGTTGCTGCCTGTTTTGGCTTTGATCCGACACCATCATCCGAGCGGAGTCAGAAATGAAAGACAGTTGTGGGGGTGGGATGCAGTAAGAGGCGTTTCCTTTCCCCACTAAAAATTTCCTCGCCTCAAAACCTAACCATCCTTTTTCAAAGCCCAGAACGTGTTTCCAGGTGAAGACATTATCCCTTTCCTCTCTGAGGGATGAGAACAGCTGCCCCAGGGTCAGAGAACAGCGAAGGTCGTAAATACGAAAACACACCATGACCAACAGCTACAAACATCAGCCAAGGACTTATCAGGCCTGGAACTAAGAAGATCAGTACACAAAAGGTTATTTAAGCTTTAAATCCTTCTGTAGCATGTTCCAGCTCCCAGCTGTGGGGAAAAGACCACCTACCCCAAGGGAAGAGAATGCCACAGGAGCTGCTGCACTATTACTTACCCACACCCATGTACACAAAACCCAGCTAACTAAACTAACTTTTAGGTCTTGGAGAACACTGAAGATTTAAGGCAATGCTAATGAATCCTGTAAAGAACACGCCTTAAGCATCAGACTCTCCCTTGCCTCATTTTTTGAAGGAGAAATAGTTCAGTTTCTGCTGTTAGAGATGTATCTTTACCTTGTTCAGCCTCTGGTCCTTCTTGGCCACAAGGAAAGGATAAATCAGATAATTTGGAGGGCCCGGGTAGAGCCCATCTGCCAGACTTTGTCAGGACACAGTTGGCACAGGAACAGCTTTTCAATTCTGTGCAACTGCTAGATTCTGTTTCCCTGCCACACTCCCACTTCGAGTGTCAACAGGAAGACAACGTGCACAAATCCCAAAGCAAGAAATCAGTATTTCCCAACGAGACTGCTAGAGGCCCTAAAAACAAGTCCAGAGCTTTGCTTTTTGGCTAGGAATAAGAGTAGTTTATGGAGAAGTCAGGAGCTGCAGGGACAGCTCTGTATTCCCTCACCATGAACGATCACATCAAGCTTCCCAAGAGACCAGGTGCAAGTGTCCCTGGCACGCTCTCCACACCACCTCTGCCTGACACATGCTGACAAGACTTGCAGGCCACGCACAGGAAGAGCCCCAGTGGCACAGTGCATTCCAGCTGTGACAGGTGAGGAGGGAAAAGTAAGTTTGACACTCCAGCCATTGCAAACAGAGGCCCAGTGGGCTAGACTGCCTTAGCTTTTTTATTTGCCTGTCACTCAGGCTTTGACGTTATTGAAAGATCAAACTCCGTTGTGCCTGTTCATTACCTTAATCCTATTTTCTACACGGCTTTATTATCTCTTCAGGCTTCCTTGGGAAAGGCTGTCAGAGAGGTGACCCTCTTCTTCCCCGCCCCAGTCTATCTTCTTCACTCTTGTCAGATGCTTCTCCAATGAAGGGCAGGAGGAATGACGGGCGGGGTATCACAACACAGCCTGCATCGTTTGGGATACCCCAAAGGCACTGTCAGGTCACTAACAAACACGCACCATGGCTGAATACACCTGAGCTGCCTTTTCCTCTCTAGTTTGTCCTTTGCAAGATGCATCCTTTGCCAAGTTTTAAATTTTATTACATCAGAGAAAAAAGAAACAAGGTTTATAACTGTATATGATGCAACAGACTCAGCTGAGTAATCTAAACTACACAGCAGAGGACAATGTCCTCAGACCAGCCCTGTATCTCCTCCAATGCCCCTCTACCTCCTTTCCTCAAATGCTGCTCTGCTGATACTCCTCAAGCCCCTTCTGTCACTGCCCCCTCCACATTCCCCCAGCCCTCACCAGCTCACCCCAGCCCTGACGGCACTCCCTTGATAACCTGTGCCATGCCACTCCTACCAGTCCTGGAAAGCTGAGCTGCTTTTCCATAATCCCATCAGGTATTTGTTATCTGTCCATCACTACACAAACCGGCCCCAGGCTGAGAGTCTCAAATTTGTCAGCAGTTGAGTCTCATGTCAGGATTTGAGCCCAACATTTCCCCAGTTGCTAAGGTCAGCACCTTCACCAAACAGAAATTACTTGGCAGCCTCAAATCAGAGGCCACGACAATTAACCTCTGATGCTTATTAAGACAGGAGGAAGACAACATGTCTAAGTCATTTCATTAGATAACCTCTTGCCACCTCTCACTTCTCTGAGCTATTGGAAGCACCAGGCAGGACAAGATGACTACACAGTCTGTGTTCACTTTCAGCTTCTCCTCACTACAGACCAGTGAGAGAATGGGAGGATAAAGGTCACCTTCTGCTCTCTCAAGGCCCTGGTTAAAGCATGGAGTAAAAGAGAGGAAAAGGTGGGTGTAATGGGTATTTTCTGACTGAACATAACCAAGGAGAAGAAGCCAGATATAACACAAGCATCTTCATTAAGCATTAAGGATAGTTGTATGCCATTAGTTAGGAAAGTTGGGAAGAAACAGCACTGAAGAAGAGAGGCTATACATCCATGGAGGCTTCCTGACAAATGGAGATGAGTACAGCTGTGAGGATAGACACAAAAACAGTCATTCCTGAGCTGGATGCTTCTCAAGTGAACCTAAGCAAAACCCACAGTACCAGCCAGCCAGGAACTGACTTACAAGTACCAGCTGCTAGTCAAGGTGGCCACTTCCATCTTCACTGGGTAACAACAAAAGGTGCCAAGCTGAGTCAGGCTTACCTGAGACAGAAATACCCCAGTCTGGAAGCTAGATTTAGGCTCAAATCCACATTTTTTTCCCCCTAGACTTATTTCCTCACCTTCCAGTCATCACCATCATCATCCTTTCTACTGCTCTGCACAACCCCCCTGTTTCCTGTCTTGGGCTTTATAATCTAGATGGCCCATTTCAATGGGAGCTGCTCCCTGCTGTACCAAAATCTCCCCTGCTTATACACACACCTTTCCATGCCAAGTGGGTTCATCCTTCAGATCCCATCCTTAACCATCTTTTGCCTACATGGTATGGGATCATTCCTGTAGCCCATCTCCAACACTGCATTTCCCCCATTCACTTCTCTCAAATCAAGTTGCTCCCCATTACCTGGAAGTTCACTTACCTCTCAAAGTCCCAGATTCTCAGAGGGGAGGTGTGTCCACAACAGGCTGTCCCCGTCACAAATGAGCTGTAAACAAAACAAGACAAACAACTTATAAATCTTCAAATTCTCTCTGTCATTGGCCTGAACTTCTATTCAAGCCTCTTCTAATCAACTTCTAATGATTGCTGAGAATCAACAGGAAATATAGATATATCTGTGAATGTGGAGGGAAAGCCTAGAACAGAAACAGCTGCACTTCCAATGACACATTGAGAAGAGCTAGCATAGTACTCGAGACATCTCATACACTGCCAGTGAAACCGTAAGCTGCTGATAGACCCAATGCAAAACTTGCTGTTAATGTTATTTTATGCTGTGCTTCTGTGTGTTGGCAAATTCCCAGCACTATCACGAACCAGCTGCAGCACCTCCAGCCTAACAAACCACAGAATGATGCATATTAGAAGGAAACTCCAGAGGCTTCCAGTCAACCTGCTCACAGCAGGTCCAATCTTAAAGCTGGATCAAGTTGCCCTGCCCAGCGCTCAAGCTCTCTCCACTACAGACACAATACCATAACTCACTTGCAACATTATTTCACTCATACTTTCTATCAGGCTCCATTCCAAAATCCCCTTTGGCAATACTGTGGTCCATGCTGTGTGCATTGCCTACAGAAGTCACCTGCTATCCAATGGCCTTAATCTAGCTGATAAGAACTAACCTTTGAACTCAAAAAGCAGGAATACTTGGGTGCTGCAGCTCTCCACACCACACTGCTTGCTTTGGGCCAGCATCCTACCCTTGGACTAAACAAGAGAAACCAGTTCACACAAAGATTTCTAAGCAAGCTATAAAAGACCTCTCACAAAGCAATATTTATTGCAGTTACTGAAAATAAAATGCCAAAACTATGTTTAAATCATTGTAACAAGGATAGCACAAATGCAGGAAATGGTCAGTACTTTAAATACAGGCTGGCTCTATGCTTTGCCTAAACATCTTCTGCAGCATGGCATAGAGGATGGCAGCTGAAAGAGGAAAGCAAAATAAAAAGTATCCATAAAAATAGTGATATTTAAACATTCCTTTGATCCTCTAAAACATTCTTCTTTTGAAGGTCAGAAGGTGTCTCCAAGACTTTTAATGCATAGGAACAGGTTTTTTAATCTTCTCAATTCCTGTGACAAGTACAACTGCTGGTGTTACAGAGTACTCCAGCAGCAAAGGTGGGAACACACTCAACTCCATCAAAGCCACAGAAGAGCCTTGCAGATGTAGGGCCAGAACTCCAGGCTTTTTCTAGTCCTAGCTCTCAGCAAAAGCTTCCTCCAAATTCTAAGGCTGAAGTAGCACTGACAAGTACACTACGCAGAAGAGGCAGGCAGAGATCCTGCCTGTCTCCACACTATCCCAAACAGCTATGAGAACCAAGGAAGTGCCACAGCTACCAAAAGCTCTTTTTCCCTGGTCATTCCTCTCCCCAAGCACACACATCTGGAGGTGACTGCACAAGCACCATGACCCTTAAGCTGCCATGTAGGAATGGAGTGGGCCTGCAGCATGAAGCTGGAGCTATTTCAGACAGCCTCCAAACAGGCTGCAAACTCCTGGGTTCGCTGAGAGCGCACATGGAACAGGCTCAGTGTAGCTGCAGCACAGGATTCCCTGCACATACGATCTCAGAGTGCATACATGTACCCTTCCCCATGAAAATCTCTGACCAAAATCTGAGAATTCAAGGGAAAGGTGTTTTAAAAGGCAATTCCCATTCCTAAGCAACAGCCACAAAGGCCAATAAGGAAGTGTGCAGCATTTTGCATTTAGACACATGGTTTCTCCTCAATCCCTGCCTTCCCTCCACCACAGTGCAGGACAAGAGGGAGCACTACCTATTTGCTAGTATCTCCCATCTCAGGGAAGACAGGACTCGCTCTGACAGCTCTCCAGGCCAAACCTCATGCCTGGAAAGCAACACTTTGGTCAGGGAATCCCTCAGCTACAAAGCTAGGTGTTGGGTTCTGTCCCTCCCTCCCCAAACATAATCCATTAATAACTACTAAAGCCAATTACTGTGGTTAGAAACATAATAGCAGCCAGGGAGTCACTCAAGCAGGCAATTGGGTGCTTAAGATTTTTCTTTTGGGGGACAAGCTGACTCTGTCCCAGCAGCAAAGGCCCCCGCACGGGAGCCAGGCCCCTTTGTGCAGAAGGTATGCAGCAAGGCTTTGATGATTGCCACAGGTCTAAATTAGCATGGAAGCACACCAACAGGGAGAAAAAGGTGGGAGGAACAGCAAGGCCTAATCTCTGCTCATGCTGTCAGTTCTGTACTTCAGATTTGCCTCCTCATCCCCCACCCCTCTGAAAATGGGAGCATTAAATGAAGAGATCTTTCTCTGGCATTGCGCACAGGCCTTGGGGCCACAAACAAGTCTCTTCTGGGTAAGGCTGACTCCATTTAGACAACAGGAATTTTGTCTCATAGTTTAGCAGGATCAGGTTTGCAGGCCTTATCTTTACCAGGCAGGAGCCCATTAGCAAGCAGAGATAAGACTTCTCCCCGAAGAGCAGGGCACCTTCACTGCTAGGATTAGATAGCAGGACCCACAAGGCAGGCACAAGGAAGTGGTGCCTGCAAGAGGCTGCCAAAGCCTGAGAACGAACAGAGCTTGGATGCTGGATTCCCAGGGAATGACACAGGGCGCCTCACCTCCTGTCTGCTCTGCAGCCAGACAGCTTCACTTCTCAAGACTGCTGCAACTGGGTACCCTGCACTTCAAGCTTTGGTAGGCGTGAGACAACACGTACACTGGAGCCAAGCATGTAAAGTTCTGCTTCAAAATATCATCCAGAACTATATAAGCAGGGCAGCATTTAAGACTCACTTGTTCACTAGCTTAGCAAATGCTGCTTATTTTGCCTGCTGATATTTTAAAGAGTCCAAGAGACTGAGGAGAGACTACCTTGGGAAGAGAAAAGCACAAGATGCCCCACATAAGTTAGCGTAACCATGACTTATCTCTCTGAATTATGTATGATACTACCAATATACACAGACACTGACTGGATGGATCCAAGCAGTACCTAAAAACTGCTATATATTAAATGCAAGCTGTAGATGGGCTTGGGGATGCAACATTTGTTTCCCCACTAGGCCTTCTCCTGCCCCATGAAAGCTGCTGGGCACTGTGACCATGAGCTCTTTCAAGAAGCTCCTCTACATGAAAGATAAGCACCACAGCAGGGCTACCACAGCTGGCTATGTCATCATGATGGGGATTCCCTGGGAGGCAAAAGCAACAAGAAAGCCAATGTAGCATTTCTACCTCTGCTGTGCCAGGAACACTGGGACTTTGCAGAGCACTCGGACGCACATACTTCACGCTCAGTCTGCTTCTGCTGCCCAAAGCAAGGCATTTTCCATCCGAGATCCTGACATTCTTCTTCCCCTTTCAAACTCTGGGGTGGGGGAGGGAAAGCCTTCTCCATGCCACAGAAAAAGCATCCCATTAGAGACCATCCCCTTCAACAGGAGCTGAGCCAGGGGATATGAGAAAGTGTGCATATTTTGGCAGCGATGCTGGAAGAAACACAAGAACTTCTCTCCATCTGACTGACTTGCGGCCATTACAGATCCCATGGCATTTCTGGCAAGAGCAGCAGGGCACTGGCTACAGTCCAGCGAGGATGATCCCACCCTTCCTCTCAAAAAGCCACCCTCCCCCCCTCCCCAGTTTCACCCCAGCCGTAGCCTCCCTCTTTACACCATCCCGGACAGAGCACTGCCAGATACGGCTGCGGGGAAGGGAAAACTGCACATCAGTTGTTCCCAAGGGACAGTTTGTCCTGAGGCTTGGAAACGGCCTCAACTCTAGAGCTGCAAATGCTGCTGCACAAAACAACCCCTCCTCACCATCAACTCAGCTTCAGAGCTGAGCTGGTGATTCTGGTTCTGCAAAGTCATTGAGGAGACCTGGGTGAAACAGGCCCTTTCTAACCTCTTCTCTCTACACTCTCTCCACACCCCGGGCTCATTCCCTTTCCCTGCACTGTCAACAGAGTGCTTCCCAAGTCCTGCTTTGCTCTTCAGGGATTTCGAGTCCAGAATTGCTTGACACGTGCAAGAGCCTGTTCCTTCCTCCTTCACATGCTCCCCCGCCCCTTGGAATGGGACATCGTTGTTCCATTTTGGAGACTATTATATAGGGAGACGCATCGGACCAGGAAACAAAGAAGTTATTACTTGACAGAGCCCTGCAGCTGGGAATGTGGAAGGCAGGGGGGACAAAGGGGGTACCCAGGGAGACAGGACAGGAAAACTGCAGTAGCATCATGACAGCAACGGACAGCAAAGATAGCGTGAAGAGGGGAAACTTTTTCGTATGTTTCAAAAAGGTCTTAAGCAGGGTAAGAAAAGCAGCAAGTCCCAAGAGAAAGTGGAGAAGAGGAGAGAAGGCAGTTGATGCTGACAGTGCCGCGGCTTAAGCACACGGGTCCATGCGTTTGTGCAGCCTTTGATTCAGCACTGACACGCTTTGGCAAGGCAGGCCACCGGAGCTGTCAAACCCTTCACCAACGTGCCCATCAATTGCATTCAGCTCTCCCCGACCCGCACTGGCATTTTAATTACTGTTGGGTAAACTAATTTGTACAAATGAAGGCAACTCTGCCTAATAGAATATGCAAGCTCTCTGACCTCTGACAGGCAATGACACAAGATACAAAGGAGGCAGAGGAAGGCTTTTTATCAGAGCCTTATTACTCTCTATTACTCCAATTAGTTAAGCTCCAGTGCTCCTAATTGGGGGAAAAAATTGCAATTAAATCAATTTTTGATGGGCTGAAAGTGGGTTACCGAACCGCCCTGCCTGTGAAACACTGATATTATAGCAGCAAAGGTCAAAGTCTTTGTCGGCACCTGTGGGGCCCCCACCTCCCCTCTCTAAGCCCCTCTGTGCCCCCCCAACAGACGCACGCAGCCCGCTAAGGCGAATCATTAGAACATGTCATGTCTTATCGTGGCCGCCACCGTCCTGCTAACCTCCTCAGTTGACATCATTACGGAAGGCAACTCCTCCGGCATGAATACAGTGCTAAGGTCACACAAACTTGGTGGAGCCCCCGCTGAAGGACCCGGGAGGCTGGGGAGCAGATGCAACAGTAACCACATTGTGAAGGGCAGAGGAGCAGGGGCAGGAAAGAGAACTCAGCACCATGAGTTTCAGCACCTCCAGCACAAAACCCCTCCAGCCATTGCAATGCTCTCAAAGGGGCAGAGACAGAGGGAATGCGTGGAAGCAGGTGCTCCCTCCCCAGTGACAAGTCACTTATGAAGGAAAAGGCAAAAAATGCGGAGAGACAGGAAGAAAAAAAGACAAAATATCACTTCAGGGTTTCCCTTCTCCACAAAGGAGTGGGCCTCACTGACATTAAAAAAAAAATGATGCTTGGGACAGACTGCTCTAGACCCACTTTGCTCCTGTTGTGGGAGGACCAGGATAAGCACTAAATGAAGCACTTTCAGCATCTCAGAAGTAAAACAAGGCAGCTGGGCTACGCAGTGTCAGCTCACTAACTGCAAACTAAACAGGCAGCTGGAATACATGCACTACAAGCAGATCCACAGAAATGTGCTTCTGCATACAAAAACCAAACTGCAAGTATTTAATCTTGATCCTGCAGGAAAACCAGGGCTGTGACCAACCACATGAACTGGGGTCTAATGGGTTGTTAAAAGCAACAGCAACCTCAGACAGCTCCGCTTTTGCAGGGTCACCATTCAGGTAGAGTACCCACCTACAGCTTGGCGTGTGTTCAGAGGACAACATCTGTGTTTGAAAACCTCAAAGGTTACCCCTACTGTTTTAAGGCTTCAGTCCTCTTCTCCAAAGCCACTAACAGATAGCAGCCTAACTGAAGGGGAACGGTGCTCTGTGAGCAAGCAGCAGACCACCCAGAACCAGGGTACAAAACTGGAGGACAAAGCAAGTCTGTGGGATCAAGCTGGGAAGAGCATCCATAGAAAACAGTCCCTGGTGCTGACCATGCTCTCTCCTCTACAGCCAGGACCTTGCCAAGCTTCTCGCTATCTTTTCCCCCACTAACACCACAGAGACCTCTCTTAAAAACCAGCTATTGCCAAGGCAATATAGGAAGCCACTCATACATAGTAGGAGAGAGAATACAGAACTACAAGATCTAAAATAATGATTAGACAACATGTCATTAAGTGAGCATTCTTTTTAAACAGGAAAGTGAAAATATATGCAAGAAAATGAAGAATTAGATAATTGCAGAACATACAGTATCTCAAAGGCTAAAATATCACAGAGCCAGCAGTGAGGCTGTTCAGCCACACTGTAACTTTCCAGTTCTTCAGGGTTCCTTTTTTGAGCAGGAAACAGGTTAAAATATATTTAAAAGAATGAAGGCAGGAGAGACAGGCACACAAAGTCAGAAGGAGTCCCTAAAGACTGCCAGATTAGTCAGCCAGATGTGACGGCCCCAAGAAAAGACAATATTTCCTCCTTTGTTACTGAAGGAAGTTACTGGAGGTCTCATTTTGTCTTCTCTGAAGTTAGGAAGAATTTGCCACTGGGGAACCACTCCTTTATTCTTCTCACTTCCAACAGCACAGCCTCAAACACATCAAAAGGAGTAAGCAAAATGACCAAAATCAGCTTCAGTTTGTCTCTCTCTCTCTCCCTGAGCCCAAGGCCAGCAAGGTCCCTTGTCCCAGCAGCTTTCCTCAACAGCTCTGATGAAAACCTTTTTGTCCTACTTCCAGGGCACCAACAGAATCCAGACCATGTCAACAGCTCTCTGGTCGGGAAGACGTGGAAACCAACCAGAAGGGGTATCAGTGGCATAAGGCAATTGCACCAGAAGTCCAGCTGCTGTTAACAGGCCCAATAGTCACTACTTTGTAGAACAGTGAGTATGGTGAACAGAAGTATGTTTTAAAAGATAGGACTGAAAGAGCTGCAGAGACTGATGGCATGTGAGGTAACAGCCCATAATTCGAGAAGGGCAGATTGCACCTGATTTACCACAGCCCTGCAACATCCCTCTGGCTTTTGGCTCCAGACTAAACTTTTCTATATTCTTCAGTCCTCAGGACTCTCCGGTCCTTCCAGTCCCATGCGCTCCTCCCACATCCTCCCATGAGCATCTCAGCTCTAAACCTTTAGTTTCATCTTCAGTGCAAGGAAGAGAGAACAAGGTGCATCACACTCTGGATCTGTGCATTTTCTATTTGCGTCGTTTGCTGCTCTTCTAGGCTCAAGGATATGGACATTGCACTTCGTTAATGACCTGTTTCAAGAGCTTGCTAGTGGCTGGGTGTTCTCTTGTTCCTGTACTATTCATCCAGACTCAGCATGAAAGAGAACCTGGGTTCCCTTCCACAGCACCCTGCAGCAAAGCAGACATCTGGGCCCAAGTGCTTGCTTGCCTGTACAATTAGTCTATGTTTAGATTTGATAACAGGACTAAGCTGATTTGAGCAAGCAGAGACTGATCACAAAACAGCCTCATCTTCATTCAGCAGTGAATAATATTGCAAAAGAGAACCTGTAGCTTAAAACAAATGACCTGGCTTGCTCCACAAACAGACTGGACAGTGCTGGCACATTCGCTGCTGCTTTCTTCAGCCTCGTGCGTATGCTGTAGCATATGTTCAATAGCATACGTTCTGTAGCATAGGTTCAATAGCGTTCCTGATATGCATAGTAAACTGCACACAGAAAAGCTACAGAAAAATTCTGCCCCGTCCTCGTGGATGTTCTGTCAGAGACTCAGCACAGAAGAGAGCACAAAATGCATAAAGACGACTGCAAACACCTCACCATTTGCATCCACTGCTGCTCCAAAAGGAAATGCCGTGCTCTGGCAAGGAGCCCTGGAGATGGAGGCACAGAGTGACAGGCTCATAACTCGCATGCTGCCTCCAGTGCCAGGCGGTCAACTGAAAGCAGTCCCCAGGAAGGAGGCATTTGCATTTTGAACTGAAGAGCACTGTAGAGATGCTGGGCTGAAACACAAGTCTCACATTTGAGGCAAAAACATGTGCATTTGACAGCAGAAATGCTCACGTCATGGTTTCCCACCTCATTCACTACATGTATCAGGGTAGGGGAAAGTTCAGCTTCACCTCTCCCTTGGCCTCTAGCTTCAGGTCCTGCTCCAGAGACCCATAGACTAGAGGACAGACTTTGTGGAGAGAGCTCCCTTTGCAGGCATTCACTGGGGTTACACCTTAAAAGAACTGTAGAGAAATGTAACACAGCTGAGAAGCCACTTGCAAACCTAAACACAGGACTACATAAGAGATTAAAAAAAAAAAAAAAAAGATGAAAGATGATACTAAGGTTACTAAGATGATCTACTTAGTAGCTGCTGCTAAGATTTGTGTTCTGATGAATTCAAATGTTTTTGTTTCCTCTTCTTTTGAAAGTGCAGGGAAAATAAACACAGACAGTATCTGCACTGCTTTCACTGCACCCCTCTAACATCACTAGGACAATCTGAGTCCCTTACAGTAACTTATTCCACACTCTCCTATTGCTCTCTACTACAGAACAGGTATTCAAACTCTACAGATTGGGGGAGACTCCTGGTAGGTGCCCATAGAACAAAAGCCTCTATCTCAGACTGCTACACATGGCATCAGAAGTACAGCACAAGTGCAGTGCAAGACAACTTCATAACATCTTCATCTTAAGCAAATACACAAGCTCCTTCTTCCCAACTGAACAGGGCAATCGGGTATAATGGCTGGCTGGGCAGCACAAGAACACAGTCCCTTGGATGAGATGTATACACAGCTATTAGAGAGTAGACACCACCTGCTTGTAGGATAAGGCAGGGCACATACAGACCAGACCAGGCAGACCAAAGGCACCCAGCTCTCACCCATGTGCACACTCACCTCTAGCCTTCACACCTAGCATCCAGCCCTGCCAGCTGGGCTGAAAACCTTTTTCCTTCCCCTTAGCCTAGATGGGTAAGACACCCTGAGCCCGACCCTCAACCACTTCCCCAGATCCAGCAGCTTCCTCAAGCTCAGTGCTCTGGGCCCACACACAGCCTTACAAGTAGCTCTGAACTCCAGCCTTTGCTTTCTCAAAGCCTGTCCAGGTGTAAAGCTCCAGCGATTCCTTTTTCTTTGCCATTTTCCCTCCCTCCTCCCTCTCCCCCTGTCCCCACCAACACTTGCAGGCCACACAGTGAGCAGGGAGGTTGGAGTACATGAGGACTACTGCAGCAGTTGTGTTCTTTCAGGCCCCCCTACCCCAAGACAATTTCTAAGAGCCATTTCTTACCTTCCCCTCCCCTCTGCAAAATGATTTCTGTTAATTGCCTGGTGGGAATCACTTATAGGTGGGGGAGATTCTTCCCCCCAACACACCCTGGCCCCTAATTGGCTTATTGAAGTTTTAACGGGGCTTTCACCTGGAGAAGCTGGTAATTATTCCCTTCATTCCCCTCTTGCTTGTACCTGTAGCTTCACACTTGGGGCCTGCCTGGCTCAACGGGGGGGACTTTGTTCCCTCTAACTACAGGCCCCACACAAATGGGCCCAGCAGCAGGAGAACATAGCAAAGTGGTAATTTTCAGCCTGCCGTAATTAGCCAAGGTTCTTTCAGCCCAAAGCGCTGAATGGGGAGGGGGCTGCCAGGGATGGTGCGCCATGTGGGAACGGCGGGACAGGGGCTGCTCTCAACGGGCGGACAAAGGCAGCTTGAGGGCTCCCATGTGGGGAGAGCAGGAGGGGGCTGGAGCAGAACGGGGCACATTCAGCAGCGGGACACGCTCCGAGAAGGGCAGCTCATGACACGCATCTTTTCCCTGGCCCTTAGAACAGGGCACTGGAGGATGCCAAGAGAAAAGGTAAAGACGACAGATGCAGGAGCGCACAGTAGGAGCATCTGACGAGCGGAGCTGCAAGCACCAATTCTAGAAAGGTTGAGGTAACCTCCACTCCCAGAGCAGGATTCCCAGTGACAGCTTTGCACCAAGAGTGAAAAAGGGACCACGCTTGCCAAGAGGAAGCTGAACATCACAGATCCCGGAGAGCAGGGCAACAGCCATGTCACAAACTGAGTGAGAACTCTTAGTATAGAGAAGGTCAGGGAAGACCCACTCACATCTTCCAACATCTGCCCAGAGGTGGGCAGAGAACAGCAAAGGCCCCAGGTTCTCTCTTTGCTGAGCCATCTCTTGCTAGCAAAGCAAAAGAGCTTTTCATAGTAGAGCCTCACTTATGCCACCTCTCCTTTTCACTACAAGCTTCAGGTTCTGCAGAGCCCACTGCACAGCACTTGCCACATGCAGGCTGGCCAAACCATTTGGCTCCCAGTTCATCACTCCTGCACTGTGCCAGACTGAAGCATCACTTGACTCACTGACAAGAGCCTGCCATCTTGTAGTGAGCAAATACCTCTGCTGGTACTTAAGGCTTGTTAGAGTTTAAGTTTTCTTTAAATTATTACAGTTCCTCTTGGGATAGAAAGCTTTGTTCTAGTTGGGGAGCTCAGGGCTGTGTGCAAGTTAAATCTGCTCAGCTGATTTGGCAGCCACAGCTTCAACATACTGGATCTCCCCATTTTTCTAAGAAGCTCAAAGCCAATAAACAGTCTTCAAAATCTCATCTTGTGTCCCTTATAACTGAAGCAATCTACTGAAAAGGAAGTTTGCCCCCGTATGAAGTCTTTCTGCAATGAAGAACACACGGTAAGCAGTCTCCAAGCCAAAAGGAACCTCTTGTTTCATCAGGGCACCAGTCACATCAGACTGCCAAGCAAGTTGTAGGAGATGATGCAGACACAGCACTCCTGTCAGCAAGGAAAGGAGATTCATAGGTCATACACAGCAAGACGACAGGCAGCAGAAACCCCTTGAGCATGGATTTCTGGTCCACCTAAGAGATATATAACTGAGACCCAATGTCATGGCAGGTTGTTTGCAAAATGTGAAAGTTACATGATTCCATCCCTCTGGTTTCTCGACAGATCATGTAAATATTTCATCTTTTACTGAAGATTCTCAGAGAGCAACACTTTTGAATTTCAACCCGGTATTTTGTGGCCTCACCCCAAGCTGCTTTAAGGAATAAGTTCAGCTAGATACTGTGTGCCCTCAGCTCATCTGTACTCAAGACTTCTTCCTTAAAAACAACTTTTGATACTTTGGAACAATATATGCTTGACATGAAATCAATGTTAGTATCTGAGAACCAGAAACTAAGAATAAATATAAGCAAGTCCTAATTGATCAGACTATTTCAAGGGTAAGCAAAGTAGTATAGCAAACTAGTGTAAAAAGGGGTGTCATGTTGCCTAAGTTTTTTTGTTTGTTTGTTTGTTTTCCCCCTCAAAACACTCCCTGGGGTAGGAGCAAGGAGAAATGTAAAATTAGGCAAAGTTTTTACCTCTTATCATTTTGGAGAAAAGTCTGAAAACATGCCTATACAGCAAATACTTAAAGAACCATAATATAAAAGACAACCTCTTTTTTTTTTTTTTTTAAATTCGCTTTTCTCTAAGCTTCAGGATTGCTAACGCTGATTGCAATATATTTTCAGTTGTGCAGACTGGCAGAGTTTCCAGTAGTAAGTATTGTTTTAAGATTAAAAAATGCATCTATAATGAGAGCTTATCTAAACTTTTCCATTAGAACATATGACAGAAAATGACTTTTCAATAAGACACAGCAAACCCCTGCACGCCGGTGAGGTCAGGGGGAGGGGAGAATCCTTTCAGGTTTGACAGAACAGCTAAAACCCAAGAATGTTTCAGCTTAAAAGTAAGGGTGGGTGGGAATCAGTTTTTCCTGGTACCACAAGACTTATTTTTGTTTTATTCTTTCCTCTCACATATACATTCACACCAAATTTAAAACTTCAGCGAAACACACACAACTTCAACTCAAAACCAATGAAGTAGAAACAGGCACTGTACTTGTTCGGGTTTACTGCCAGGAAACACAATCACTTAAAAAGAGCGCTCAACTTTCCTCCACTACTCTACTATATTCAAACAACTTCCTAATGAAGCCTAAATGAGTTTTTCTTATCCAGCGGGGTGAGGAGAAAATTATGCTCAGAGCGAGTTAGGAAGGCGAAGAGCAGGAAAGATGGAAGGGGAGGTGTGTGCAGGCCCCACACGCAGAGCTGCAGCACAGCGAGGCACAGAGACACAGGTGCTCTCGTGGAGGAGGCGAGCGAAGCCTCATCTGTGCTCAAGCCAGCCATGAAATGACTGCTGGAGCTTCCTGCCCTGGTCATCGCAGCCCCAACACGGATGCGCTTGCGACACCCTCAGCTCACTTACCGTTAAAGCTCAAGGCAGCTTCCTGCTCCCAAGCTCCCTGCGAAGTGATCTGCTTTGGGGTTTGCATGCTAAGAGCTTTTGAAACACATCAGCCATTTGTACCTAAGCAACTGAGAGCCTGAATGAAGCCTCTGCCCTCCATCTGCAGAATCAGGGCATGTTTGGCTGCAAGTAGGCATCAGAGTGAGAAATAAAACCTGCCTGTCAGGCCAGAAAGGACAGGCCCAGCCCCATATGCAGGGAAAGACAGCCAAGATCTCCTTAAACAGCTGATCGGACAAGGCACAACGATGTTTATTGAAGACCACTTTGCACACAGCTCCAGAACTACCCAAAAACCACACTGAGCAAGTTTTGCAGCTGCCAGAGCTTAAGCCATCCTTATATGATAAAACATAGCTTTGCAACACAAGTATCAATAATCTTCAGTATCAAAATCTGTAGTCACAGGCCAGACAGCAAGGCAGACCAAAAGCTGATGAATTCAAGTGATAATTGAGCCAGATGAAGATAGGAAAAGGATTAGGGAAAACAGGCATCAGACACAGGAAAAGGATGAGGCAGAAAGAAACAACTATTATGATTCATGTCAATATACTGAAAAATTGTGGCACAGAAAATGGAGGACATGAAGGCTCAGGCAGGCAAGTAACTAGGAGAAGGCCCTCCAGGCACACATCTCTCAAGTCTGAAACAGAGCAGAAGATTCCCTAAATCACACTGTCCTTGGATGTCAGGAGATGCCTGGCAAAGAGTTATGAAGTATCCCATTGACTCCTACCTTCAGGAAGCTGCCATCAAGGTAAAGCAGGACTACAGCACTACAAAGAACAGAAGCGTTAGATGCACAAGCAACTATGTGGGCAAGAGTGTCAAACCACAGTTTCCTCCTCTCCTTACCATGTCCCCACACCACTTCCACACACTCCAGAACTTTAGGAAGTCTCATCCAAAAACACAGTATTAAAATGACTATTTTAAGTTGGCTAGTCTAGCACCAAGATGAAGTGCCAGAATCAAGTTTGGCCACACATCCCCCCACTCAACAGAACATTATTAAAATATTAGTAATTGATTCTTGAGCAATTTGGCACGTCCAAGTCAAAGTTGGAATAGATCTTTACCTTGTTCCAGTTACATGACCATGAGTTCATATTAGGCTGCATCTCTGTGGACTGTAGTCACAGGCTGGACTGGGAAGAAACAGTGATCTTTCCATATCTAGGGGATGTCTAAAGGATGTCCAAATGCTCTATACAGGGAAGCCCTAATCTCCTGAGCATTGTAAACTGGGAAGGAACAGCCAGGAAGAGACATTCCCATTCTACTCTTGTTTCTTACCCCCCTCCCTAGGCATCTGCTACTGACCACTGCTAGAGACCAAATGTAGGACTGACTAAGCATGACCACAACAGTGTAAGAAATGCCCAGCTTGGTCTGGCCACAGCCCTTGAGGCAGCAAGTTTCACAAGTTCACTACATACTGCATGAGAAATACTGTCTTTCATTCATCTTAAACTAATCTCCCAGTAATTTCTGGTGCCCCTACTTCTGATATTGCAGAATTTGGTTAATAGTACCTCCACACTCAAGCTTGTCCACCTACCACTGTCACATTCTCCATTCTTCTTTCCAAGCCACTTTTACCCAAATGGCCTAATGGAGGCAATTAAATGTCAGCATATCTATGATCTCTGCAGAATACTGGACTTGGGACCAAATATGACAAAAAAAATAAGATACAAAGTAACACTAGAGCCATTTGTTAGGCACAGAAGCCCATTCCTCTGCTGTACCTTGTATTCAGGCACACACATGACCTTGCTGATTCATCACGCCTTTGATCCAAGAACAAGTTTGACTGAATCAGTTGCTCCCCAAGTTTTGGGGCTGCAATCACTGTCAGTCCCTTCAGGGCCCATATCACTGGTCTCAGTGCTGGGGCTAGAAAGACAATGCAGTTCTCAGCACCACTGGGGTCTTGCAGTAAGAGCAAACCTGTTCCATCATTGCATCCCTAGCCCTTGTTAAATCTGCCTAAATGTGCAAGCAGGTCCCCACACAAAGCACAGGTGCAAAACAAGACAGCTGCATCAGGAGAGAGGGACCAAGCACAGCAAAAGTAGTAGTTTCTGCTCAGCTCAGTCTGTAATTGCTTCTCCTCTGACCAGCTAATTTCTGAGTCTCCTTTTTCCTTTCGTTCCTGGGGGCAGGAGGCACAGGGTTGGGGGGACAAGGGGAAGGAAGGGGGAGAAGCACACACGACCACTACGACTTTTTTTCTCCCTGAAGGAAACAAGCTGTTGGGTTCTAGTTTGCAAGCCCCTATACAGCCCCCACATTCATAAATCTCTGGGACTATCAATCACCTTGGTACAGATCTCTCTCCTCAAAGGAAATGGTCTCTCTCTCTTCATTAGCTGCCTGTGTCCACCAACCATAGCAGGGCCTCATTTCAAGTCCTCTTTGATGGACGGTGAGATTGAAGAACATGTACCTCAATCTCAAAGGAGACAGGGCAAAGATTTACTAATTAGATAGGGCAATGCACATTAAAGGCTGGATTTAATACCTGTCCCAAAATTAGCCCTCTGTCTGTGAAGTGCCAGGATGCCCGCAAAGCATGAGTATGAGTTTATCCCACATGCAGGCGTGTGCAGAGATGGTGAACACAGCCTCACGAATCCACACCTCCTCTTCATACCCAGAAGCCTGCAACTGTTGTACTCCCTGCAGGCAGGGGGGAAGGCAGAAGAGGCCTTGAAGATCCTAGATAAGGAACAGTGCAGGACAGCGAAAACAAAACATGGAGAGGATGGACCTCCTAACCTGCCTTTCAGTCTGGAATGATCTCACATAGTTCTGCAAGGAGACCAGAGGCAACAGGACCAAGAAAGGGTCAAAGCCATACACCCACATCCACAATTCCAGTACCTGACTCCCAACAGAGACTCAGGACCCGCTTACCCAGGGAATGCTGAGGCTTGGCCCTCAGGGCCAAGGAGGCTCTCTGGGATGCTACATTTTAAAGAACACTAGCCAAACTCACAACAACAGATGTTGAGAAGGAGACTTTCCTACTCTTCAGAGGAAAGTCTCCCTTGAAGCCTGCTCATATTGTTTTAGCGATTCAGGCTTGAGGAGTGCACATGGAGTGGATGTGAGGAAGATTAGTTTGCAAACACAATTGCTTCCAGCTTGTCTGCTTCAGGTTCAACTCCTCCAGGTGCTTTAGCTGGGAGGTCATAAGCAGTACATCTGAATTAGCAAATATTTCTGTACTCAGGGCTACGGACAGACAATGCACATCCACAGGACTTCTAGCCCTAAAATAACAATGGTCTAACCTTACAAGCTTTTATTTACCATGATAGTCTGCTACACAAAATACAGAGTATACCCTCTGCTAGGTTTTTACATGGGTGTAGGTAAGACCTTATCTCTCAAAGTCTATAGATTTACAAGCTTTTGTGCATAGGCAAATATCAATTCATTGCTCAATTCATTGCTTGAACCTAAGAAAATACCAAAAACTCAGTGGCAAGGTTAAGTTAGAGATTTACATTTACCAATTCTATAAATTCATACTTCATGCAGATTACAGACTCTGTCCAGGGTGAGGTCCAGGGCTGCTGCAGACACCTCCCCCAGTCCACAGGAAAACACCTTCTGTGCAGAAGGACCCTTCCTTCAGCAGCTTAAGATCCATATTGCTCTACTTACATAGAAGCTCTCCTGACCTGGAACAGGATACATTGCAAGCCATACCCAAAGCACACCTGCCTTTTTTTCCTCCCCTTCTTTCCCTCCTTCCCCAGTAAGGATTGACTGAAAATAGTTTAATTCCTATTTGGAACAGAGAAACTGTTAGCTCTTACTCTGAACCCAGGTAAGTTATTTCTGCTGCCCTTTCACACATAAAAACACACATATGTACAGAACATTCCTGCACCTGTTTCTCAAGTTGGCACAAGCTACCTGGACCAAAAAGCCCTAGTGGAGCCATGAGACCTTTCCTGCTGGGACTTTGCTATTGCCCTCCCAGGGACATTACAAAGCTCCTGTTGGATACAACAGCTCTAATCAAAGGCAGAATCAGACAGACATGTCTGGAACAAGTGCTCGGCACATCATGGACTTGACATGCAGCTTAAGGCAGACGTGAACCGATTCCACCAATCTAAATATTATAAAATATTTAACACTATGCTTTGGACAAACCAGTGCATTTTGGATAAAGACTGTAAATTTGGTTCACCAAGGACCAGTACCGGAAAGTTGTCGACAGCTCCAGCTTCCTCTAGATTTTTCAGCTTTCTTCAGAAAAAAGACAACAGGATGAACACCCAACTTCACATGCACAGTCATCACCTCCTGTTCTGCTATCATTCTTTTCCCCACAGCAGACCGAAACCTTCACTCCAATAATTTCAGTCCCTTTCCAGTTCTCCTCCAAACATGTTTTTACTTTTAAAAGTACAGGGTGCAGCAGGGAATCCCCTGAAGAGGCCCAGTGCTTCCCTCCTTGTAATGAAACCCTGTAATGGAATGCCCTGCACTCCAATTAGGAAGAAATGCTAATTTTCTCCAGTTGAGCACCCCCTCTAGATGTATCTAATTTGTTTCACTGCTTTCATCTCTCCCCTCCATCACATTTTCATTTAAAGGTTATGATCTGTTTGTGCCCTTCATGCCGCGCCCTGACAAGACACCCCTATGAGAGGTTGAAGGGGCCACATAGCCCTTCCTAACCCCCTTCCCAAACAAAAAACGAAGCTTTTTTCCCTCCACTGCCTCTTTAAGAAACGCAGAAAGAGGAAGGGGAGGGGCAGGGAACTGGGAAGACAATAATTAAAAACAAAACCTAAGCCCCCTTGCCAGTAGGATTGTTGGTTATGTTTCCAACAAAAAGTTACAGACTTTTGCACCTTGACAAACACTGTTAAAAGCAGTGCCTGGCAGGGAAGCTTTACTGCTACTGCAGATCCGTTTTAGGAACGGCTGCCATGCAAGAATACCTTTTTTGCAAAAGGTTAAGATTTGGTTATGTTTATGCTCCTCGCAGGGCCGAGGAATTGCATCCTCTCCCAGTCACTGCAGAGATACTCTGGTGCAAAGGACAAGCAAGCCAGCTCAGCCAGGAGAAAGCCCCAGAACAGCACTTCCCATGCTACTCTGATGGGTTATACCCTGTGTTTTGATATGCTCTTTTGAGAGAGCAGGAGCTCGAGCTGGACACGGTGGACCAGCTCTGCGGTAGCTCTTTGTAGTAGCCATAACTTTGGGCTGCCCTGGTTCTGGCTGGTGACAAGCATGTAAATCCTCCTGGGAAAAACAATCTGGAGCACATACCTGCAAAAGAGCTTTTTGCAAAGGCTATAGCTGTAGCACACATGAGATATCCAGACCGCCATGCTGGTACCACACCACACACCCATACAGAACTTAGGGGCCTTTTCAGCCAAAACAAACAAACAAACAAACCTAGCCATCTCCCGGCCTCCAGTTTCTCCAACACAGGCTCTTTGCATCCTTCCTCTTGATCTCCCTCCCTTGCTCACTGGCCTCAAGATTAGGCTACAGCTACAACAAAGCTTATCTAGAGCCAACAGTAACTGGGAAGCAATGGGACACCCTACTCTTGAATAAAACAGTGTCTTTGGAGCTGAACTCGGGGTCTCCCCACATGCACACACTGCTCCCACAACGAGCCATTCACACGTTGCTTTTGTGCAGCTTCTGTCACCTTCTGCAGCAATTCTCTCCTACAGTTCATGGCAGCTAGAAAGGAAGCCCCTGATCTCCACACTCTAGAGAGAGGTTTCACCACACATCTCTAGTCAACACCCTACAAGCTAGAAGAGGCCAAACAGCTTCTCAGAGGCAACAGCATCAAAGAGACCCAGCCCAGGATGGAAGAGGAGCTCTTCCATTACCACCACTTGCAACAACCTCTTCTCCTGGGCAAAGGAGGGGAGCAGCTGAGCACATTGCATGGGCTCAGGGCTGATCAGCCACTTTTTGGACAGCAAGACAGAGCTGGAAGAGTACTGCAAGAACATCTCCTATTACTAATAGCTACTGTGCCAATACTGCCCAAGACAGCCAGCTCCCTCAGCCATTTCCTGCTGCAGCCACTGAAGCCCCTTACCCAGAGCACTATATGCTCCATCACAAGCTATTTCCTCTGTATATCTGCAATCCCTCCAAAGGCTTTTGCAGCAAGTTCTGATGATTCCCACCTCATGCCCCTCTCCACAGCCTTGTAACTGGACTTTCTGGGACAACAAACAGCGAGTGGGTAGGAGGCACTCAAAGATTTACTCTTTGGACATAGCACCCTTGCCCTTTCCTCCCCCAGGCCCTTTCTCCCTCTCTGGTCCATGCGAACAAATCCCGAGCAGGAAAGAGCGTTTGGAGGAAGCCTGCGTCTGGGCCAGCCACCTTTCATCTAGAAGATGCCTCTTCCCATTGGAAAAATGCAAGTATTGTGTGAAAACAGTTTAATATATTCATGCACATTCCTATAGCTCGCAGGAGCGAGTGGGTCCCAGCACCCTCCCCTTGCTGCCTTCCCAATGATTTTCAGCAGCAGCGACACACTGGGAATGCCACCTGTTTTCTCGAATGCCCGTGAGTATGTAAATTGTGGGAATATGCGGGCCAAGCGCTGTGGTTTTATTGTGCTGCAGAAAAAATTTTACTAATTACTTGCCTAAACTCCAAAGCAGCGCGCATGGTTTTTTACAAAGGGGGAGAGCGACGAAGGTGGGGGTGGGGGAAAAAGGAGGAGGGGGTGAAAAAGAGGGAGAGAAAGAGAGAGTAAAGAAAGAGGGAGAAGGAGAGGGAGCGCAAGGGATGCATTTCAAAGTTTCTCTAGCAATTGGATTTGGGGGGGGAAGCTAGGCCCAATGTGAAATCATAGAGGTCAAAGGTGGGTCTCCCTCCCTTGTGAGAAAGTGGTGAATCAGGACGGTTTATCAAACGATCATTTTCTTTTGAAACTGGGAGGCAGCGGCTGGGACAATTCTGCAGATGTGCTTGATGAGTTCGGGACAAAAATGGGCCGCCTCCTCCCCCCCGCCCCCCCTTTAAGGTCTCCCATCAGGGGTTGCTTCTCCCTCCACTGCTTCCAAGACCCTCCCCTCCCTTCTTCAGTGGTCAGCTGAGACCCCCACCCACTGCTCGCCTTTGTATTCCTGGCCTTTGGACACACTGACAGGGCCCTTTATGAGACCCCAATCAAGACCCCCATGTCACAGGTACCTAGTAGAGATACCAGACCCTTTTCAAATGAGGAACAACAAGGAAAATATGCTGGCCCATTGTCCCAGCACGGCACCAAGGGAGATGAAAGGGCCAAGCTGCTCCCTCTCCGCAGACCGCCTGCCAATCAACCCCAGTTATTAAGGTCACGATGTGGAAATTCTTTTGACCTGCACCTAATCAAAGATGCGCCAAGGCCTTTTGAGACAACACGGGGGAAGGTGGGAGGGCAGGCAGCCCCCCGGCCTCCCCACCCATAAATAGAGCAGAGCTTCCAAAGGGAATTTAGGAGGAGTTAGCCCAGTTAGTGCCCAGGCACAACTGCCCTGGGTGCTGCTGGACTGGACTCCACACTGGCATCCAGGCTCCACAGAGCTGAGATTAAAAGTCTTCCTCAAAAGTTACAGACTGAGCAACACCAGAAGCGGCTCAGAAGTCACAATTAAGAGCCCTGGGTGACAAGCACTAAGCAACTTCTTCCCATTCCCCATAGCTTTAGTTTTCACATACCCTGCATTTTGCAAACTGTGTTCAGCACCATGTGACTCTGGGCTCTGAAGAGGAGCTTGCTGGACATGAGCCTACAATCTACCAAAAGCTGAAACACCTGGAAGAAGGATGGATGCTAACAGTGTGCAGCAGACATCTTGAACCCCCCTTGCATTATATATGGTAAAGATACCAAGATGGCATTGATGGCAATAGCTCTTGCTAAACAAACGTCTCCCAAGAGAGGATTTTGGATGCACCTGCAGTGATACTGGCCGGAGTAATCAGACTAGCACAAAGTCATAGAGTGTGGGTCAGACAGAAAGCCAAGAAGTCTGTTACGCTACTAAGCTCCAGAGTACTTGGAATATGGACAACAGGATCATCTGCCCCTGAAAAGTTGTACTGTATCACTCACTGACCAAGAGTTCACACAAATATGCCAAAAACACCCTGTAACAAAAAGCATTCAAGTCTATATAGGAAGCATCCACAAGTGCATGATTTTGAATGAGATCCTTCAGAAGGGCCACATACTACAAAGCAGAACCACCACCACAACCCGTGCAGGACCAGTTAAGAGAAAGGCTGGCAGAAGTTGCTGTTTCTTCACGCTGCACATCCAACAGCACACAGGGAATACCCTTCCCAATCCCACTGCCAGCTTGCTGCTCTCATGAGGCAGGAATCCTTTAAAGACTATCCAGATCAAGCCGTCAGCAAAAGGCAAGCCAGCCAGGGGCAGTGGAGGAAGACATGAGCAGTAGGGGAGTCACGACAACAGTACTGCAAGTGTCACTATGCTGAATAAGTTGCTCACACGCCTGATCATTTTCCTCCAACTTTTGTTTGTTTTTAGCTCATGGAAAATACCAATTCACTTTCAGAGTCCCCCAACTCCTTCCAGAGGGCCTACAGAAAATAGGCTGTGGCAGATGCAAAGCTTTTCTGGAATCATTTCCTTTCTAGCAGACTGCATTTTCACATGTATTTACATTACTCATTACCAATAAATTCTAACCCAGAAGTTACCTAGGAGGTTCCTCTAATAGTCTCCTTGTTCCCTGCCTCCTTGCTGAAGTAGGTAAAAAGGTCTTCTCCTAGATGTTAAACTAACTAGCTCCTATACATAAATTACTTAGCCTAAACTTGGCCTAAGTTTTTGTTTGTTTGAGGGTGACAGAGCACTGGAACAGGCTGCCCAGAGAGGTTGTGGAGTCCCCTTCTCTGGAGATCTTCCAAACCCGCTTGAACACAGTCCTGAGCCACGTGCTCTAGGTGACCCTGCGTGTGCAGGGGGGTTGGACTAGATGATGTCTAGAGGTCCCTTCCAACCTTAAGCATTCTATGATTCTAAACCAGGCCATGTACTGCTGTAGCTATCAAACCAAGATCAAAACGGACACTGCCAGTCAGCTGCACAACCAGATGCAGTGCTCTGAGCAGACAGGACTTCAGGGCTGTAGCACAGAAAACAGTGGTGAGGTTCTTCCTTCAGGGCAGTATCTTCCACCATCTCCTTCCTTTCAAATGCCAATGCAGGCTAAGGAAGAGCCTCCAGCTGTCCTCAGAGTGAATCAACACTCCCTTTGAGAGGCTAGGCTGCTAACTTAGGACACTGCAGCTCCACTTCCTACCCCAGGGCAAGAGCTCCATCCTCTGAGTGACACCCCCAGGCACATCTCTGAGGACTCACAGCAGAAGTGGAGGATAGTTAGAGGCATCCACACCTGGGGCTCTCACCTTGCAAGAAAAGTCCATCCTTCTCTGTGCCTCCCTGCCTCCAAAAGGAGCCCTTTGAAAAGCAGGGGAGGGAACAGCCACCACTGTAATTGCAGGAGTTGAAACCTGGCATAGTCCTGTCCATACACCTCTGCAAATAGTTGATTCTCTTTGAACCTCTGACACAACTTGTCAGGTTTCTGCCCTCCCCACAGAAGATGAGAAAAAAATAGGGTGATGATTAGACAGGCTTCCAAACTGGAGAAAGAGCGAGAGAGAACACGAACAGCCTCCATGTGTCAGACTATGAAAGGGCAGCGACTCTGAAGTCGCCTGAAAAACAAACCCTTAATTTAAATGTTAATGAAAGTGCTGAAAAGACATCAGAGGCTTTAGTTGCTCTGCTATGAGCAGAATCACCAGGTCTAGAATTTATGACCCCCTTCACCTCCTCTCTCCCCTTCTCTGCTCCATCAGCCAGAAAAGT
>VZSV01000272.1:380112-398083 GCA_013398735.1 Nothocercus julius
ATGAACTGGAAATATAAACCTCAAGGCACGAGACTGCCAGTCCCCTCGACTAAGTTTCTTCTGCCACTTCGATTAAGCAGATACAGCTTCTCCAGCACAAAGCAAGCAGCACAAGAAAGATGCTTTCCCCAAGCTTCCCAAGGCAGCCTTTCCCTCAAGCAAGGGGAAAGATGAGAAAAAAAAAAAATCACAGGGGATAAGAAAAAGCCTTAATTTTGCAACAAAGCTCCACTGGATTAGAAACAGATGTCTGGAATCTAATTCAGTTAGCTACTGCCTACCAAATCCTCAGCCCACCTGCCCACAACCACTAGCAACCCAATTCACAGGGCTATACAGAATGTATATATATATATATCATGCAGCTATAAAAAGATATAAATATTAGTCTTGCCCCAAAGCAACAAGGGGGAGCACTCCATTAGTCACATGAAGTATGACAGACAAAGGGAAGAAACTGAAGAGCTGCACAGTTTGTGAACCTACAGCAGCACTCACACATGTGCTTGTTCCTAGGGAAGAGGGAAAAGACACATGTTTGTCCATGGGAAGACAACATAGGAGAATCAGTGTCACACAATTAAGGCAACAAATTTTTTTTTTTTTTCCTCCTCCCAGCATCAAGGGAACAGTCAGGGCACGTGGATAAGACCCAGGTGTCATTCTAGCTCCAGAGAGAGCAAGAGTCAGATGTGACTATTGCACATATCTAGAAAACAGCATCCAGACCCTCTCTGGAGGCAGTGAGGGATGGCAGTTAACAACACCTCTAACTTCACAAATCCATGCTGGGATCTTGCAGACGAGCAGGGCTCTTCCTGCCCCTGCTTCAGAAACAGCTGCAGGTCAGAATCACCTCTCAATTATTCAAACCAACCAGGCTCCACAGAGGTCCCAAAGGACAGCAGAGCTATTGCTGCCTGCTATTTTGCTGGCAATGCACAAACCAGAATAAAATCCTGTTCCTTCTCCCATGTCCTAGTAGACTCAGAGAGATTAAGTACAAAGCTGGGTCAGAACAGAACACTGCCACAGCCAACAGCTCATTTTCATGTGCAGGAGGAGATGTCTGCTGGTAAAAGTGCAGCAACAAGATGGCAGAGTGGGCAAGAAGGGAATATTATTATGGTCTTCGAGGGCTGCATGTTATCGTTCCAAAATGTACAGTTAAGATTACTGTAAAGTTGCTCCATCTCTAATGAGTTGCTCTGCCTTAATGCAGTGTACAATATAAGACTGTTTTTTTTGTTTGTTTGTTTTTTGTGAAAGTGAAACAAACAGCGATTAAAAACAGTCTAGCAATCTTCAAAATTAATCATTTTGATTATTCCCAGTGGGAAGAGAAGGGAAAAGAGCCCATACAGCGATGGCACATGTCTAACACTTTCCTCCTTCCTTCCTTTCCCCAGTAAGTTTTGCCTATATTTTACATTTTGCCTGAAGTTGTGCACAGAGGTAGAGGTCTCCCAGATATTACACTCCCATAATCTTCCATGGAAGTGGCAACTAAGTTCACAGAGGTTCAGACTAGCAGCTAAAGAGACAGAAGTTGAGTCTCAACCACAGCATTGGCATAAAAGGAAGAGATGAAACAGATCTGGCTTTTGAAATTACATTGCTCATTTTCCATTAAAACATTTGCCACAGCACTACTAGTATTTGGTGCAAAGTTTCCTCCTCTGTAGAACAAAGTTGAATTTCAGCACAGTGACATTTGCAAGCAGGAGCAGAGTTCACACACCCCAGTAGACCAGGTGACACAATTGGAAAGGGACATCTTTGGGGTTCACACACCAAAAGCATCTCTGCCACAATAGGGCACATTATGTTTGTCCGGTATTCCCCAAATTCGCACCCACGGCTTAAGTTTGAACACATTTTTGATCCAGCACCAAAGAATTTCTAAATCCAAGATAAATAACAAACTCAACATCAAAGTCTACTTTTATTCGCTCTCCCTCAACTTTACCAGCTTTTGTATGATCAGAAAAATATATGCATCGCAACGAAGTTTCTCCTAAATAAAGGGGCATTTCAGTAGCACACCGTATATCATAACCTCTATATTTCTGCAGCCATAAATGCCAAGTAATTAGACTCCATTTTCTCCATAAACCTATCCCTCAAATTAAACGATGTACAGTGGTCACTTTTCTTCCCTGGCTACTGCCACCTCAGGGAGCCACAAAGCATGAAGGTGCCACTATTCCACCAGAAAAGCCTGGGTTTGCCTCACTTTGCACATTTGAATTGGTCCACTGCACTCAGACTTGCCCTGGTCCCTGGGCACACATAAGTCACTGCAGTAAGCACCAGCAAATGAAAGTTTAACATCTGCACAATGCAGAGTTCAAAAGGCAAGTGAACTTGGGGGAAGGGGATTACAAACAGCTAAGAAACATGGTTTAGGGTTCGCAGCCATCCTGCAAATACAGCATTTTCCTAATCTTTGCAGAAGGAGAACTTTGGAGATCAACAAAAGTTGCCAGCCTAAGCAGAGGCACCCGATTTTAAGGATACTCTCAAGACTCCTCTAGTCCCCAAAATGACACATTGTGCTATCCCAAGTGATATCATTGATCAGCAGAAGCATGCAGGAGACCTGCTGAAACCCCAGGAAGGGAACAGGGCCCTCTTCATCCTCTCTGCCCGACAGGACATTGCTAAGGAGCCCCAACACAACGAAGCTCTAAGTGCACATCTGTATGGCATCTCTTCAAATACAGAAGGGCCTTGTTAAGGGAACACAAAGCACAACTCTCCCCCACTGCAACAGGAGCTGCTCCTGCGACCCATCTGCTGCCTTTTCTCCTACCTGCATCTCCCCAAGGGAATGTTCTGGTTGCAGACCCTCTCAGCCAGCTCAGCACCACTGCAGGAAGAACAAGGAAGTCTCCTCCCTACCTCTGGGCATCCACAGGAGGATCTCTGCACTGTTGCAGGAAAACTGCAGACAGTTCAAAGCAGAAAAGCCAGAAGAGATGCCAGAAAAGCTTCAGTTCAAGAGTACAAATCCCTGTGGCTGAAGACAGCAACCTAACAGCTCCTAGAAGCATCACTCTGTTAAATTGTTAAATCTATGCACATTTATTTATTTATTTTAAGGCTGGCACTAATCCTGCCTACTGATTTAATTTTTGGGGGGGTGCAAGTATTGTCCATGAAAAAAGCAGCAACCCAGAAGAGTAGGATTACAGCAAAAGGATTACAGGATTACCGGGGGGGGGGGGGGGGGGGGAAAAAACAAACAAACAAACAAACAAAAAAAAACTGTTGCACGCGAGTCAGGAGCACATGGAATCCTTCACAAGGAAGCTTCAGTGACACTCTGAGGGAGATACCATTGAAACGCAAGAAGGAAAAGTTCAGCCCTGCCCAGCAACAGTTGAGGTTCAGTAAGAATACAGCCCTGACTGCTCCAGGGAGTCTTAGGCCTGGCTAACCTCCAGGTCAGGACTCTGCAGCCTCTCCAAAGCAATTTTTAAAAGCCAGAGTTGGACAAGTCCTCCCTGCTCCTACCCCACCATTCACAACTACGTTTGGAGAGATTTCAGAACTGTGTGTGTATTGGAGAGAGCTGGAAGCTTCTCTTCAGTGATAGGCCAAAACACTTAAGTGGCTGCAGCCTGATTCTGCACCAGGTCTACACCAGCAGCACCACCCATGCTTAGGGGAAGGCTCTCACCCTACACCAGCAAGAGAAAGGAGAATCAGGAGGGCACATCAAGTGTTTAGGAAGAAGGGGAGACTACAGGCTACATTCAGCCTCTCAGAGGAACAGATGTACCAAACTCTGGCCAGAAAGATGGGGGCTGCAAGCCAGGGAAAGCTTTGTGCGCAAGTGCACTAGGGAATGCATACTGGTGAAAAGCAAACTCCTGCGAGCAAAACATAAGCCACAGAGCTCCCCAAAGCAGACCTTGCTAGAAACCAGATATTACCTTTTTGATACCCACCCTCATTAGACAGCAAGCAATAAAACCTATTAGTGAAAAATTCATCTCCCCTGCCCCTTGCCCTGGCCCTCCCCCACCACATGCCCTCCTGCTCTGATCCTCTCTCTCCTCTAGGATGACTGCGATTTGTTCTGAGAAGCGACAGGTTTATAGGTTAGCCGACACCTTCTCTCTGTGGAATTTTAATTAACTTCTCCCATCGTCAATATGTTAAGGAGCAGGGTTCCCATTATATGAGGTCAGCAGCGTGTTTCAGGTCCTGCTATATCAGCCGTCAAATTGAAGAATTAATGACGTGGCTAATTGGCTCTAATTCTCCACCCCCCCAAAAAAACATTGAGGGTGGGGGGCTGTGGGGTTGGTGGGAGAGGCTGGTACAGTCTGCAGCCTCAAAAGAAAATGAGTGCACAATTTAAGTTCACTTGTTCATGGGGTAACTGGTCCACAGCCTCCCATTCATCACCCTGCAGGGAGGAAAGGAGGGGTGAGGGGGGAGACAGTGGGTAAATATTGTGACAGCGAGTGTGCACACGTGTGCGCGGCGGGGACAGGAACACTGTCCTGACAAGAGGCCACCTCAGTAGGTCATCACTTAGGAGTAGGAAGCAGCTCGCTGCTGGGCTCTTCCAGGCATGGCAAGAGATCCAGGGCTAGTCTAGTGGAAAATGGGCCCTCATAGAGCAGAAGGCAGCAAAGGGCTTCCATCTAACTTCCTGCAGCAGCATTAACACACATGGCACTACTCCAGAAACACTATCTGCGTCAAACACCAGGAGCAGCCAGAGTGTCATTTCCCTGATAATGCCCTTAGTTTCAAACCACTAAGTTTGTGCCACTTCAAAACAAGCTCAGAAATCTCAAAAGTATGAAACTATGTGAAATATTTTAGCTCTGCACAAGCCTAAAATTCACTAGATGCAGATAGGACATGGACAGCAGCAACAGCTTTTCTTTCTCTTTCCCTTGAGGATGCTGAGGATCTGTCTTGCAGAGGACCAGGCAAAAACTGCACCAAAGAGATCTTGCTGGCCAGTATAGGATTTCCAGAGAAAGAATTTAAATGTCTCAGGTTTTCACTTTTTGACGAACTGGGACACTTTAGTAAACTGCTTGGAAGACACCAGTATAGACATCACCCACACACTCCCTGCTGAAGCTGCAGTTGTTGCATTATATCTGTAATAGCAGCACAGAGCTAAAGGCAGAAGAGCCTGGAAAACCATATCCCTGAACTCCACTCCCACCTTCCCCACTCAGCATGCTCAGCTTCAAAGAAAACTGACCTTTCATCATTGCACACAGGTCCAGGCAAAAAGCAGGGATATTTCTGCTTGGTAGCTCTTCTGCCGAATGGTTCAGTATAAACTGGCATCTTCTCAGTGTAGAAAACCTCAAGATGATCCAGTTCATTGCTCCTAACTAGCAAGGCACATCAGGGTAGAGAGCTGACTACCCAAGAGAAAACAAGCAGATGCCACCTGAAGCAGTACTGGAATGCTGCAGCCATTTACATGGGCTTTTTATGAAGGGACCACTCTACTGTACTGGGGAAAGGAGAACACATCCTTTTTCTCAAGTTCCTGATGTAGTCAGGAGCACTTGGTCAGCATCCACCTAGATCAAGTCCTTGAGGTGCCACAGTAATGCCTCAAAAAGATTTGTAGATATATTTTCTATCCAGCTCTTATTTTTCTCTATTGGAAACTGGGAATAAAGAGATCTCAGTTACCTTAATAATGGGCTGATAGCAATGGACCACACTCGATCCTCTGTCTGCACTGTGTGTAGACACTGCCCAACTCTGCCTGTGGACAGGGACCAAACCTGGAGAGAGAGATGCATGTTATGCCAGGTCACACAGAAGGTAGCATACACACAGCTAATGAGCTGCCCCAACTGCCATGCTCCTCTTCACAGAGATCCACAATCAATTTCCCACTATTTATTTTTGAGAAGTGGAATCATCTGTCAATCACAGGCAGAAACGAGCACTTAAAGTTGCGTAAAGGCTTATGTCAGTTTATGATGATGACCCTCCATCCCACTTGACCAAGGGGACAGAGAGAGCACCCCAATACACCGCGTGTCTCTAGGGGCAACAGTCAGCACAGATTTTTCACGTTCTACAGTTAAAGGAACAAGCAGCAGGATTCGATCAAATCTCTGCTGTTCTGAAAGAGGTCTGGAAGGCTTAGCACCACCCTGAAAATATTTTCACTCATAATACACAAAAAATTATTTGTTCGGTGTCCTGTTTGTGTGAAACCATCCCCTTCGGACCAGGTTTCTTAAACATGCCGCAGGCTATTTTCAGAGTGGCCCCTCTTGCCCACTGACAGTGTGAGAATCCCCCTTTCCTCCCCCATCAGTGAACACATCCCCTTCCACCAGTTTACCCCCCCCATCACCTTTGACTCTGGGTCCTTATAAAGCCCCCAGCTTCTCCCTGGGGCCCCTGTTTAGGGCCCTTACTTATCCAGCATTGCCCAGGCTCATAGGAGCTGAGCACCCCAGTCCTCTGTAACCTGCCCCCAGTGTTTCACTTCAAGACTTCAAAGCTGGGAGTGCCCTATTTGTTTGTTTGTTGATAATGCCCAGGATTGCAGGCTATTCTTGTCAGCGGGGAATTTAGCACCTAGTGTCAGCAAAAGCAGCAGAAAAGCTTAACTCTTTTAAGGCATCCCTATCTCCTACAGGTTAAAAATATTGCTCAGAGCACACTATCTGGTGCCTATCACACAGGAATGTACATTAGCAGCTCTTCAGGGCTTAGCCCTAATCAACACTCAGCAGAGCCCTCAATAGCTTAGACACTTAGAGCCCCTTTAAAAGGCTGGTAGGGATTCCCTTCCACCTCCAAGAGTCTCATTCATGCAAACAAGGCAACCCACAAAGCAATGATAAAAGGTGAACATCCCTAGAGCCTGTGCTGTATAGAACATTGGGTGGGCAAGATCTCACACCAGTTCCAGCAAAAACAGCCTTAATTCTTCTGTGGCCTTCAGGAATTTGTTCTCAAGGTCAGGAAAGGTCCAGGGGAAGCAGCAAGAAGGCAAGCTCCCAAAGAGGCTCTGCAGAGCAGAGAGGAGCAGTCTTGTTCATATGCCAACCAAAGCAGAATCCAGACCTTGCTCCCAGAAGACAAGCAACATCCTAAGCAGTGATCTTTCCACCTGAACACAGCTCTGCTTGGGAGTATCTCACCCAGGAGCACACCCACCCAGAAAGACCAAGCAGGACAGACAGGGCTCTGACTGCTGCTCAGCAGCCTGTCAGGTAGCTACCCACCCCGCTCCTACAAAACCTCAAAAGAGACACTTAGGTCTCTCTGTCCCCTTGCTACTAACCAAGCACCTACCACAACATGGAGAGTAAACCAGGATCCTGTTCTGAACAAGTCAAAGTTTTCAATATAGAGCATGAAACTAAAGTTGTAAAGGTACTACAGGTACCACATCATGCGAGCAGGACGAGGGTGAAACAGCTGCATGGAGTTTCCTAAACTACCGAAACACAGCAGGAACCAGCTCAGAGCAACAGTCCAGGTCCACAGGAACATGGTGCTGTCAACCACATCCAAAGGATAATAATAGTATGAATAATAATAGTAATAATAAAAATATTAACAAGGCTCCACCTCAAAAAGTAAAAGCCAAAAATCACAGCTCCGTGATGCCAATTAGGAGAGAGAAAAATGGAAGCTGGTGGTGCCCACAGTCTGACCTCACTCCTGGAAACAAGGACATTTTTGAGATACATAGGACAAATTTCAGACTAACTGGCATGAATCTCCACCCTTTTGTTAGATGAGTGCATAGTCAAAGAAACAAGGCATTCTTCTACTCTTCCAGCTCAAACCAGCAGCTCATACTTCAAAGTACTGCCAAATCTCTTTCTTAAAAGCCTGTCACAGCAACCATCTTTTCAGAGACATGAACTTACATCAAGATAGCCAGTGCAGACACACAAGCCAGGGATCCCAACAGTTCTGCTGACACTTAAACATTCACAGCACAAGGTCTCCACAGTCACCTCTACAAGCACCTGCAGCAGCTGGAACAGCACTGCTCACCTTGGCTGTTCTGTCCCGGGAGCCGCTCACAATGAGGCCACCTTGAAAGTCCACACAGTTCACCTCCTGTTCATGCGCAGAAAACTTGACACTGTAGGAGCCATGAATCTTGTGAAGGACAATATTTCCATCCCTGAAAAACAAATTCTGAAGTGGGTTTCAGCTCCCCTGGCTGGCCAAGAACCTTCCATTTGTGTTTGGGAATACCACTAAAAAGCCATGACTAACCTCTCAGGAGAGCTAAAATTCAAGCAACGTTATTAAACCTCCACTCCCTGCACATCACCTGTTCTCTTAAAACCCAACTTCTGCCTATTAGAAGCCTTATCTGCTACACATAACAGCTTTTGCTGGGCACCATTTCACCTAGGAAAGATGGGTTTAGATTAAGCCACACAAATCAGCAGAGCAGCTATTCCTCCCCTTATTGCTTTGATTCCTGAAATCCCAGGATCTGTCTCAATGCTGAAGAGCTGGAGTGAGTGAACAAGCAAGCAGCTTCCATCGTGTCTGAACCTCAACTTTGCATGGAGGATTGTGTTTTGAAGTAATTACAGAGAAAATTAGACTCTTCTTTAATCAATACATTACTTTTACTGCAAATTTTAAATTCATGTCTTCATTGCCACCTGGATTTCAGTTGTGGGTTGGCAATGGAGGGGGGTGATTGTTTTTTAAAAAACAGGGGAAGAGTCAAGACATCCAGTGCAGACAAACATGCTTCTCCCAATTCTGTGCTGAAGTGTTGTGTATATTAATAACTTGAACTTTATTAACAGCTCTTTTTTCCTTTAATTGAAAAGCCTGGTTGAATGCAAAATTAATTGGAGAAGTGTTTGGGCACTGGAAACCTTGGCAGTTTTCTCCCTTTCTACAATTATGTCTATAGGTCTAGAAGATACACTTCTCTCCAGAAAGCTTTATGCGTACTGCAGTCCCAGTTAACTAGCAGTTCTGAATATCAGAATACAGCCTAGCCACCCCGACTACAACAGGGAAAGAAATGAGCCTTGCAGATCAGTCAGGATTTAGTGGCATCCATCTACACGATTTTAAAAAAGAAAAGGGCAGTTCATACAGTCAACAGCATGAGACTCAGCTCTTCCATCGCTTTAGCAGAGCTTTCTTTCAAGTTAGAACCAGATTGCACACAAGGATGCTCTATGGCAGGACTGGCCTCTGCTCTGGGCTGAAGTTGCACAAAACATTTCCAGCTTCATCACCCTGCTGTCAGGGCTCTCAGACACCAAACTTACCCCCCTCCACTGACGACGTGGGAGTTGACAAGAACAAAGCGACACACGTCCTCCTGGTGGCCAGAGAAGATGGCCTGAGGGTGACGCTGCAAACCTGCGCTGTTTGCACAGAGCCGGTAGGCCTCGATGTTCTCGGCTTGAGAAAGGTACAAGTACTCGCCATCCAGCTCCATCCAGGGCATCAAGCTGCAGACACACAGTAGGTTAAGCAGGAGAGAAAAAAAATTAAAAAGGGAAAAACAAAATTAAAAAAAAAAAAAAAAAAATCACATACATATTCATAGAAAAAAAAACTTTACTGAAAAAAGGCAGTGGAATTGGAACTGCTGCTCACATGCAGAAGTAGGGCTTAATATAGCAGCAGGGCTAAGAAACCAAGTTTCTCTAGCAACATCCAGAGCAGATCGCATTGCTGGCATTTTTCTAACTAAGAGTTGAAGAAAAAGACAAGCATGGAATCTCTGAAAGAGAAGATGGCCAAGAGTCTAATGTGTTTAGATAGGAAATACTTAAGGCCCCTGACCCCTCTTGATGAGCCCTGCACTTTTTAAGGAACTAGACTATCAGGCATTTGCGAGCTATGCTGAGTATTTCTAACAGAGCCTTCAACATGAGGCTTTGTGTGAACACTAACTGTCCTGATCTGCACTTAATTTACTGATGTCCTGCAGAGAACATAAAGCTGCTGCTCTTTCACATCTGAGCAGAGGAGCAGGTCACATCAAGCACAGATCTTCCTACAGACATGAAGAAAGAAATCCTGCATACTCTGTACCCTCACATGTAAGGCAATAGGGTGAGAAGAGGCAGGGGCCAGAGGGCTTTCAAGAACTTTGTGAACCTCATGTAGATGAGGTTTTTCCTACAGTCACACCCCTTCCACTTCTGAGCCAAGAGGCAGAAGAGCAATACCTCTTCATCTCCATCGCTCATCCTTCAGAACAGATCATGCATCCTTCTGTCCCTTACTACGTGTGGGACAGGGGCAAACTCCCTGCAAAGAAGGGCCAGGCACAAAATCATGGCCCTCTTAAAAACCATTTCGAAGTATTTTGAAGATACAAGTTACAAGAGAAAAATGGTGGGTTTTTTGTTTTGTTGTTGTTTGTTTTTTAAATAAACAAAAACAGACAATCCCTGGGAAAGTGAGGGGGGAAAAAAAGTGAGAGAAAACACTTGAGCAATAATTAAGTGTAACACTTTTATTTATTTATTTTTTTTTTTTTTAAGTCTTGAAACAAACCCAAAATATAGAAAATGGAACTACTGAATACAAAGGGCATTTGGGCTCTGAGCATTTCCTCTTTGCCTTTGTGTAGCCATGAGAGAATCAACAACTAGACTTTCTGGATAGGGCAAGGCAAGTCACAAAGAGACACTGGGCTCCTGTCTACAGGGCAGTCTCCACGCTGCATCAACTCCCATGCAAACACCGAGCAAAACCAAAGCTTTTCCACAGAAAATCTTTCAGCTTGCAGGTATTAAGAAGCAAGCTGCTTTGAAAACAGGGCCTTCTCATTTTCTGCAGCTCATTCAACCTCAGAAGTCATGATTTTCTGTGTCAACAGAGCCATCACACAGCCATATCACAAAGCATCACTACAGGCGACTAGGAGCAAGGAAAAGGACAAAGTAGCTTATTAGACATTAGATGTCTGCTTGCATCTATCTCTAATAACATGTTTTTAGTCACAGGGACCATACAGTTGAGCGTAGGTTATAGTGTTCATTTGGGATTTGCTCATATGCATGGAAAAATGAGACATCTTTAGAGCAGAAGCTTTGACTAAAGGCAGCCTTTGATTTCCCCTTCCTTCCTCCACTCCCACACAGACCTCTAAAACGAAGTGAATATCCAGCTTTCTTAGACCATAGCCAGTTTCTGACATTCTCCTGCTGCAATTTAGCTTTACCTTCCCCTCCCACCCCCCACTACAGCTTTTTCATAAGGAGAGGTTACAAAATTGAAAGCAGGATAAATTGAATTAGGGCATGCAGTTTGGATCCAACCTTGCATTTTCACTCAAGAAGCTGGTTTAGTAATGACCTCAACATCTACTGAGCCTGAGACAGATAGTCTCAAGCACTCTTCATGCAGGTACACAACCTGCACCATGAACCGCTCTCTTCACAACAAGTCTGCTTTAGACAAGTGACACATTACCTACCACCTCAATCTACACAGCACCAAAAGGCAAAAAGGCACAGAATCTTAGTAATAGCTCTCTGTTCTTCAGCAAATAAACTATATTCTCTCATTTTCCCCTCTATCTAATGATGTAGAGGCTGAAACTTTAGATGTACTTCTCAGACATTAAGCCTCTTTACTTTGAAAAGTGAATATACCTTTGCAAGCAAGATTTTGACAGCAACAATCTCCTTTAATTTGTGTCAAACATACATTTTGTGAGTGCAGCAGGGAAGCACAAGGTAGAAGAGCAACTAACATTTTAGATTTGTATAACCAAACCTAGAGACAGAGGAAAGCATGTGAGAAAAGAAGCATTTTGGAGAAATGTAAAGAACAGAAGTCCTAAAGAACATATGGGGTCAAGGCATGCTAACTGCAAGAACAGGACAGAAAGTTGTCCATGCTATATAGCAATAGATAGGCATGTGATAGACATGCCAGCTTTTAAGGAACACAGTAGTTTGGAGTCTGAAGTAGAGATTACTAAAGCCAACATCTCATTTCAGGACACAGATGCAAACGCAAGGCCCCTTAGCAGCTGACACAGAACAAAGTAGAAAAGGAGTCACTTGCTTGTGTTTCCATTTCAGCAGGATCTGCCTCCGACAGCGTCCGTGCCTCCAGTTCTGAGAGACTTTCACCCTTTCTTTCACTGGAACGCCAGCTGCTCTGCAAAGAAACAGAAACAAGATGAGCAACAGGGACTGATACCATGCGGAGAACAAACAAATTGCTCACAGGTACATTCTCACTCTGGAGAGACACTTGGGCACAAGGACACTTAGAAAAGTTGATGAGATGGGAACACTGAGCACTTAATTGATGAACAACACTTAATGATGAACACTCAGCAACAAAGCAAGTCAATCCCAATGACTGCTGCAGTGAAAACTTCAGATTCAGCCAAGAATTCATCTTGTATGCCGAATGCAGTACAGGTTCAAACAAAATATAATCAAATCAAGAAGATATTTAAAAAAAAAAAAAAAAACACACACACATGACCAAAGAAACAGAGCATGACTCTTGCATGACTCTTAAAACAGAGACTAAAGAAAGGCCAGTTAGAGCTGAATTGCAAGTCAGAAGAAAATGTCTAGCCAGAACTAGCAGAAAAACCTTTCCAGGCCCTCACCTGCCTGACAACGACATAACCAGATACAGTAACTAGAAATCAAGATCAATCCAGACTAAAAATAAAACGTATTTGCCTGTGTAGCCCTCCAAGACACTCACACAGAAGTAGACTATCCCTTACCTCAGCTCAAAGGACAGAGAATCCCACTGCACTGCTAGAAATGTCTCTACTTACAGAGAAAGTTACTAAAGGACTGACTGTGGTCCATACCCAGCTGTTTAGATACAAAGAGTTTAGAGACCCATTGGTTTAAGCACACAAAAACACCATTTACCTCCTTGAGTAAACCAGCAGCGACGCAAAGCGGCAAGGCAGGGTTTGCCAAAGCGACCTACGTGGTGAGACAGGCCAAGATCAACACAGCTCCAAAGGTGACTAGAGGAAGGTACCACCCCTGCAGCCCAGATCTCAAGTGCCAAAACGGCTACTTTATTAAGTCACCCAATTCAAGCATCTGTTCAATATCTATTTTGCTTTCACGATACAGGATTGAGCAAAGAAAGGAGGAAAAAGAGACAAAACAACTTCAACCTCTCTTATATGCTAAGCCTAATTATTCAGGACCTTAGCAGAGCTGCAGGTAGAAAGGATTACAGAAGTACAAACACAAGGAGTTTCCAACTTATCTTTTGTAATTGAGGATTCTGAACCATCTTAATACATTCCACCAAGCTCTCTCCTTTTCTATGCATTTCTCAATGGCAAATAGTTTCCAGCCACATCGGATGAAAGGAAGATCAGGGACCAGTGCCCACACCAGGATGAGTTCCCTCCTCCCATTCCCATAATGCTCCCAAACCACTTCCCAAAAGTGACATTTTTTGGGTGCTCTATCATTTTTAAAACAAAGATTAGCTTCCTGTAAATAAACATCTCCTGTGGCTGTTAATGCGTGTAGGAATCTCTAACCTAGCCCTAGGGCCTGGCCAGATTCTCATTTTCCCAGCCTTTCCTTCATAGCCTCAGGCTCCTTTTTCTCCACTCACCCTTCTCGTCCCTTTTCTATGCTTTCCGGCACTTAGTCACCATTATAATTTGACTGCATTCCTGGGCATGTGACCCATTTTAAACAAAAACAGAAAGCGCACACAGAAAAGCTTTTCGTCCCCTAGAAACCTTTGCAACTCTAAGTTTATGATCAGTACAGTCACACCAGATACAGAGCTCCGAGCTTCATAAATTCACTTTTATTTCTCATAACCCTTAAGAAGAAAAATATACACATACACACACACAGAGAGAGAGAGAGAGAGAGAGAGAGAGAGAGAGAGAGAGAGAGAGAGAGAGAGAGAGAGAGAGTAGGCTGCAAGAAGAGGAATTCCACTTTCAAGAGAGCACTTGCTGGAGTTTGGGGGGCCAGATACTGTCGGAGATGAGGAATGCACAGCACTGAAAAGCCAGGTCAGGTCTAGCAGCCACCTCACTGCTTATTACTCTCGCAGACAGAGCTCAGGCTCTCCGTCTACATTCGATTCCATTCATTACTCCAAGACACTTCTCCCCACCCCTCAGCTAACATCTATACATAGGGAGAACTTAAGCCACTAGCTTTCAGTGATGGAAAATGCACTCATGCCCAACCCCACAACATGAACCGGCCCACGCAGACATCCCGAACTCAACACACAAATCCTAAGACTAAATATACTCTCCAAGGCTCTCAAAAAGGTGAATTCAAGGGCAAAAAAAGCAGCCTCCACCTCATATAGCTGGTCATTCTTCTATCTGAGGGGTGGCAGGCCTTGATCCTCCTGCTGCTGGAAGAGAAATTTCAGAACAGAGGGTCACACCTCACCTTGACAGGCACCAGAGGAGGAGGCTGCTTGCTAGGGTTCTGGCTTCTCACCGCCCTACACTATTAGTGGATATAGCATTTTTCCAGCCTGTTTCCTCTATATAACAATTCTGGACTGAGATAATTTAAACGTTCCTTAGAAATGCCCACCTTTTATCCTCCAGACATTTCTACTTACACAAAACACAGACAAGAGAGGGAACGGAACATATGGAGAACATGAGACAGGATGCAGAACTGGACTGATACACACGTCCCTTCAGACTGAACTGTGGCAATTTCCAAATGTTATCGGAGATCGAATGGCTCTGACCAACAAGACAGGAGTTAAATTTACTGATGGAATCAAGTGCTGAGATATAATTTGATTTGTTTTTCATCAGCCCTCCCCAGAACAGCTCCTAAAACATATCAATCAAGGTGATGAGCCAGCAAGGCTCTACAGCAATCCTCAATGAGGAAAAAAGGGTATCACTGTATAAATTTAATCATTTGATAAAAGTGATCCTTTTACACCCTTACAAGGGCTCTTCTGCGTCAGTCTTTCTGCTCGTGCAGATCTTTACAAATTGCTCCACAGTTATCTCAGACAGTCAGCAGAGGTCACACACCTACAGCGAGAGGCTGATTTAACCAAGTACGTCTAACTTCAGCCACTGGATTGAACATCAAAAATCCAGGAGACTAACATCCTTCACAAGACCTGATGTTATGTAACCTGCAGCAGAGACCACAATCCTCCAGCCAGCCAACAGTCTGACCCTCCGTAGGATAGAATCCAGCAAAACACTAAACCCCATTCTTAAAATTCAGCATATGCTTAAGAAGCTTTGTGGAATCCAGACCTTGACACCCAAGTTTTAAGAAACTTCATCCAACAGTAACACTTCAAGACCACGGGAGGTTGACTCACTGGGAGAAGACAGCCCTGGTTTCACCAGGGCCCATATAATGCTACACTGGAGAACACTGGCTAGGAATCAGAGCAACATGCTCTTGTACAGCCCAGCATCCTAGAAAAATGGCAAGAAACAGAAGGTGATAGAACTAGTGAACATCATACATGAAAATTCATCAATACTCAGCCAAAATGTCTTTAAAGCTCCCACACAGTTCAGAGTCCAGCATTTTACCACCTGTGCTAGAAAGTCTCAAATCCAACAGCTCATAAAGCTGTGTACATCAGAGGATACAAGGCTGTCTCTTATTAATCAAATAATCCAAAAACCAGCACTCTATCAGGAACACAAGTCATGTTGTGCAATATCTGACCTGGGCTAAAACATGCTTCCAGTTGCATGCTCACCTGGTACAAGATCCCTTTAAAGAGATTTTGATACAATAAGGGGAAACTAAACATTTCTTATAGCCTAGGAGTGTTTTTCAGGATAAAAGCCATTTCAATCAACTCACTATAAGGATTTTTCATTTCCCCCTTCCTCCCCCGCCCCACCCTACAGAAAAAGTTAAAGTATTTTGCGCAAATTATGGATTTCCTCTCTTTCTTGGCAGAGTTACCAGAAGAAACACAATATTCCTTTAGGAACACACTTCCCAGCCGCTGAAGTGAGAGACTGGGACCGTCCCCACCAGCGCCACTGACCCAGGTGACCTCAGCCACCATGGCAGTTACTGGCCTGGGCCCCCAAAGAAAGCAAAGAAAGAAACATTCAGTCACACACACACAAAAAAAAAAAAGAAAAAAAAAAAACCCACCACACACATTTCCACCCTAAAGCTTCACCTCCAGCAGTCAGGCCCTTGCCATCACGAACAGTATTTCTGCTAGACCAAGATCTTTCTGTGTTTTACTGCATCCCAGGGAGATTCCTGCAGGCTGACTACAATTTCAGCATGTGCTAAAACAGTGGTGCCTGCAACAACACATACCACACTACAGAAGATAACACCAACATGCCATACTGTATATTTTCCCAGCTGCACTGAGCATCCTAACCCACCAAAGTTCTTCATTTTTTGCTACATTTTAAGTGCCAAAAAGCTCATGGGGAAATGCAAGGCTGCAGAAGCCTGCTGAGACCCAACCTCTTCTGTGGACAGAACCTGCCGTCTGCACCAGCGCTACCACCAGCATGCCTCAAGAAGGGTCACCCAGAGGAACACGCAGGTCACAGTGGCTAAGGCCCATTCTCAACCTTGGCCCCATGGCAGTGATGGCCAACATGGGGACCAACTGCGCTTATTTGTGCAATCAGGACACACCTGTTGAGGGGCAGGGTCTCAGCACAGGCCACCAACAGACAGATGAGAGAGAAAAGCTATTTATGTCAGGAGCTCCTGTTGCTGTCCTCAAGTCAGCCTTTCAAAACAGCTCTTTGAGTATAAAAACTCCCCCTGAATTCCTTCAGCACATGTCCCTTATTTAGCCTACTGCCAGGTTCACTGCGTCTGCTACTCTCCCCCCTCTCCTATTTGACACGGCTTCAAGTAATTGGGACGGAGAAGGGCTCTGCTGACTTCTCTCTTGCTGTTCCTTGCCTCCTCTGGAGCATCTACATCATCTCAGAGACACATTACCAGGCAGCGCAGGTTTACTGCTCCGCTTTGCAGATCATGGAAGTGATTCACCTGCATGAAGAAGCCAGAGAGAAATCAGAAGAGCTGCAGGCAAGTCTCTGTACACACAGTGAAGACGCATACCCTCACATATACTTCCCAAAAAGAATCACCAGTGACTCTAAGCCACATGAGTCTATCCTCTCCTTCACAGGACAGTCCCCCTCCTTGCCGTGGGCACATTTGCCAGAAACCCCTGGCAGGGCTTTGTCTCTTGGGGAGTTGTACAGACTCTTTGGAGACAAAACCTGGGCTGCTTCAGAAAAAATGAATAGCCCTAGGAAGACCAGGGCAAATCCGCAGCTGTCAAGCAGTAGTTGTATCTATTCTGTTTTGAAAAAAGTAGACTGCCAGGGTACTATTTGACAGAGTGAAACCATACACGGCTACTTCAATGGAGCAGCTTACAGGACTAATAGCAACAGACACGGCACGTGTTTGCCAAGCCCTGAACTAGATAAAATTCTTCTTTCACTTTGCACTCACAAAAATTTAAAGGGGAGGTTAGGCAGGCCAGTAAAAACTCTTAAAAACAATTTCACTTTCCCAGCACATGCAGCAGTTGACAAGCTTTCAGAACCATCTCGACAGATCTATCCTGCCCCAAATTAACAGCTGAAGAGGCAACAAGAGTCTAGCAGGCATTTATAAAAAAAAAAAAAAAAAAAAAAAAAAAAAACCACAGTGTTCTCCAGCACAAAGCAAGAGCTGTGTGCCCTCTTCCAGGATTTTGCCGTTATTGCAATATCCTCCCCAGGGCATTCTCCTTTGCATCATCTGCACTGCCTCACTGCCTATTTCATTTTTGACTTAAAGTAATGAAATTTTGGCAAAACAAGCTTTCAAAGACAAAGGAAAGTGAAGTAGTTTTCCAGGTAACCGTGCTCCCTGCCCCTCCAGGAGGGAAGGCAGAGGTCTCCTGTAATTGCTGTCGTTTGCATTTGGACTTGACTTGCAGAGACTGGCCATTTCCTGCTCCTGCAGGT
>VZSV01000272.1:403857-417261 GCA_013398735.1 Nothocercus julius
AGTTCATCTGCCCAGAATGCTTCATACAGGTATCACACACCACAGACTGCATCTCCTCTTGCACGTGGAGGAGGAGAATAAATTTCAACATATAACGAGGTTACCACAGCAGACAGGCCTTTAGACAGTACGTATGTCCTATTCAATGAGGTCATCTTGTCTGTATAATCTCAAGCATTCAAGTATTCATAGGACTAAATCAGCAGCTCTGGAAGTCTTGTAGAGGTCAGAGCTGCTGCCTGAGAAACTGGTCCATTTACAGGGTTTTAGCACAACCTGGAGCTCAGGGAAGTTCCAGAGGACCAGAAGGCAAATGTTTTATCAGCATTTATAACAAGTGACTCAGATGGCCCAAATAATTAAAAGGTTTATCAGCCTAAGCTTTTGCTCAAGTGAAATAGCAGCACATCTGCTTCAGGACTTAAGTGATGTTCATTATATTAGCTCCCTTTCAATTGGCTACTTAACATGAGTTTATGGAAAATAGAGGTGAGTGCGGTTTTGTAGCAAATTAACTTGGTGTCTTTTCTGATTACATTAAGTGTAAGTAAATATAATTAACTTTTTTTTTTTGGATTCAACTGACAATGTTTGAAACATTAAATATATTAAAACTCAAATAACTTATCTGCCTTAATTTGTTAGTTCAAGTATATATTTATTATCAAGCTGGTCTTTCCTAGTGGACCCCACAGTTTGTTGGCCCTACATGATTTAAGATTTTTATTAGTAACTTAAAAAAAATCTGAAATTATTAATTATCAAAGCTCTGTAGAAGACATAAAGCCTGAGGGAAGAGCAAATCATGCAAAGGATGCTCGTGGCTGCAGAACTCCAAGTTAAGTTTAGGCATAATCAGGTTGTATATATTTCAATCAAGTCAAATGTAAAGTCTCACATCTAGGAACAAAGAATGTAGGTCACACTGAAAGGATGTAACTCTATCCTGCAAAGCTGCAATTCCGTAAAGTCTTCATTAAGATGAATAATCAGTTGAACGTGAGCTCCTTCTGCAGTGCTGTGACCAAAGGGCTAGTGCTGTCTTGAGAAACAAACAAGAGCTGGGAGGTTCTTTTAGCTCTGGTTTTGACTGTGTTGTGGCTGCTTTGGAAATAATTTGTCCTGCCAACATTTCAAGAAGGATGTTGAAAAACTAGAGGGGTTTCAAAGAAGAGTAGCAAGAATGATTACAGGACTGTCAAAAGTGTTTTATAGTGGGACCCAAAGCTCTCAGTCTATTTAGCTTTCTAAAAGGTTAAGGTGCGAGTTGATCTTACCTTACGAGCACTTAAACAGGGAAGAAAAAGCAGGTAATACCAGGCTCTTCAATCTACCAGGAAAAAAGGAGATAAGAGCTCTGGACAGAAGTTGATGGGAAACATTCATGAATGAAGCACATTTTTTTTTTTGTAGTAAAGAAAATTGCCTGTTTAAACAGCTTTTCAAGGTTTGGGGAAGTTCACCATTACTGGATTTTTTTTAAAAAAAAAAAAAAATTATCTTTTTTTTTTTTTTTTTCTTCCCCTCAGAGATGCAGTTCAGCTCTATCTTTATCTGACTGTATTATGTAGAGGGTAAGATCCCAGCGACAATAGCCTTCAGCTTATGCCAGGGCCACTCCACAAAGAAACTGCTTAATGCACTCTAAAAGGAGCCTGTTTGTAAAGTAACGTGCAGTGTGGCCCACTGGGCCACCAAGACCAAAGCTTGGACAAGTGCATCTGTGGAGGTGGCCCTTTAGTTCTTGCAATCTGTGACCCAATGATACAGAACAATGAAAAATTTAGTTAGATGAAACATCTGTTTGCACACAGTAACTGTGGAAAGAACCAGATGTGATCCAGGCAGGAGGAACACACAGTGGTATGATGAAAAGAGATACATTGCTCTTAAATACAAACTTCGTTTTCTAGTACCACTAGTTGCCTGACAAGGGGGTAGTAATTATTCTCTGCCAAAACATGGATATCACCATCACTTATTTTCTATATTTTTGAGACTAATGGACCCACAACTGCATATGTATACTCTTAGGTATGGTTTCAGCTACTGCGACTGATATGAGGCTGTCAAAGCTGTCTATCCCACAGGACTCCTCCAGTAGCAGAAGTTTTATTACTGGCACATAGATTACAATAGTAAACAGAACATGTTCAGAGCGTCAGCAGAAAGAACCCAGTGGCACTGGTCATCTGAACAGTGCAAAAGGAAGCGCACATGCAGGTGTCTCCGTGAGCAGAAACCAGGGAAGGTGCTGACCCTTACTAAAATTCTACACATAACATAATTATTTTCATTGGATTTTTATACTCCAATAAAGAGTTCGGTGCAGGTGCTTGCTGCAGTATAATCATACAATCAATAGCATTTTCTACTTCAAAAAAATTAAAGATCCCAATCTTTTCATGGTTTTTAGCCTCCCTGAACCTCTATAAAAGAGAGCAAGGTTCTATGCTGAACTCACAGGCCATTCTAGCATCAGAGTTTGCAGCTTCTGTAAGCTAAAAAGGGGAGCTTACACCCCTAATATACTTTAACAGTATAAGTCAATGAAGTGCAGCTTGGAAGAAATACCATTTGAATACCTGCCAGTCATTTTTTTTTGCTGTCTCCAAGGGGTTTTATTCTTCTTTATACTGCCCTCAAATACACCTTTTCAGATAAAGACACAAGCATGTGGACAGCTCTTTGTTTTGTTTTTCCTTCCAACCAATGCTTTTGTGTTTCTGAAACTTAAGACACCTCCTCTGCTACTACAGTACTTATCTGTAACACCATCGCTTTGAGGGATTAAAGCAGGTTACTTGTTACACACTTAGATCAAGAGTTATCTGAGTAGAAAGTCTATCCCGTTAGGGTTGGCGGAATCTGTTTTTGATCTTGAGTTGTTTTGATTTTCTCTGAGAGCAAGTAACATGTTATTTTAACTTCTGAATAAGGTGTGCTACCTGACTGTGTCTCTTCTGTTTGGCAGAAAGGATTAGAAACCTCCATGGAACTTGCACTCTATTAAAGCAGAGTGCTCGCCCTTGAGAACCAAGGAGCTGAATTGTTTTCAGATTATGTGTGTGTGTGTGTGTGTGTGCGTGTGTGTCTTTCCCACATCAAAGACTTTGATGGAAGCTGTTCACACTATTGTCAGGAATGCAGAGATTGGCACAAAGGTGATTAGCAAAATTGCTTTTCTGCAGGAGAAGCATAAAAATTATCAAAGGATTAAAGTGGATAAAATTGAAAAGTTATGCTGAATTTGGGGTAAATTTCCCCTCTTTTTTTTTTTTTTTTCCCAAATTATACATATTGATTTGTTTTTTACCCATAGAAGGTGTGCCAGAAGGAATCAGAATTAGAAGATATTTGGTATGAGTTCTGTGGAAAAAAAAAAAAAAAAAAAAAAAAAAAAAAAAAAAAAAAGATTTGCAAATATTTTAGTGTAACAAAACTAACAGCCCAGCCTCTGGAAGCTCTCTCCTTTGGAAAATCACAGTCTAATAAAAATGTATCACTTTCCATAGCCAGCAGAATTGTTGGTTTAGACTCTGTTTATTGTTCATTTTGTTTTGAGCAGTCGTCTATTACTTGCTAAGTACTGGCCCTACACCTATCCCTTGGCTTTGGATTTTGAGTCTTGTTTGTTTTGCTAATCTGTTATTTTCTGGAAGTCATCCACATGATTTTTTGTGTTTTTAACCTCATTTATCAAAGTATTATCTAAAGCATCTGTTCAGAAAATGTTCATTTTAACTGTTTTCTCAACAATGACCTTCTTCCTTCCCCCCAGGCCACATCAAGTTGTCACTCACCAGACAGCTGTGGAATTTGGAATCATTCCTTTTAAACACTTTACAATTCCAAATGGTAGATTTCTAATGGCACAATATGATTGCCACAAAGATCTTTAAATTTCCCAATCCTCCAGGCTTCAAAGGCTGGACCGTCCTTGATCTCCTAAAGGAATGCTTTTGAATCTTGTACTTTTATAGGGACTACCTATGAAGATATTTTAGGGGCTTTTTCCTTTTATACCCAGAGCCTGAGGAACTAAACATTCAAATTCCCACTGGCTTCTCTAAGAGGAAGACCAAGACTTACAAAGTCGTTTCAAGAGATTTTCAGCTCAGTTTTCATTAATTCCACAGGTCATTCCAAAACTTTTTGGTGTGTTTAGAAAGCAGCATAAGAGTATCCTCCAGGCAGCAATAGTTATTTTACGCATTTTACCCTACATCTGCATTCCACCTACATGGCTACGCCCAGCTGTCCTTGGCCTTCCATGAACAAGTCTCACAGTGCCCTAACTCATCCTGTGCTTATGGGTACAGAGGGATCCTTGGCTCTAGAGGATTCCCTGCTCTCAAATATGAAGCTCCACTTACAAGGTGATGATATGGAAAGCGAGCAAGCCTAGTAATACTGCTTGTAGTAATACTGCAGTTTGGGATCTGCCTTGACCAGGCAACCAAGGCAGAACCTAATTACCCACACCAGCTCAAATTCACAGACTCATAATTATGAGAGCTCGAGGCTTGCTTCATCTTTATTCCCCTATAGCAGAGGGAACATTTTCACTAGTAGTCCTTTCTTGTACTGTAGACTTTGTTTCATTCAGGAGGCTCACACTTATTGCTTCTCACTGGGTAATTCTGTCTTCCCTTTTTACTAATACTTCAAATTGCTGCACTCTGTAGTAAGATTTTTAGCGCAGCCAAGTCATGAGGCAAATTCTCTCCACCCCAGCCTCTTCTAGGACATATGACTTGAGAGCAAGATGGAGGTATTCGAGGGGTCTCTTATTAGTGAAAAACACATAGATAGTCAACAGGTAAAGAATGTATAGAATAAGTTATCCATCTGCAGGGTCTCATCCTGCAGTAAGCTACTACCATGTGTGTGCATAAAGTCCCACCTAGCAGATTCATCTGCAAGTTTGGGTGCCTACAGCTGAAAATTCCTTGGGACAAAGTATCACATCTTCTACTTGAGGTACTGCTACAGTACCTCATGTGACATGACCTCTGCCAAGATTGCAGACTCTCAAGTATTATTATAAAGAGTAACTGATGATCCGTCACTGCAGTAAGTGTGTGTTTAGGTATCCCATATTGCTAATGCATATGCGTTTTAAATAGGCTTCAGCCTTACCTCAGCTTTTGTGACAGCAACAAGCTGCAGGAACAACTAATTACTACCCCGGTTTATGGGTCAGGGAACAAGCCTTAGATCCTCATTTACACAAGTTTCTTATGATCATGCAAGACCTACCTCTCCAAAGCTATTTTTTGTTTGTTTAGATCAGTTTAAAAAAAAAAAAGAAAAAAGAAAAAAAAAAGATTCCACATCCCAAAATAGAGAATGTTTTCCTTTGGGACTAGAAGCAAACACACTTGATGGCTTTAACATCTGCTGGACAATGCATGGATGGGAGGTGGGCACCTCACACAGTTTTGTGACAAACACATGTGCGTACAGCGTGTCAGATTATAAAACCAAGAATAAAGAGTCATTAAAGCTCCCCTTCTTCAGCCCACCTGCCATGAAAATAGGCCTTTCACTCTATCTATTTAAATAGAAAACAAGTATTAGGAAGGAAAATGCTGACATTCCAGAGGCTCAAGTCAAAATCTCTCCCTCCAATAAAGGATATCTGTCAATTGAACATAAGTTGATTCATTGTCTGTCTCTCATCAGGACCCACAAATCACCCCATGCACTTACGCCTCTATTCTTTCCAGAAACCAAGACTTCACAGTCCCAGGACCATCACAGTAACACTTAACACTGACTTGATCTTCAACACTCAATAATAACACTCAGTAATTCTCCAGTCTGTTTTCTGCTTTTGCAGCATGTTAGTGCCTCATAGGAATTTTGGGTGACAATTCCAGAAAGATTAGCTTGCTGCTCAGCAAAGCAAGAGCTCTCACAGCTTCACTGCAAGCGCAAATCTTGGAATGCAAATCTTGGAGCACAAATCTGCTCTTGGAAGGGAGGAAAGGAGACAAAGCTACTTGCACTCTGGATCAACTATACCAGAAATATTTGTGTGCCATAAGAGGTAAATTTGGTCTTATTCTTTCTCTTTTCCTCCAGGCTTGCAATGAACTCATCATACTTAACATGCCTGAAGTATTAGTATCATTATATTGAAATGCAGCTCGACAGACAGAGCAGCCAGGCTGAGAAAGATACCTGTCCAAAGGAAAAAGAGCTTCTGACTTCCAAACTTCATTTGTGACTCTTGAAACTGAGTTTACTGTTATATGATGTCTGGCTAATCACAACGCTTCTATAGATTATTCTTCTCCCCTATGGCCAAACGTTACGTGCTTGGTGACTGTGAGCCTTGCCACTGCATTAGTAACAGCAGGAAAAAAACACCTTTTTTTGAGAAGGGGGGCACGAGGAGGCTGATGGTGCTTTTTGCTGATGCTTATCTCCCTTCACGCACACAGACACACAAATGTGCTTCTTCAGCACAAACCTCTGCACAAGGAATCAGCAAAGACATCTACCTGTGTGTTGTTGTTATTTCCCAGCGCTCACTTTGGAGTGCAAGGCCCATTTGCGCAGTGGCCGTCCTGGCAGGTGTTTGGCAGTGCAGGTGTGTGCACAGAGTCCCGAGCACAAGCACAGACAAAGATTCAAATACCAAGGCCTTTCCGCCTGAACCTGACACTGCCACTTTAAAATCAGAGACACGGACATCAAAGTTTCCCTCTCGCCAGAAGGAATGGACTATTTTGCACCCTTCCAAACGATGTCTCTCATCTCTCTGCCTTTCCTACACACGCACACGCTTTTTCTAATACCATCCCTCCCTCTCCACTTCAAACCATGGGAAAAACCTAGGAAAAGAAGCTTGCCGACTAAGAGACCGTTTCACTGCATTGTGTTTTCCAGCTAGACCTGAACAGACTGAAATCAATTCAGCTCCTTCTCGCTCTCTCTCTCCCTCCCCTCTCTGTCTTTTTTTTTGTTGTTTTTTCTCTTAGATCGTACTCTCTGCCTTAAGAAAGCTGAGTTTAGCTATATCCATCCCCATAGCAATCAAGTGACCAGTAGTTTTTTATTGCTTGTAAAAACACAGTATCCTTTTCATGGGAGTCAGGTTTTCCTTTGGTTTGAAATGCCTTGTGAGCAGTGGTAACAATGCACAGAATCTTTGATCAATTCTCACGTATCCATTTTAACATATCCATTTTAAGGATCTTTAGTAGACCCATCATCACACAAGTTGAGAGCTTAGTAATTAATATTTCAATATATTATGCCACCCTCTGTTGCGTTATTGGCAGGAGGCGTGATTTAACAGAAACACACGCAAATACCTATGTCTGATCTGAATCACTACTTGCTCTAAAAAAAAAAAAAAATACATTATTAAAACTGAAGTCCAGCTGTTGCTATATTAATATCCTCTGGTTTTTATTTGCTCCTACCTTTTAGAAGTTTCAGTTTTCACTCTGATATTTTCCAGGCTTGCTCCCAATACCAAGGTTATAACTGCAGGGTAAGAATCAGAGTAGAATACAAGAAGGTTCATTAGAAATTTGAACAGGCGAGGTCCAGCACAGCAGAGCCAGGAGGCCAAAGAAGGCAAAAATGATGTGGAAACAACCACATAGATTCTGAGACTTAAATTTTGATAGTGCCACCTTTGGACTAAGCGACAGGTGTGCGTGCAGTCTGACTTCTGTATCTCCCAACCTTTGCAATAGTTAATTTTGTGCAGTTGGTGTCCTTAACATAACCTTTTCTGCCCTTGACATGTCCAACATCTCAGGGTGGAAGCAAGGTTGCCATAAGCATCATTTCATTGCACTTCAATGGAATCACGTTACTTTATCCCAAAATAGAGTGCCATCCAAAGACGACAGAAAAATTTGCCACGTGACTTATCCATAACTTCCCTAGCAAAGAAAAAAAAAATGGCCAAGAACACTACAAAACAGGAATATCTGGTAAAAGCCAAACAACCGCATCACCACAAAAGAGTTGAACTGAGAAAAATGAAAGTTTTTCTTCTGAGAAAAATGCAAAGTTGTGCGTTTCCACCACACTCAGCAGGCCTGAGTCTGTGGGGATTTTGTAGCCTACCCTAAAGGAGCAGCAGTCTCCCAGTCAGCCCCGGGAGCACCTTGCAAAGTCCAGCCCGCAGGCAATGGTGTGCCAAGGGCTTCTGCTCATGCTGCCCCACTCAGCTCCCGCTGGCCACAGAAGGTCTCTAGGTGGGCAGCTCCAATTTGCTTTTTGGATAGACGGCACAAAACCAGCACTGTGGAAACCCACTCGCCACTTAGAAGGCATTCATTTCAGGTCGTGTCATCTGTCACCCAGTCCCTGAGGGACATCCCCTTTAAGAAGTGGTTTGTCACCTTCTGTGCTGCCTGCAGTTTCCAGCTGGAGGCTGGAGCAAGCCCAAATACAGGTCATTGCACTAAAACCTGCCTTCCAGATTGGTAAGCTAAAAGACAGCTGTCTGTTTGCTCCTGGCTGCTCAAACTCTGTGAAATTCAAGCAAAACTGCTGGGTACTCTACACCACTGGAAATCTCATTTTATTTAGGTGCCTAAGTACAGTTCTCAGTGTCCAGCTCCACACACACTCTTAACATTGCACATGCTTCAACCCACCTGCAGTTTGTACACTTTTGCTGTGATATGAGCTTTAACAATATAATCCCAAATTATTTCACAAAGAGCAGCACAACACAGACATTTTTCCTCTACCGCTTCAAATATACACATAGGATCTGGTAATTGCCTTGTAACTTAAACTGTTGAATATTTGTAACCTGTGTCTCCTATGTATCTTTGTTTTGGCAGCAGTTGGAATATTTTCAACCAGCTGCACAGCTTTTCAGAGCTATATTTCAGGAGAGGAGGTGATTAATTATGATCCTAATTTTGTGCAATGTGGCCTTTTAGGTAAAGGAATTGAAGGGCTGAGACATTCACCTCAGCAACAATTTCATTTATTATATACATACCATATCAGCACGTGTGTGTATTTATAAATATTCCCTGTATTTAATAAATAGCACATTGTGTAAATACAGCTTACCAGGTACTTTTTGTATAAATGAATAAATGCTGAGTATAGAGCAGAACAAAAGTTTCTACACAAAATTGCAGAAAAGGACAAACAAAACACTGCACAAAGAAGGAATAATAAATGATCATAGACTTTTGTTTTAGAGCATAAATGCAAGTGGCTGGAGTTGAGATTATTTCTAACTGTGGAACCTCCTCATTTACAATGATTAATCATACAAATATAATGATCTTCTAGAAGCTTTTGAACTGACTTTTTTCACCCCTCCTTTTCAGGAAAACAATTTTATGATTTAAAGAACAAAAATGAAAAGAACTAGAACATGGGGCAAAGGCTCAGCATATTGTCATTGCTGTCAGTCTATTTTCAGGAGCAGTTTCCCAGCAGCTCAGCATCTCATATACTGCAATTGCTTTCAAATAGTTTGACTTTAAATATATATATATACATACACATATGTACACATATATATGTACACATATATATGTATCCATATGTATATATATAAAAAACACGAGCTTTTATCCTGAATATGGGCTGTTTCAAACACTTTCAGGTGCTGAAACTACCTGCCATCTCCAGTTGCCTATTTCCAGGACTGTAGAACTTCCTAGCTTACAAAAGTTATCATGACTGTGTGTAAATGTCATCTCTTGGGACTCTTAGGGTAGGTGCCGCAAGAACGCTGTTCTGCCAGCAGTAACCAAGAAGAATCCACTTCCTGGCACATCTTAAAACCTCCTTAGGGGAAAAAACTCTTTCCCTGAAGCAAAACTCAGTCGTGTCCCTAAAAATCCTGGGAAGGGGGTCAAAAATAAGGCATACTCTCCAAGAAACAAACAAAACAAACAAACAAAAAAAATAGAGACAAAAAGAGATTTGGGCGTCACAGAGACATTTCCCAGCTCTTATGAGCAGGCAGACAAGAACAGACATCTGAGCGAGCTGAACTTTGTGCGGGACCATAAAGGCAGCAGACAAACATTGTGTTAGGAAGACAGAGGAGACAACCACAGCGAGAAAGCAGAGAGATGGCGTTGAGACACTTTCAGGGAGGGGGGAGATGGTTCGTTGGGCCAAGTGACCTTTTCCCATCCAGCAATTTCTTCTGTCCCAGTGCAGAATGACAATGGGGACCCAATGGCAGCGCAATCCGGCAGCCACGGCCATGCCGAAACTGCCTCAACTCGACCGTGCTGCGCCGCTGCGGCCACGGGACGCTGTGAAACAAGCCAGACCCAGGTTTCCAACTTGCCCTCTTTTCTGTTGTTGTTGTTATTGCTGTTTGTTTCCATTCACCCCTTTTCATTCTCCATTTTTTTTTCCTCCCCTGTCTTGACTCTGATGGGGGCTCTTTTTGTGCAAAACAAGCCCTTCTGATCTCTTTGAAAGGCCAGCTCATGTCATTCTTCCAGATCATCATTGTATGACATGTTTTTATATCAGGCTGACAAAGGAGCTATTTGATCAGGGGGTATGGTGTGTGATTGTAAGAAATTCAGCTAGCCGGTGGCAACCATTGTTCCCCAAAGCGGCTCCCTGACCCCATTCTATTCAGGGAAAAACTCCCTTGGAGTGGCCTCTATTCATTGAGTAACACCAGTCCGCAGTCTCACTCCAGGAGTATGCTCAATTCAGAGGTGTGTCACCGATATTGCCCATCAACCAGCCTTTAACTCTTTCATCAGCATTAGGTTTCCAGCACAACAGCTGTTATCGTAGGACGAGCTGGGGAGGGGGGCACTGATGCATTCCTGTTCGCTGGAGCTCTCCTTATCTTGAAGAAATTTAACCTTCCTTTCAAAAGTTGTCTCAGAAAATATCCATCTGCTGCTTTCTGCAGGGCACAACCCATGTTGTTTGCCTTCTTATTCCTTTGCCCTGAAATGTCCCAATTTGCTATTCATCTTCCAAAACAAGCAACTCCTTTTAGATGACTAAAGAGTAATGAGCACCAATTTAAATGGTCTTTAGATTTGACCTAAAATGATCAATTATCTTCCCATGTTTCAATGCCACAGACTTTCCTCTCCCAAGCAGTCCTGTATTTACAAGTAAGTTCATGGCATCCACGCAACCGCTTGCTGTGAGAAGCAACACACAGCCAAGACATGTCCTATTCCTTGGGAGACATTTCCTCTCACAATATCTGTGGAAGAAGCTCAAGGTACTCCTGTGAGCTCCAAGAATGTTGGTCATGGAAACTGTTCCCATGTCCTCGCCCTACCCAGGGCCTCCAAAACTCAGGGAAAGGGCTGAAAAGGCTCCCATTGGGTTTAAAAAGCTGGGGCCATGGCTACTCTTGTGCTCATGGGGGGTTAGGGAGCACTGCCCTGGAGCCAGAACAGGGTCAGACTCAGTAGCGAGGTGCCAAACAGCAAAGGATTTGTCACTGTAGGGATGAGTGTTTTTGAAACCTATGGGGGCAGAACTGATAAAATGGGCAGAATTATAACTAGATGGCCTGCTACGAACACAGGCGCACATGGTACTGCCAGGGAAGAAGTAAATAAAGCAAATTGAATTCAATGCATCCATCCCATCATGGCAGTGCTGCACCTTCCAGTGCATTTTCCCCCCTCCTCTGGAATAAGCACATCCTCTACACGCACAAACCATCTCTTTCTCAGCGTGTTCACAGTGTCCCAGGGCAGAGTTTCTTGCAGAATCTCCCATCAAATCTTTAGCTTGCAGGACCTCCTGGCAAACCACGAGCTCACTTCCCAGAGACCCCCACCTCGGGAACACAGCCGTGCTTTTGGCATCATAGCTCTGTGCCTCCAGGAACCTCCTTCAGCTGCTGCAGGAGGCCTCCATTGCCATGCAGCCTTCCTCCACCTCACAACCTGCCTGGGGTTTGGTACCACCTTGATAGCGACCATCTCAGCATCGGGATTTGTTAATAAACTCGGGCTCCCTCTGCTGGGACAGAGCACAAAATACTGGGGGGTCCACCTGCAGAACCGAGTTATTTCACTGCTAGGTTTTGGCTTTTTTTTGGTGATGTTTCAATAGATGTTACGATGAACCTTGTGTTTTTCTCCACTGCATGAGGATGGCAGGATAACCAGTAAAGCTCTGTGCTATAGCAGCCTCACTGCGTGCTCCAGACCACTGGGAAACTTGCATTAAACTTTCAGTGACTTGTGAAGAGATCTGGCATCATCTCCCTTTTACATAGGGGGCAGGAGGAGCCCAGGTGCTCCATGATTTGTTCCATGCCATGAGCCCATATCCTGGTGGATGTCTGCTTGCTGGGACACAGGTTATATATACACCCTGATCACTGTGCTGGGTTTGGACTTAATCCTCTGAGAATCATCTGTTAAAAAGCTCCTGCATCAGGCCTCTTCTCCACCATGCAAGCCTTTTTTTTTTTTTTTCTCTCCAATGAACTTCACCTGTCTGCAGAATTTCCACCAGCCTAGGGAAACTGTCTCTTCCCCTCTCAGCTGGGTGCCTGGGAAGCTGCTCCTGGAGGGTGGATATGCGTAGCCATCTCTGTGTTACAACTGGAAGATGTTTCCCTACTCCTCCAGCACAATGCTAAGCTGCTGCCCTGCATCCCACAAAGGATAGAGAAAGGTTCATGTGTAGACCTGCTAGGCAAACATTTCCAGCATGCAGAAATGCAACATCCCAAGCAAAAGTTAATATAACAGAACTACATTAACGGAGACTATTAGAATAAACCAAAGGGAAACATGGGTTAAATCTCAAGAGAGAAAGCTCCAGATAGGAGTGAAACCTTCTAGAAAAGAAAAGGAAACTGGCTGATTTTTCTTGAGAAGACCAGACAAAGCTGCAGTGAAGATACTTTTGGGAGGCATTCCCACTGGGTCAAGGACTCTCCCTGCCTGCTGCCTATGAATTCATCATGCTGCATTATCTGTATGACCTTTAATCCACCCTTGGTTACTAGGGAGAATGTTACTGCATCAACATTTTTTCAGACAAAAACTGCAGTGTACACTGAATTAATGCATTTCCTCAGCAAAGCTGCTGCCTTCAGCGCTCACTTCAGGGTTTCCTGCAGCGACACTCACTTCTGAGGTTAAACAGAATGAGCTGGATGCTCTGGTTTCAAGGAGAGTTTGACTCTTCCCCAGCAGCCCAGTACAGTCCGAATAATTCAAGTAGACCTGTTGCCTTCCATGACAGCAGTGACAGTTCTCTCCAGCAATTCAAGGGCTCAAATAGCAGTTCAGTCCAAAGCACTGTCCTGGCATTCACCCTGCATTTACACCTGCTTGGTCCTATAGATTAAAGTTGACACTGCTCTGCATAGGCTTTTACCAGAGGTATAAATCCATTGCTTTGATGGGAAAGGATATGCATGTTACTAAATAT
>VZSV01000272.1:422641-433806 GCA_013398735.1 Nothocercus julius
AGATCCCAGCCACTGCAATGTGCTGCTGGATTGTTTAAAAATAAAAAATAAAATAAAGTAAAATCACAGCAAGAGCCAGGCCACGTTTCTCCTACTCCATGTGGATCAGACCCTGCTGAACTGGTGAGGCTCTGCCTGGCCCCAGCATCCCATTTCTATCCCATAGCAATGGGAAGCACAGATTTAGCAGAACGAGCAGCTCCTGGGCACAATTAAAGGGGTCCTTCGTCACACAGCGTCACATCCATCAGATGTGAGCAGATGTGTCACCAGACAGATAGGTTAACACACTAGAAGACACCCACCTCCTCACGCAAAAATGACACTAACCTGGCCATGAAGGGTCCTCTGTAGGAAAGCTGTAGTGGCCTCCCCAAACTACTCCACAGCAAAATACAACCATAGGTTTACAGGCCTCTACTCTGAGAACAACTCCAAGAGAAAAGCTGTAGGGTAATCCCCCATCCCTAGGGTAAGTCCTTACTGCTGGAGGTGTGTATGGGCAGAGGGCAGCGACATTGCAAATAGGAAGCAGAGTGGTAATGAGGAGCAGATGTGTAGGTGCTTGGAGCACCCAGGTGCTACAGAAGTGCTAAGTGTTATTATCATGGCCAGGAAACAGGCTGTGAAAACTCACCACACTCCACATCCCCACACTGGGTCTTCTCCAGGAGCGAGGCCCAGACATTCCGCATCAGCCACAGGCAAACTGGAGTCAGCCTGGAGGTGTCTTCAGCTGCATCTGAGCTGGGAATGACTGGGTTCAGAGGGGCTGCATGGAAATGGGACAAGCAGAGAGAGAGAAAAGACCAAGGGAAGAATTATTTCTGGTCCTTGTGCGGTCAAGAAGGTCCGGCACCCTACCCCATCATGAAGCTGTGTCACAACCCATGTATTTCCAAAAGATGTTCCACTATATGGGGCTTACTTGGTAGCCACCCTACTCAAAAGAACCCTTCTCATTCCTGGACAGTCGTTTCATGGGAGAGGAAAGCACTGAGCTTGTTTCTGATTCCTCCTGCACCTCCCTCCAGGATGCTCCTGTGTCACTTAGGTAACTGTGGATGACACAGGGACCATGGCCAGGGCCCTACTGGCATCAAGCAGGGTGCAAGGCAGTGCTGAGCCCTCTCCACTGGCAGAATGAGACCTGATGTCCCATGGAATGAGCCAGTTTGATCTGGACTGGATGTGTGGGAGCAGAACTATGGGATCCCTCACCAAGTCCCTGAGCATCCCTGGTTCTGGCTATAAACCTCCTCCCAAGGAGAATCTTTACAGAGTGTGGCCAAGATGCTCCACAAGTCGCAGCCATCCCCCGCCCCCTCCCCGAGCGGAATTGCTCTCACACAAATGAAATGTGTGTAATTAATGGGCAGGGGGCTGGACAGGTCCGAGATGAAAGCGTTTCCTGGACTTGTCCCTCATTTGCATGGTATCAGAAGCTGTTCAGAAGGTGTGACTTTTCCCACAGGGAGCCCTCAGCTCGGTGGCACAATAAAGCCAGGACTTCTTACCCAGAATTAATTAAAGGAGGGGGATGGGGATGGCAGGGAGATGTTTGAAAGCTGAACCTCATGCAATAAACAAACACCCCAGTCCTTCTTCCCTAGCCGGGGCAGGCCCAAGGGGGCCACATTGAGCCCCAGCCCCATTGTGACACTGCACAGCCCACCCTGCTCCTTGGGCACCTTCTCCGAGCAGACCAGGAGGGAGAGTCCCTGTGGGCTGATCACAGTGAAGACCAACATGGCTTATTTCTTTAGGGAGGAGATGGGAGTAGAAACTGTGTCCCCAAAAGCCTGGGGTTCGTTGTCCTCCAAGTGCTGCATGGCCAGGAAAGTGCATGCACTGCTCTTGGAAGCTCAGGACCAGGCAGTCACCCACGGACTAGCAGACAGGGAAGCTGTGTCTCCTCCTTCATCTACTACCTCTCTCCAGGCAGCTGGTGACAATGAGAGGACGGGGGGATGACACTTTGAGAGATGGCAGGAGGGACGAGTGTTTCCCTGTCACAAGGAATTTGCTAGTTCCAGTTGCATCCCCATCACTCTTCTGGCTCCCCCATGCCAGCTTCCCAGACCCTTCTGGAGGGGATACCTGAGGAGCTGGGCAGTTCCTCCTGCCTCCCACTGCTCGGGAGCAGGAGTTTCTCCCCCAAACACCCGTGCTAAAAGCATGAGCTAAGGGGAGGAAATGTCTACTTCCAAAGCCTCCTCTTCTCACTGCTTTCCAGAGTCCAGCCCTTGCACAGTGCCCTACGGCCATATGGCTTTCAGGCATTTTTAAGATAGGATTTTTAAGCTTGGTCTGCACACACACATCTCCTAGAGAGGAAGAAGGCAGGAAACATCTCCAGGTCCCTGGATCTGGCGAGAGCTGATGATGAGAGCTCAACCCCATTCATTCAACCAGTGGGCAGGCATGCCTGAGGGAACAGCCAGAAATATCCGAGATTGTCCCCATCCCTGCAGGGGTGGTGGGAGCTCCAGCACCCATGCACATGCATCCTGCAGGACCCAGGCCACTGGGAGGGGTGCAAGCTGTGCCAGCCAGGCCAGGGACCCAGCAGTATCAGCGCAGGGTATGAGGAGTCATTAATTAATTCACTTACTCATTAACTAAGTAGCAGTAGGCTCTTTAATCTTCCAAGCAAAGGCAAAACAGCAGTTGCAGCCTGGAAGCTGGGACTAAACGGATTCCAGCAATAAACAAAGGCCCAAATCATAGCGCTCCTGGGTAGCATAGCAGCCCACAAGTCTTCTAGCAAAGAGGGGCTAATTAGCTATGGGAGAGCCCGGAGCCAAGCCTGGCCAAGCCAGTGGTCAGCATGTGGTGCAGCTCAGCCATGAGGACGGATGCAGTGTCTGCCCTAGGCTCGAGCTCGCATGTCCTCCCAGCCTGAGATGCTGGTGGCTGCCTGGTGCTCCCAGGCAGGAGAATAGCCTGGCCTGGGGTTGAACAATCTTGGGGACAGGGACAGAACAGCTGCTGACTCGTGTGGACTCTGCCCTACCACCCATAGCTAGAACAGCAGCTCACCACCCATTCAGCCAGGCTTCATGCAGCCATTAGGAAAAGCAATTAGACAAATTAATGAACACAAAGCACCCATTAAGGACTATCAAACACCATCTGTGAGCTGGGAAGAGCCAGGAGCCATTCACTTTTATTCCCTGCAGCCTGGAGACTCCAACGTGGGCTTGTCCAGGGCCGTTGGCGCCAGGCTTCTCCGGCCCATGGGTCCCTCAAAGGACAGCCAGGCAAGCAGCCTCCACCACAGCAGAGCCGTGCCGTTGTGCGAGCATCACCTACACCTGCCTCGGGACATCTGTGAGGCCGAGAAGCCAGCCCCTGGAGTTTCTTCTCAAAACTAAAGATATATAGCGTCAGCTCTGCCCAGACCATGGCCTGCCCGGAGCACGTCCTTCAGCATCACCCTGGGAATGGCTTGAACTCAGGCCTTGCCTGAGATGAGTCCCTGCCTGCACATCATCCTGGGCCACAGACACATCACGATGGTGACAGTGCCAGTGGGGCTAGTGAGACACTCTCCCCCAGAACCTGCTCCACTTAAATTCATTTTTTTCCTAACTTCTGTAGGAATTCTGTTGTTGCGTCCTCCATACCTGGCTAACAACACAACACGCCTGCTCTGCACCAACACCACTCCAGGGACCAACAGCCGATTGACCCAGAAAGGGGACAACACGATCCCTGTGTTGAGGAGGGAGGCAAACTCCCTGCAGGCTCCTCAGCACCAGAAGTGGGGATCCGGCAGCCTGGTTTGGTTTACACAGCCTCAAGGGCTCCAGAAAAGCTCCTCTAGGCTGGAGGGGAGCAGAAATCGGCATTTTGAGGGAGGAAAATCCCCTCTGATACCTAGACTCCTGGCCCAGATCAATCTTTTGTCTCTGTTACCCATTAAAGGGAGATTTCACTACAAGGAAAATAAATAAAAATAAATAAAATAGATGATTTCAAACAGAGCCAGCTGGGCCTGCAGTCCTAGGGCATCCTGCCTCTTCCCATCTGGGCCATCCCTGGAAAGCAGGCAGGCTCGCAGAGACAAATACGAAGTTTTAATGCACATATTAAATAAATATTTCATTCATTTAATATTAAATTTTACACAAACAAACAAAAAAAAACCTCAAGGAAACAAATAGAAAACAAACAATCAGAAAGGTTGGATGAAAAGTCCCTCCGGTCCTGGCTAATGTCCAGTGTCTGTACCTGCCCTCCCCATTCTCCCCATTCAGAACAGAGCCTTTAACCCCGCAGGGAGACGCAGGTCCAGGGCAGCGCGTCCAGAGCCAGGCTGGCTGGGCATCTGCAAGCAGAAGACTTGATGTTTCCTCTTTTCTATTTTACGAAAAAAAAAAAAAAAAAAAAAAAACTAGGCTTCTATCAATGGAGAAGTCTTTAAAGAAAATGGCCCCTTTCCTAGGAGGAAGACAGGCAGCATTTCTTGGAGAGCAAACCTGAGACAGTTAAAAACTGAGGTGTCAGCCATGAAATGAGTATTATCGAGAAAAAAAAAAAAAAAAAAGGATGTCTACAAAAGTAATTTTTGACAATTTTTTCTTTTTAATATGAAGGATGAAAATTTCCGTCTGATAAAAAAATATAAAAAATAAGAAAAAAGAAAAAAACAAGTTTTGGTGAAGAGTTCACATTTTCCACATGAAAAAAAAAATAAAAGAAAAAAAAAATAAAGAAGACAAAAACACCAGTAACGAGTCCGCTCCACTGCGGTCATCACCTACTGCCTCACCTTAGTAGCTTTAAAAAAATGCCAAGGGTGCCTTTGTGGGTAAGAGGTACCAAGTCAATCCAGGACTTTCTCTGGGGCATTCATCACCCTGTCCTCACCTGAAGAAAAAAAGTGGCATTGGGAAGCATCTTCAGCAGCATCTTCTGAAGAATCGAAGGAGCTTCCAGCAACCCCACGCTCTGCTCAGGAAATGGATGCGCTAGAGGAGGGGAAACATTCAGTGGATCCATGGGGACCAGGCAGTGGGCAGGCACCCACGGTGCCTGGGAGAAGGACGCAGGAGTCCTCAGCCCCCTTGGATGGGCACCCTGCCCTTGGGTGCCAACCTCTCCAGCAAGCAGTAATTCAGTTCCTCTAGGTGTGGGCACTGCTCTCTTATTAGGATATGATTTTTCTTTTTTTTTTCTTGTTTGTTTTAAACAAAAATTTTTTTCCTTCTCTCTTCCCCTAGAGCTACAAAAATACAAAACAAAAAAATACAACCCCCAAACAGACTAGAACATTTCTAAGTGAAGGAGATTCCCCCTGCCTTCACGTGTCTTTGAACATTTCATTTCTTTTAAAGCTGGAATACAAAAATAGAGCCTCTCTTTTCCTTTTTCCTCCTTTTTTCCCTTTTTTTCCTCCTTTTTTTTGTAAAAACAAGAACAAACCCCCAAAGTTATCAATGACTAGAGCAGGTAATATTTTTTTTTTTTTTTCTTCCTTTTCTCCCCTCCCTTCCTTTTTTAAGAACCGCATAGGAAAGTCTCTACGCGTGCTCCGAACTCCCGGAGAGTCCTCCAGCGTGGGCGCCTCAAGGGCCCGGGCCCGCCTTGGAGTTTCTAGTCCTTTTACTCCTCCGGTTGAAAGGGTAGTTGAGGAACTCGAAGCGCCGGTGGGGCTCGGTGGTCTGGTGGCCCTTGGGCAGGCGCTTCATGAAATGCACCTCGCGCTGGTGCTGCCGCGTCTTGGAGCCCTTGCGCGGGCGGCCCTTGCGCGTGAACGCCATGTACCAGCCCTCGTACTTGGCGTTCTGCAGCGCCGTGTAGTTGTTCTCCAGGACGATCTCCGTGAAGACGCAGTCCTTGCCTTTGCCGTTGCTCTGAGCGAGGTGGGGAGAGACGGGTCAGCATGGTTTGGGCCGGTGAGTTGGTGCGTCTGCACCAACTTCCCAGCTCTTTCCCGGCAGGACAGAATTGACCCAAATTTACTTTTTCCTCCAAAGCTACCATCCTCCCGCCACGCTCTGCCTGGCCATGCTAGAGCGGGCACTGCGGGCCACGGGAACGGCTACATCCCCGCTTGCTGCCCGGCAGTTCCTGTTGCGTCCGCTGTGGGACTCCGCCTGTTCTAGGTCGCCCCCAAACACAGATTGGGTCCCCCACCAGCAAACTCTCTCTATCCCTATGGCAATTCACCCACCCTTGATGCAGGAGAGGAGTAAAGGGAATGCAGGATCCACAGGGATGGCAAATTGTTGCCTGCAGATGCCAGGAAGGCCAAGGTGCCTAGAACATCCTGGTTATGTTGGAGCAGGGAGGGGATGCATAGTGGCCCTGAAGAAACACCCACAACGGCAAATCCTCCTGGAAATTGCCCACAGGGAGGGGAGGGCCGCAGCTCAGAGGGAGCGTGACTAACGGGTGCCCGCCGAGACCCAGCCCCACGGAGCATCTTAACATTCCTGCTGCTTGTACCATGTAATCAGGGAGAATGGCAGAGCAATCCGCCTATTTGTCCGGGGAGATAGAAGGAATGCATCCCGCGCAGCGCCCGCTCGCCCCCCTTCCCTCGCCGCGCCTGGGCGGCCGGGCGGCATCGCGCTGGCCGCCCCATGCCCACACAGCGCTTCCCGGCGCGCCCCTCCAGCCTACCTTGCCGATCAGCTTCCCTTTCTTGTTCATGCAGATGTAGAAGCCGGTCGCAGCGCCTTTGATGCGCACGCGGCTCCCGAAGGTGTCCGTCTCCACGATGAGCTTGGCTGCCGGCAGCAGCAGGGAGGAAGGAGAGAGGAGAGGTCACGGTGGCTCTGGTGGGGACGGGCACCCGAGCGGCGCCGGTGCCAGCGCCCTCCCCAAGGGCACATGCCGGGCAAGGGGCCCCAACAACCTTGTGTCCTGGATGTAGCACCAGGAGCCAGCCCGGTGCCCTCTTCTCCGCCACTGTGTCCCCAGGAGCAGCGGTGACTTTGTGGCCAGCGGAGGAGGCATGAAGGGTACGGCCACCCTCTTAATGCCTTTCACCTTTGAGAGCGCCAAGAGGGCGTATTGATTTGGTCTCAGTTTTTTAATGGAGGCATCGATCTACTTCCGAAGGAGCTATGCAAATCATCAGGTCGATGGGCTGCCTATAAATAGACCTGTCACCTTCCGTCCCCAACCTCCTCCCGGGGAACCCGAGCCCCGGAGCCTGTGGTCCCAGGAGGATGGCACAGGGCAACCTCATCCCCAGAGACAGCTCCTCGCATTGGGAAGCCCAGAAAAAGGATGGCACTGCCTAGTTGGGACACCAATGGGCTGCACTGTGGAGCCCAGAAAATCAGGAATATTTTGGCCTCCATGCCATTGGTCCCCAAAAGCAGCGAACAGAGCCACGGCCGCCCACAAGCAAAGCACTGGGACCTCCGGTTATTGGGGAATGGGGGCAGAATTGATCCGGGCAACAGTAAAAGGTTTGAGGAACATTGATTTTTCTTGCCGAGAGCTGGAGCGAGCAGGAGGGAGGCAGGGAGCGAGCAGGGGAGCCCGCGGGAGCGGCGAGCACAAAACCCCTCTCTAAAGACGCCCCTCGCTCCCCGTTCTCAAAGGACGGCCGTGATTTACAGCCGGGATCGCCCGCCCGCCCGCCGGGGCTGTGACGGCAGCGCTGCAGACCAGGACAACCTGCCGCCGGCACGGTGAAATCCCAGACTCCCCAAGCCCCACGCAGAGGAAAAATGCGCAAAACCACAGGGGAAAATAAATAAATAAACAATCTATATTAAGACACCTCGGAGGAGAGGCGGCACAGGCCCAGGAAGAGGTTTAATCCGGATTAGAGCCACTTTTGGCTTGTACTGTGGCTCAAGAGGAGCGAGCCCGGCTACGCCGGCTGTCGCTTGGGATGGAGAGAAAAAGAAAGTCAATCACATATTGACAATTAAGACAGATAACCGCGGACGCCGGGCTCGATGTTAAGTCGGCTGTAAAAACGTCAGCGTGGGGAAAGGGGTCATCCACAAAAATAAATCAGCCCCGTTTTACATGCCCACCCCCAAAAATTAGATCAAAAAAGAAAGAGGAAAAAGAATTTAAAAAAAAAAAAAAAGAAAAAAAAAAGAAAAAAAAGCAAGGAATGAAGGGCTTGGCAAAGAGGGGCTTTCCCCTCTTCCCAAAAGAGGATTTGAATCACCATTTTGGGGGAGTCCATTTTTTTCTTCTTTTTTTTTTTTTGGGGGGGGGGGCGTTAACGTTTTCAACTCTATTCTTTCACTTAAGTGACAGATTTATCCCACTAAAATTATGTTTCATGCTAAAACTTTGAAGGGAAAGTGGCTACGTAAATGCTGAAAAAATGCAGCGAGACACACTTGATCCCCCAACTGGACTGCGAAGAGGAGAAAGTATTCAGGAAATGTTAAAAAAGGTGAAAGTAAGAAGCGTTTTAATAGTTCTTCCAGACATGGGGGCCTCCCAGGAGATTCATATAGAACAATCCTGAACCTCTATTTTAACATTTACAGACTTGCAACTCTTTTAAAACTTTACATCTGAAAAACTGCTTGTTCACTTTCTGCTTTAGATCAGCCTTCGTTCGCCTCCCCACTCCTCCAAACGCTTAGCCCTTTTTATTACATTTTAATAGAGTTTTTCAAGCCACCACGAGTCCCCTCCTCCTGGCCTTATTTAAACCTAGTCGTTATTTAAATATGCACTAACTGCCTTTTAAAATCCAGGCATTACAGGTCTAAAACAAGACTTTTTTTTTAAATGGTTTCCACTCGGGAAATTAGCTAAAGCTCTTTCAATCCAGAGCTGCTCAAGGATAAGAATAATTCATTTGAAAGATTAATGTTATATATCATGGGGTTTATATATATATATATACACACACACACATATATATATATATATATATGTACATATACACACACAAATATTGTGTACGTGGAATTTAGACTTCTCTTGAACTTTTGAGATTCATTACAAATTTTTCATCCACGGAAAGAATAAAAATAACATCAAAAATAAAATAAAAAGGGAGAAAGGAAGAAAAGTGTTTCTACTAATCTCTCCAAGCAAGAAAGGGAAATTACAGCTAATACCAAAGGAAAACAGCCACGATCCTGAGGCACGCGGGCACCTCCTGCCCAGGACCAGGTGGGCCCGGGCTGCAGGGACACGGCGGGAGTGGGACCGCTGACTGTGGCTGGTGTTTGACATCCTGAATGTGTCATTAAGGCAAGGATGAGAAGCGCAGGGACATGGCACGCTGCTGCCGGGCGTTCGGCAAGGGGGTGCCGCTCACGGGCAATGCTGGGGTGCCAGGAAAGCGCTCCTTGGGTGCTCCTCATTCGGGCAGGGGGGAGGAAAGGGGGAGTTCAAAGCAGCAAGTCACCTATTCGGTGTGGGGGACACGGGACTTGGTTCTGGGTTTTAAACTTTGCTTTCCCTTCCCCCAACCCGCTAGGCTCTGTCCCGTGCCGCTCATCCCACGCCATTCCCGCGTGCCCCGTGGCAGGTGCGGACACGGCTGTGAAGGGAGATGTGGCCGGAGCCCATGCCATGAGCACCAGTCCCTCGCCGCCAACCCCACTGCCACGGACCCCCGCGCTCTCCCTTCGCAAGCCCAAATGATTTTAATGATTTCTGGCTAAGCAACAGAACAGAAATCATCAATTGCCGCGTGGTGATTTCCTCCCCGTGCCCCTCCTTCGACGCACGTCCTTACCGTGCACATCCCCATCCTCTGCCATCGCATTGATTTTCTTGTTGTCCAAGATCTGCACATGTTTCCCGCTGGTCCTGCTGTACAGCTGGTAGGTACGGACGAGCCGCCGGCTGAGCTGATCCGTCACCAGGCTCTGCTCCCTCACATGCTGTGTAAAATTAGGTGGGGACTGAACAGTTACCTTTAGGAAATTAAAAAATATACAACACACCATTACCATCCCTACTCCTCAGAGGGGCGAATGGGCTGAGCAAAGATCGCCGGCCTCCGGCTGCGTTTCACGGGGCGACAGGCTGAGAGCCGGGCTCGCTGAGTGCTCCGCAACGCCAGCGGCGCCTCCCGAGGAAACGGGGCATTAATCAACGGGAGTCGGGAACCGGAGCCCGTCCCGGAGCCGTGCCCGCAGGGGAACAAGTGACGCCCCGGCCCTGCCAGGACTTGGTGGTCCCAGCCGGCACCAGAGGGAAGGGAGCCGGAGGGATGGGAGCCGAGGCTGGACTCTGGAGGGGAGCCAGGGAAAACATGCCCGTGCCTTTCCGCCGGAGTGGGCGGCTGCTCCCCAGGCGCGTGCCCCAGCCTCCCTTCCTCCGGGTCCCTTATTTCCTTCCAGACGCCCCACTTCCCAAGTGCTCTCCCTATATATAAGACTAGCAGAGAAGGTTAAGCTGGTAGGTGCAAGAGAAGGAAAAGGTGCCCTGGCCTGGGTGTTTAGTGGCGGGACAAGCTGGGGACACTGCTGCACGTGCAGATGCACCGTGTCGCTCACAGCCAGCCGGTCGGTGCTGCAGTGAGGGCTTCCCCAGCGCTCCAAACCCGTCAGCCCTGGAGCAGCAGCGTCCGTCGCTTCCAGCGCGGCATCTGCTGCTCCGGCGCTCGGGACCACGCGCTTTAAGTGATTTTCACGACCAGCCAGACCTCCTCTCCCCCGCCACACGCACACTCAGCCCTGGCTCACGCGCTTGCACAGGAGACTTTTCCCCCCTCATCTCAACTGCCTCTTTTAAGTCTGGAAAGTTTCGCTTCTCCCTGACATTTATAAAGACGTATTCTGAGCAAATGTTAGGAGATAGCTCCTTTCAACATCAGAAGGCTGGGACTACCCCCTGCCACCCCCACGTCAAATGGGGAGATTTGCTCCTGTCTTCAACAACAACAGGAAAAAAAGAAAAGAAAAAGAGAGAAAAAAAAAAATCCAAAGTCACTGCTCTCCCAAAGCAGACTTTATATAGATATCTCCCCTTGACAATGTCATCTCTCGCTCGCTCCCTCCCTCTTGCTCCATGTGTGCATGTGTGTTTCCTATAGACGTTTTTTTGGATAATGCAGCAGGATTCTCTCCGCGGCTCTGATGAGGGTACCATGTGGAGGAGAGGTCATTAGCCATGCTGCAATTTGGGTTCCATCTCATGCTCCGAAATATTACAGTTATGTTTTTACACAATTGCTCTTCACTGTCTCCACTTCTGGGCTGGAAATT
>VZSV01000272.1:450890-464886 GCA_013398735.1 Nothocercus julius
CCCCCCCCCCCCCAAAAAAAAAAAAAAAAAAGTGTACTTTTTGTACATAAGAAGTTGATAAAGTTGAGGAAGTTGGTTCAATGAGGGGTCTGGGGGGAGAAATCAAAGGCAATACACTTGTTTAGCCTGGGGAAGAGAAGGCTCAGGTATTGGAAGGCAGCAGTTAGGTCCCCTCCAAGAAGTGGTAACAAAGATTGAGCCAAACTCCAGCCTCTTTCCTGAGGTGCTCAGGAAAAGGATAAGATGATGGTCAAAACAGACTGACAAGGAGAAATGCTTTCCCTGTGAAGACAATCAGGCAACAGGACAGAAAGGTGGCAGCACCTCCTACTTCGGAAGTTTACAATGGGCTGACCAAAGCCCGGAGCAGCCCTATTTAAATTCAGCACTGATGCTGTTTTGAACAGGAGGCTGAACTAGATCATCTCTCCGTGTCCCTTCCAATAAGGGCAAACAACTACAAGAGGATTTTTGTTATCTTTGATCTCTTGATGAAAAGCCATTTCCTTCCAGGACACTGTGGCATCAGAGATGGGCTTGGGTGTTCCTGGGCACCTCTGAAAACACATTCCTCACACACACTCAATCCTAAAAGAGCAGAACACTCAGCTCTCATGACAAGGAGCACATACTATTAATTAGTCACAGACATTAATCTGAAAGAGAATTTCCTCTGCTGACGAGGCTTCTGTCTGCCAATACTTACCAAGATAGGAGAGTCTCGATTTATCACTGAACCAATTGAAGAAGATTTATCTCAATTTCCAAGCACTTCCCTTGATCGCCCCATCTCTCAAGTACTGCAAGTTCCCTGAAGGGTTGTGGCTGCTGCATTTAATCAAAACATTCTCCCCACATTATCAGTCTCCTCGTTTCTTTATGCAGCTCACCTTGGAGAAACAGTGCAAGCCAACACCTTCCAGTCTTAGCAGCTGCCAAGGCATATTGCCATTTCTGTTGGAGCTTTATAAAATAAGTTTCAGCAATACCAAAACCATAGCATGCAAGTTATCTAGGATGTTGTGAAGACAAACTATTATTTCAGCATAGGGCATGTTTACCAGATTATGAAGGCAAATAAGCTTCATTTATATAACACACTTCTACAGCAGGTGGACAGATGTTAAAGGCAGTTTTGCACACTGAATTTAAGAGAAGGGTGCTTTTACTGAGCCTAATCCATGTTCCTTGGCTATAATTATTCTAAGCAGAAGGCTACTCACTTAAACTACTTAAGTGTTCAGCTTTAAGTTAAAATACTCCTGAGCTTGTGGATGTACAAGTGAGGTCAGACTGTGCAGAGACCATATTTGCCCCTTACACACTGTCTGACCATCCCTCAAAACACTCCTGTTTTTGTTACCTGGCTCTTCCAAGCTCCAGCCGCCCTTTCAGCCCAGCAGCTGGCAAGAACGGAAGAGTGTAAGGGAAAATTAATGTTGCTGCAATGAAGTCCATGTGGGCTTTACTCTTTTCAAGGGTAGGGAGGACAGTATTTCCAAAGGGTCACTGAAAACCCACCTATGACAAAGCATCAGAGCAGGAAAATGACACCTGTGTAAGGCGGTGCCACCAAAACTGGAGACAATTCCTCTAGCAGCTGCCTCTGAGCACATGCAACACAAAAAACAACACTACGTGCCCTGTTGAGCCTCTCTGATTCAGAAACCTCAGACACAAAATACACATTTCTTATTTACATTCACTTCTCAATTTTTATTCTATTTCTTGCATGGTCTTCAAATACAGTTTTACAGGTCTTTTTTTTTTTTTTTTTTTTTCTGCTACAGATACTGTTGATCAAAAACAGATTAATGAAAGTGGCATTCCAACCTTAATGTAAATTCATAACCATGAAAGATATGTCAACATATCACTTTACAATCCTAGAATTATGGTATTGGCCTGACATTCCATAAGTTTATACAATTAATTTCTATAATAACAAAGTCATAGGAAGAGAAAATGTGGCAACTCCTTAAAAGCCAAGAAATAAGGCCACAAGCATCCTATGTTGTAATGAATCCAGATAAAATAAGTTGACTCTGGTATCCATGAAGAAACAAAACTCTCTCATCTGATAAACCAAGGTATCAGCTACTCAACATGCACTCAAAGCTGTATAAAAACTAGTGGCATTCAGCTCTGACTTACATGAAATTCAATAGCATAACCCCGTACCTCTCTCTAAAAATGAAATGAACTTGTTTCAACTTAAATATTTCGCTACCGCATTAAAAAAAAAAAAAATTCACATTCTGCAAAGGAAAAAAAAAAAAAAAAACCACCACCAACAACAAAAAAACACCTTGCATGTGACTGCACCAGAAGACAAAATGCAGCATCTCCTTACAGGTTGCAGACAACATTACTGCAGTCTTAATAATGCCATTCATTACAGGCTGAACAACTTCTTCAAAGCCTACACAACTGGAAGCTTAGATCAAGAACTGAACTTCCTTTATCCATCTTTAAAAAAAAAAAACAAAAAAAAAACACCACACACCGCACAGTTGATGGCAACAGGTGAAAGGAGCAAGGTACTGCAAGGTGGGTATCATTGGCCAATTGCATTTCTGGGACACTGGGGCTTCTGTGAAATATCAATTTTACAAGTGATACAACTACCTCACTGCCAGATTCCATACCACGCTGGCTCCGTTACACAGCCAAACATGTCAGACCCAGGTAAAAACACTAAACTCTTGGAACATTTAAAAGCGGGTAACCATTTAAATAATGTGTAAAAATGCGTTTATTGTGGCATTTCTTCTAGAAAAGTTATTTGATACAAATGTGCAGGATTTGAAGACCCTGATTTAATCAAACTAGTATGAACAGGCTTTGAAACACAGAATGTTCCAAGGAGAAATCCCAGCTATGGGCCGACTCTCTGCCACTCACCTTCTTCCATCCACAATTCTGTGCGAATGCCACCAAAAATAAGAGGTTTAGCAGACCACCCCGTGAATTGCTGTTCAGTCCCAGGAGAATGATGATAGCCTCAAGCAGTGACAACCTTGCAAGAGAACAAACTGCCACCTGAAGGAACGATCCTTTGGGATCAGCATCCCGTACGCTAGATGGTTGGTTTCTAGCCCTGGATATGAGGCACAGTAGAAAAAGTCAGTGCTGAGGACAGATTTGCTCTCCACTGTGGTTTTACATTATTCAAAAGTGCCATTTTGGACCTAAACCATTTCACGTTTCAAAAGAAAAAGTTACAAAAACTGATAAACAAAAAGTTAGTCAGCATACAGTTAAGTTTATATACACCAAAATTTACAAGTTTTTCATTAAGTGACTTCTGCCACAGACCACTGCACATTCGTCCCTAACAAAGCACAAAGCTTGAACCAATGGTCATTAGAAGTGACAACAGGTCATTGCTTTATCAACAAGCATAAAGATAGTCAAAAATAGAACTGTAGCAACTTATCTTTAAATTTGCTGATTGACACAAGTAATCCCTCCCATTTCTGCAACTCCCAGTTGCACGTTCCCTTGCATGACAAAGAAAAAAACCTCTATTTTGACAGATTCTTCCGATAGAAACCACCGTTCTGTTAACACCTGAATGCAGAAAACTGCCATCAACCACATCGCTGACTGAGAGGGATTCCTCCACTAAGTTATAGCCCATGCAAGACTCCTTGGCACTTCACACAAGACCAGGAGAGGACAAGGTTTCTCTTTGTCAAAACAGTGTTTTCAGCAGCAGCATCCTCTTCCAACAAATTACAGTCCGAATGTGTGATGGGCGATTTTTGCATAGCCCCTTCTACCAAGCTGGCTTATTGCCAACTTTGTGCAGCTAGACCATATGAAGATCCCCACCACTACTTGCCCAGCTGTTAAGGGACTACAGTTCTGGAACAGTTTGCTGTCAAGTACTTCACAGGCTTCTCCCAAGGATAACAACATCCTTTGGAAATCCTTCCATTTTAGCTATTTCAAAGCAACCTAGCTTGCTGTAAAATTCCAGAATTCTTTTATCGTCTGGCCTCACTTCACAAAAAGCCCCACGGGAGCCTGAAGAGGGAAAAGAAAGAGAAACACAACAGTGTGAGAGAAGAGCTATTATAAAATGCACAGGCTACAAATATTATCGGATTCCCCATCTATTTCAACGTTTAAATCCAATGAAATCACTGACTGAATTCAAAGTGAAGCATTGTTAGTGCCAAAAACAGGCTAAATTTATGGTAACATAGCTGACCATCCCCTAAAGGGCCTGCATAACGCAGACATTATCTTGTCGGCCTCAACAAACCATCTCCCTGTACACATCTCATACTTCCCATAAAAGCATGCTAAACTCAGGCCTTGGCTCAGAAAACAGCACTACAAAAAGGCATGGAATTCTGCAAGGAAACTGAACCTCAGGTGAGCAGCATGGCAGAAAGCCAAGCGCATCCCCATATTGAAGGCTGAGGTAATTACTTACCAGGACACACAGTCACATGTAAGAAAAAGCATCACTGCCAGAGCCAGCAGGGGAAACAAACATTTACATGTTGCTCAAAATGCAAAAAGATGCAGTTGCACTCCCAAATTGCTCCCATAGTTCTTTCCGTTTTCTAATTTTCAGGATAATAGCTAAAGCAAAGCTCCTTTTTGCAGAAGACAGTAGCAGAACAGTTAGCTATGCAAAAACATTTCAGAATTATTTACCCAAATAATCCAGGGTGCCAACTATGATATGAAGCAATTACCTCAGGCAGATATAAGATGTGCTAGCATTAACCCTCCCAAGTTTGCCTAACATCACAAAGCTAGCAGGTAAGGAGGAAACAAAAGAATTCTAAGTGCAAGAAGTTTACCATTAGCCTTCAGAGAAGAGAGCAGGCAGGCCATCATACTTTTTGCCACACTTGGATCCGTCACTTTTTTGTGGATATCAATCTTTATCAGTGATGGGAAGTTGGCAAGGAATGACTCAGGCAATACTTCTTGCTCTTCATGGAAGCTTAGCATTATTTTCTGAAAACAATATGGGAAATAGATATGTTAACAGACAGGCACAACCCTACAGACATTCAAACATTCAAAACTACACATGCTGGTTTCAAGTTCCAGGGGAAAGATGAAAATTGCTTTTTCTAACTGCATAAGAGCTGAAAGAGAGAGAAAACAGGCTAGAGGAGAAAGGTAAGGTGGGGCTATGGAGCAGCCTGATACGCAGCCATTTCTTGTGATCAGCAACTAGTCTTGGGAAAAAGCAGATACTAAACTTCCTGGATAGAAATCTGAAAAAGAAGGGAAAATCAGAACAAAACCAAACACAAGAAAGGCTCACAACAGTATGACAGTAGCCTGTAGTCACAGGACTCTATTTAAAATGCTGTGTTTTGCAAATATCCTAAGAATTTTGGGCCTCAAGACGTAAGTGTACTAAAGAACAATTGAAGCATAATAGAAGTCAGGAATTCAGAAAAAAATGACCTGAAAAGCATGGTCTGAAAGCTTACATTCCAAAGTGGAGCCTGGGATTATCAAGAGGCAAGACACACAAAGTAAACCCAACCAATCCTATTTTGTGATAAAAATATTCCTTTCCTGATCTTCAATGATGATGACGCCTGAGCAGTTATTGGAGGTTCTTTACTTTTCTCTATGCTGTTAAAAGAGTATTTGGAGAAAACCCCAAAGACTCCTGTTTTCCAGACAACAGTCCTTAAACCAAGACTCTTTAGAAACAGAATTTTCCTGGATTGTTGAACTGAAAGAAAAAAATCCTGGTGTAATGTACGAAAAGCATAAAATGTTTTCCTAGAGATCTGAAAGCAAAGCTAATTGATCAGCACAGAATACCTCCTGCTTTCCCTCTCTGAAATTTTGTCTTTAAATTCTGGAAATCAATACTCCTCCTCTACTGTATCTGCTACAGCTTTGCTGTGTTTCATTTGGTATCTTCACACACACCAGGTTTGCTTCAAAATCTCAGGTTTACTCAAGTTTGAAAACGTAAAATTGTACAAAGACAAAAGAATGAAATCAACAAGATCTGTAGACTGCAGAATTAACTCTGCTTCAACAGCAGTGGAGGAAACAATTAAGACACCTTCTGGTCACATTTATCCTAGAACATCCACTTCTAAAGAATACCATTTGCTGCAAGAAACTTTCTACATACCTCACTTTTTTGCCCCTATCACACATGCCTAAAATTAGTGGGCAATTTCCCAGAGTGACAAATGTCTCAGTTTTCAGAAAACTTTGCTTGTAGGAGGGCCTGTGCTCTCAGGCCCATGACCTGCACTAAGACTGTCACCACCCTTTCCAAACAAAGCAAGAGCACATTGGCATAGCCTGCGTCAGTCCAGATGCTCCAGGTTTGCCCTGAGCTTGCTGGCAGCACAATCTGACAACTCAGCAGTCTGAGGGCAGCTTTAGCATCACAGAACACTGTCTGGAACAGTCTGCTTTTCCCTCAAAGAAGGTGATGTAACTGCTCATTGCCCCTGGGCTCCTATCTGGTGAAAGGCCATGGTTAACATTTTTTTTTTCTTCTTCTTTTATTAAAAATAATAAAAAAAGGCTTCTAATTCTTACAGCGGATTTGTCTTTTTCCCCCTCCCCCCCCCTCTTCTCCCAAAGGCTTGAGAAGGAGAGGAACTGGTGCTTCTGGGCCTGCCTCCACTAGCGCTTTACCCACAGCTGCTTTAGCACCTAGGCAATTGTCAGCACCCTTTATTAAGGATTAAGGGTGCTTTTCTTGATAAGAATGAATCAGCTAGGATCATCATTTCTGACACTTCACTGGTATTCTGGTTCTCTAATTCTTCCAATAATAATTCAAGATACTGACTTTTGGCACTTGCCATTACATGCCATTTACAGCTGTCACACCACAGACACATAGCTTTAACATTTTAATATCTTGAAGTGGCCTGCTTTTCAGTTTTTCCATACTTAAACTAGTATGACTGAGAAGAGTTAGTTTTTCTTTGAATATGGAGAAAATAACAGCCGTTAATTTATTTTCAAAATGCAATCTTATCTAGATTAGTGTTCTATTTTGGTTTGAAAGAAACAGCAGAAACCACTCTATACATACTGCATTGATTAAGACTAAAGTACATCTCATGGGTTTATTACAGCTCACAGCTGTATCTGATTCATAGTGGACAATTTTAGCATCACGACGTAACAGGGTAGATTATTATACCCAAATATGTAAAAGAACACTAATATTGAATTACACAGAAATGCAACATAAAAANNAGATCTGCTTTACCAAAAAAAAAATTAAAAAAAAAAAAAAGAATGTAGTTCTGCATACAATTCTGCTCTCATGGGTATACCAACCTCTGCTTCAGACAGCTCCTTGTCACTGTTTGGTTTAGTATATTTTTCTTGCATGAAAGGGATCCAAGACATTTTGCATTTTTTAATGAAGGGAGTCACATCAACTGTTCCCAAAGCATAGCCGCATATGCCATCCTCATCTTCTAAGACAAAGCAGTAATCCAGGCTGAGGGTGAGCAGACCTCCCACTAACCTGTGGGAAGAAGTGTCCAAATTCAGTCAAAAAAAGGCCACTCTGAATTAATAAGCTCAGTCATTCTAGAAGAAACCCGGGGGTCATCCAAAGAAGCAACAAAGTCCACCTGCAATGGAACTACTTTCTAGAAAGTAGCAATTAACAGAATAATTAGACATCACAATTCAGATGAGCAATATCAGCACTCAGGATCCCTCAGTTTAATTCTATACACATAGTGTTTCTGACTAACCAGGCAAATGAATATCCTCTGTTCCCAGTCTCCCTGCTGCCATCAACTCCCTGTTCTGTTTCCTCTTCCTTTTTTTGTTATCATTTACTAGTCTTTTCTTAACCACTTACTGTAACTCACAGGGCAGTCTCTTTACAAGGTGCTGTCTTAATAAAACACTCACAAGAGGTAACAAATGCCCAAAAAGCTCAAGCTACAGCTCATTGAACTTAAATGTTTCTATACTGTTTTTAAATCTCATCTCACATACCTTTTTTAGATGTTTGCACAGCTAATACATAGCACGTACTACAGACAAAACACAAGCAGTTGGCTGACAGAAAAGTCATCACAAAAATGTAGTTTTATGAATAAGAAACAAGCTACTTTGGAAAAAGAACATGAGAGAATGACACGTTAGAAGGTGGATGACAGTTATGGTCACTCACATGAGACGATACTTTCACAAAATCTCAAAACAGAATTATTATTGTAAACAGATTTCAGCTGAATCTTTTTGCTAATGCTTCACAAGTAGTAATTGGAAAACAAATTCAGATGTAACCCTTAATGCTATTTCTCAAAAAAACAAACAAGCAAGCAAAATAAACCAACACCATTGGCTTCAATGGCTGCAGAGGGCTTGAACTCAAAGGGCTATTTTTTCCCCCTCCTTTTTATCCCCCGCCCTTTTTAAAGTTAAATACAGTATTAGGACTTCATCCTTCAGAATCACTTCTGTCAGGTATCCATCATTTATTCTTAATACATACTTGTCTCCAATTAAGTCTGGTAAACTATGGAAGGGTTGATCAGCTCCATCAGCATACATTTCTCTGCAGATCTTATATACAGATGCCTAAGAAGAAAGAACACATGTTTTTCTTGTTCACAAGGCAACAATCAACCCCTCAAGTTAACAATTCAGTTTGGGACAGATTTCTCTATACCTATATATGTAATCTACTACTGGCAGGCATTTAAAATACATGGAATAAAGATATACATTGGTAAGAATGTCTCTCCCCTCCAATTGACGGGCTGGAGATCAACTACATGTATGTCATAACAACACAATATTCATCCTGATGGCTGATTAAAAATGCAGTGATAACCAATACACCTGATACAAAGCCCCTCTCCCAAATTTCTAATTGTTTAGACCTGCTTTAAATAAAGTCAAGGACAGATGCATCCTGATAGATTTCTTAAACATAAAAGGCTTTTCTTACCCTTCAGCCATAGCAGCTGAATCTTTTTAAAATTTGACTGCTAAAAGTTTGCTCTTTAAATGAAAAAGGCTACAGGCTTCACCAAAACAACTTTCCAATTGGCATGTCTCCTGCCTCCTTTCATAAGGCAACTCCTTCTCAGAAGAGATACTCTTTATGACTGAACATTTAATAACTTGTACCACCAGTTACTTAAGTGGCTAACAAATACCAGTTCCACTGCTTACAAAAGAACAAGCCAGCTCAGACACAGTCCTGCATTAAGGGACAAATAGCACAGAATACTACAAACCTAGCTTAAAGCAGCAGGTAAAGAACACGTCTTCAAAAGACAGCCTGGTCTTTCTGGTGGGCTTCAAAGCTGAGAATCACTTGAAACAAAAGTATCTAGGCTGATTGTGCGGAATTCAAATGAAACATTTCATCTCAATGTAGCTGCAGAGCCAAGTTTAAGCTACATTAATCCTTACATTGTTTACATTTGTGCCCATGAAAAGGACTTACTAATTTTTGGTATCAGTTTAAAGTACCCCCTTGCTAAAACAACATGAGTGAAGTTGCACACTAGATTATAGAGATGGGGTGTGTAACAGCTACTCATTATTAGTAAAGAACTCAGGCTTTGAAACATCATTCTCTCCAAAACAAATCCGACAAAATCATTTCAAACATCAGACTGAGAAGTTTACAAAGTTTACAAACGTCAGGAGGAAAAAAAAAAAAGCATAGCTGAATTAGAGTGGGCACTTATTATCACATCTTACAACTACATTTTGAGAGGCAATATTGATTCAAAGGCACACCTTATATGTAACAACTGAAGCTCAGCCCACATGGCTGTGAGGCTACCATTAGCTACCACAATAATTACTAAATGAAGAGAAACAGGGCACACAGCCCCTAAGGTCAACATATTGCATGCAACTGCACTGCAAAAATTCCACTGCCATCACTACACAGTTATAATTTGCCTTTGAGAAGTAGGAAAAGGGCTCACACATTAAGAGAGAGGAATGGGGAATCAAAATGTGGGTATATTACTGCATAGCATGTCATTGAGTTATAGGCAAGTGACAGGATTTGTTTTCAGTGCAGCTTGCCGTTCATGCCTTGTGCAAGATGCTGGCATGTTTTTTCCCTTAGGAGATGAAGGGACTCAGCAGCAGACGCGGTGTTGCCACAAAACTAAATGCACCATTAACGAAGGTAAGTGTCAAAAGCAGTTACCTCATCTTTAGGAAAGTAGGGTCGTATTGTGTACACTTTGGAAGTGGGTGTTAGTGGAGGTGGTTGAAAAAAGAGGTCATTTGCCCCATCAATAGGCAGCAAGCGCTGTGAAAACAAAATATTCAATATAAGCATATGAACAACAAAACCCATCACTCTTGGGTGTGCACTGCAGGCTCCCAAATTAACATTTGCTACTGCAGGCACCCCAGAAGAAGGTGGGGTTGGTATGCTTTACAAATGCAAAGACCTCATTTGAATAGAAAATATCCAATTGGTGTTTTAAAATATACAATTGAAACACCACATTAACTGATAATCTTATCTGCTTTAACGTACTTTTACCAATCATATCTACACTGTCTCTGTATAAGAACACAGAATGTCAGGAGGAAAGGTTTGGTCTGAAGAGGGTTAACTGGCCAGAGGAGACGCTTTATCCCAAAAGCAATGCGCTGATTCAATTTGCTGCGCGCAGAGCACCTGTGAGGGGGAAAAGTATAGCACTTGAAAAATCCATGAACAAATTCGAACATGGCATAAACAGATTTAAGCTTATTCCCCAATTGAAACCTTTCCAGTAAAGCGCATGATAGCTTTATTTAGAGAGGAACCAAAATTTGCATGGCTATCCCTTTTGCTCATGGAATTCCCATCGGCAGACAAGCATGCGCGCATTGTGCAATTGCGGGCGCAGATAAAAATGCTGTGCGACCTGCAAAGAAACAATGTGAAATGTACAACTAAAGCCGCTGCGCTTCGCATGCGCGTGGGACAGGCAGCATCTCCTTGGGAAATTACTGTAGAAAGGGGAGGAAAATTATTTTAAACCAAGCTGTAAGGCTAATGGGCTTTGGACCAGAAAGCCTTCGGCAGACCAATCCTTCCAGACCTCTGATGTGCAACAAAAGGTTTCTCATAAAAACAAAGAAAATGTCATTCAGTTGTGAAGTCATATTGATACCTGGAACTCTCCTGCTAGACCACCTCTAAAGGCCCAGGGTTCTTGGTCTCCACTTAAGAACTGTGCTGAAGATTGACTACGACACCCTGTTGAGATCAGATCCAAGCGGAGAACGTTACGAGAAGGGGGATTTCCTGGGTGTCTAACATGTCCAAACAGCTAACACACACTTGTGGAAAAAGCTCTCTATCTGAGCTATAATTCAAGGTTTTGGGGGAGGCTGTAGTAATGTATCACGTGTAAAGATTTTGTGCCCATGTACTAATTGTAGCATTTGTTTTGCTTACAAAACAGACGAAAGAATAGTTGAGGTGATTACATAAATACCCCATTCCAGACTTGAAGGCATGAGAATGGTGCCATGTATAATCACACGAGCTTCTCAAACCCGCATTATTTTGCTCGAGTATCTGTATCAGAAAGATTTGTTTCGTCTACAAAAGCAGCACATCTCAGAAGCCACATGGCTCAATAGCTACTATTGTAAATTTAAGCAGCTGAAGACCAAACAAATTCCATTATCACAGCCCCTTGAAAAAAAACAGACCTTTCTGAAGTCACATTTTAGTACTGATTGTTTAAATCTTGTCAGAAAACCAGGACCAGCAATAAATACAAAGAGGCTGGAGCAGTTAAGGCAGCCAAGAAAGCTGCACAAAATGGTGTTCTTGCAAGGGACTGAGCAGATTTGCATAATGCAACTCATACCTTTACAATACTACTGGCAAGTTTAAAAATTAAGTAGCATTAACCAGAGTTAATCCACAGTTTATCCAGTACACCCTGCTAGCCACAGATAATGCTAGCTTTGCTCTTTAGTGTCCCAATTTTTCCTCCTCAAGCATGTTAAGATACACCACGGTTCCTACTGATCTACCAGTCACAGCAGGCCCATTAAAGTGCTCCACTTTAGTTTATATTTGCTGTAAAAAGAAATGTCCATTAGCTGTTTGACTTTTAATACTGTTCCACTAGTAGGGCATCACAGTCTTCAATAACAATTGATATAAATGATACCTCTGATAGACAGTATCCGAAGCGGAGATTTCAATTACCTGCCTAGTTTTCTGACAAGATGAGCAGCGCAAATACTCTTTTCCTTTTGTGGACAGCAATCTACTTCCTGTTCAAGTAACAGTCTCAGATCAGTACAAACAAGTATGTTGTGCTAGTCAGAGAGTCCCAAAGTGTGCCAAGTTTGACCTTTATAACAGCTTACGAATACTTCTTAAAAACAAACTACCCTAAATAGAGTAAATTTCAAAAATGATCCAAGAATCAGGATTTGAATTTGGTTTGCACCCACATTTTAGAATTCTTATATAAAAAAACGACACCCTTCATAAGGGGATTTAGTCAGCAACTTGGAAGACAGTATCTGTCTCTCCTTTGAGACTACAACTTAACTAGCACTTCCAATTATTAGAGCTGCGTGAATGAAGAGCTGTATAAATAAAAAAAACATAGTTAATGCCTTAATCGCTGCGCAAATGTGACTTCAGTTCATGCCTATTGCACAGCTAATCTATCTGAACTGCCTCACAGACAAAACCTTTCCATTTTAATTAATTAATGACGACGCGCTGTGAACATCTGGCGCTGTCCATCCAATAGCAGTAGAAACTTGTGCTGAGGATTCTCCCATCTGTACACAATGGGGAAGAAGACAATAGAAGTCGTTAGTAATCCATAGTACTGTACAACCACACTAATTTAAGGGACTGAATGCTAGCTGGACTTGGAAGGAGAAGTTAAGAAAATGAACTTTCAGTGCACCATTGAGCACACCCTTGTGAAAACTCACTTGTTTGGATTTGTGACATTACTAGCTTCATATAAAAATATCTTTTATCAGATATCTTTCTCTGTATGCATTTACACTAGTTATAAAATGCAAGCTAAGGATCAAAACATCTCTCACAGAAGTATAATTAGCATAAGGCTATTAAACTGTGCATGTTAAGCTCTTAAAATGAAAATTTCAGCTACCTAATGCCAACTTAAGTACTGGAACAGAATAGTGCCAGAGTTAACAGAGCTACAGATTGAGTAATCGGACTGAGCTACTCCAATTTAAAGATGTGGACTCTGCTTCTCAGGAACTTTGAAAACACAGTTTCAGCTGAAATCAGGGAAAGCAGTAGGCTGTTCAGCAATTGACTTCAGTGTTTAGAGATTACCAAAATCACTGTCCCCTTTATAAAGTTGCATCTTAGATTTTTGAACAGATCAAGCTAGCAAACTGAGAGCATTCTTTCTGATTAAATGGCAACATACAACAAGAGTAGCAGAGTAGCAACCTGGGGGAAGTTGTGTTACACTGGTCCTAAAAATGCACAAAGCAGACCTTTTAAACCAGCACTAGGTAGATATGTTCACATACTACAATATCTTAAGTGCTAAGTTTTGTTCCCAAACTAGTTTTCTTCCTTGTGCTTTGCACAAGACTGTCCTAAATGCTCATCTTATCAACCATACATATAGGGATCAGATATGTAATCAGCGCAGAACATACAAAGTGCAGAGTAGGGACTGATGTAGTGATTTATTAGGTCATCTCTACCCCTACATTACATGTATAACTACATGTATAATTTAAAGACAATCCAAACACTGGAACTAGACCAAGGCTGTGTAATGGTTTGCCACTGTGAGGTTTGTGACAGCTACAAAAAGTGTGACTTGAGACCACCAGCCTTGTTGCCTGCTGTGTATGTCAAGCAAGTCCATAGCATATTCCTTACAGCTGGATTGAAACCTGAAAGTGAAATGAGGTCACTAAAATCACCCAGGCCATACTGGTGCTAGCTGCCAACTTAGGATCCCCCCAAAATCTTTCATTAAAAAAAGGCAAA
>VZSV01000272.1:465011-492535 GCA_013398735.1 Nothocercus julius
TTAAGTCATTTAGAAGCACTTAAAGGAAATAATTTTGCACCAGAATAGCCTTACGCTAAAGCTCGCATGCGCACAGGGATCGGCTTCCTCTTGGCCAGGCCCATTGAAAGGTTGCTTCTGCAACTGTTCTGCTAAAAACAGCAATAGTGTTATCAAGACAGAGCAAGCAGCAAATGGCTGATGTGGTCACATTTTGTAGTGTCGTTTCCAATCACATACCAGGATATCCAAAGAGCTACATGGTACAGTCCAGTGTGCATTCAGTCAGAATAAGTTAAAGTGAACACTTACGTGTCAGATGGGATTCAAGTTTCATTAGCCCAAGAAGAAAATCAAGGTCTCCAATCTTAAGCATCCAGCAGGCGTCACTTATAATACCAAAGCAAATTCAGAAGAAGCATTGCTTCAAACAGTGAGACAGGAAAACCTTTAAGAGAGGGTCATACCAGACCCTATGCCAAGAAAATACATTTACCTAGTATTTTGTTTTCCTCGTGGGCTAATTAGAAAACAAAATATACTATCCGGCATTGTAGTGGCTCCCAATGCACCTACCTAACCATTGCACAAAAGATTTCACCATTGACATAATACTCTTGATATCCCAGACGTAGGAGTACATATCATAAAGGATTGTCCTGTTGGCACAATTGGAGAGGCGAGTGAACATTCCCATCACCAAGCTGCACATCTCTTCAAATTTGGCTGCTCGGTTACGCCATTCTTCTATCTATAGATGGAGGCAAAAAAAACCACAAGATCAAACACAGCCTTCCAAGGAGAAGAGAAACTCTAAATAAGAGGAAGACTATACAATTCTGTATTTCGTTTTACCATTTCATTTTACCAGCACAGACTGCCATACTACGCTAACTGATATTCTCTACTGTTGTTATAAATGAGGACCAACACTTGTTAAATGCAGACACTAGACTATCTTTACAGCCACATGGCACTACAGGGCTTAACATAATGGATTCCATGGGACGGATGGAAGTTATTGTGACCTGTGGTTTATTATACTCCACCCATCAGTGTCTAGAAAAATGAAATACTCTTTATTACAGACAATACATTATTCACAATTTAAATATTTAAAAGTTTAAAAGAAGATTAGGTCACACTCACTTTTTCAGCATCCTTTCCTTTGCAATTAACACTGACAACACTGCTATTTGCTCTGAGCCACTGGAATTCTCTCAGCATCTGTGCACCTTTGGGCCCATGTTCATAGGGAAGGTAAAACAAGTCAGCAAGAAGCTGCAAATCCTCTAAAGTCACTGGTTCTACTGTGTAGAGAGGCTTTTCATTTGGCCCAGGCACAAACTGGTCTTTATTTACTTGCTCATCAGTTTGCATAGGGGCAATGTCACTACCAGAGTCTTCCTGCATAGACATCTCTGGGGACTTAGATTCAGCTATGCTCTCTTTATCAGTATCCATCGGTTTTAACTCCTCTGCCATCTTGGCTTCAGCGATATCTGTCAGTATCTGATTAGTATTCTTGTCTGTGTCATCTTGTTTTTCCACCACCATGTCCATTGGTTCCTCATCAGACTGCTTCTTCTCTTCCTCCTTTACCAACGCGGGGGACTCGCTGCTCAGTGCTGCCCCCTGACTCATGATGGGTTCTTGGTAAACTGTGGTAACCACAGTTGCTGCATTTAAAGAGGATGGTGCCACCAGAGGCCCTACATCCCCTACTGTAGTTTTAGCACCACTGTGGGCCACTTGCCTACCTGAGAATAAGAAGAAACAAGTTTAAAGTTTTCAGTATCTGCCAATTAACATTCATCCATGATTTGCAAAGGTCATTGATCCGAATCCGCTGCTAAGGCATCTATCCGATCAGTGTAGCTCCCTTTTGCCACTTTGCCTGTTCTACTCCTGTCACAGTAGTTTTAAGCACGGACTTCATATTTTGGCAAGTTCCCCCTTTACATAATCAAAAAGCAAACATAATGGGAAAAAAAAAAAAAAAAAAAGAGCTAAGGAAGTTATTTAACATTTATAAACTTAAAGCAGCATTTCTGACTAGGACACCAGAACAAAAAAGCTTTCGAGGTTAACCTTTTGTTTTCTTTGTCAATTGATTTGGCTTTGTTTGGACACAGGGTGCACTTCAAAAATGCAAGGATACATGCTTAATTACCTCCATTACAAAAATGTCTTTTAACCTGGGGGAGCTAAGAAAATGAACGAAGATGTTAGCTTAACCAGTGCTCTTTATCCAATATTTTTTCTGCAGTTGAGTTTTAGAAAGCTTTCAAACCCTGCAGATATTCATAGGTGGTAACTACATGTAAAGAGGTGCGACATATGAGGAGCAATTCATCAGCAATTATCAGAGAAGGGCAAAGTGACAGGCCCATACCCACGCTTGACAAAGATTTTACTTCAAATCCTAAGCTCTCAGTGCAACAAGAATAACGGTGCACGAATCCTGAAAAGAGCCATTTTCTGTAGACAAACTCAGAAAAATAAACCCAGCTGGAAATAACTGGAAGAACATGGACATCCTCTGAGGCACCATTAATGTTTACAGTAATTTAACATCCAATTCACACACACACAAAATCTTTCCTATTCTCCCATGAAACCCTAGTAAACAACTGGGATGAGCAAGATCCCCAGACTCTTTTCTTCGTTGCATCAGAAATGCCAAAGGGTCGTACTTCAAAGTTGTTCCTGCTCATCAAAAAAAGACAATACATGCACATTGTATAACGTCACACTTTTCAAGGCTTCCCCCACAAGAAAAGTAGAAAATATTTCCACTTAAAAAGGACACAAATTGAGATCTGTAAAATACTTTTAGACTAAATGCAAGTCTTGAATACTTGGTCACATTTTTCTACCAATACCACAATGAAAACAAACCCAACTCACTGCTGTATTGCTGAGGTACCCCAAACTCCTGCAGCCATTCTGTTAGGGCCAACTTCAGAGCCATTTGTGGACTATAAAGAACATCTGTTTCAATGTCTTCATCACTTCCCTCATTTTCCAGTTTAATCTGGATAGAAACTGTACTGTCTTCAGTATCGGCTACAGAGACAAGTGGAAAAAAGTTATCATATTAGGTTTCATTTAACATAGAAATGCCATGTTAGACAAAGTAATGAAAAAGAAAGTGCACAGAGACTCAGTATCTTGGCATTCAGTTTCCCTGTTGATCTAAATTGTTTCTATCCCAATCAAGTGAAACTCATGGACACTTACAATGTTGAACTTATGCCATTCAAAATCATTTGCTGAGAGCACTTTTTTTATACAACTGCTGCTACATCTCAAGACTACACAGTTCTCCAGTAGTGTGTGCTAGAGATACTACTCAAGAAGTCAATAAAGCAACCTTCTTATCTTTCAGGCAATCATTCCACCCCCACAGACAGAAAACACTAAGTGATCTTAGCAGGAAAGGTACCATAGAGGAAAGGTTAGGATAGTCAGAACACTCTATGTCTTATATGGTTAAACAGGTGTCCTATTACAGTTACACATACTTACTCATGACTACATCTTTTCTCACTCCATTCATGTTAGATTTGTACCATGTTGCAAGTGTGTGAATAGCAACATAATTGGCTTCAAATTCACAGTTTGGATTTGTCAGAACTCCCTTGAGTCGAGGGATGAGCTCAGTTGACCGACCTTTGTAAGGCCCAAGAAAAAGCCTCTTTTGATCATAATCATTAGCATGAATGTTGTCCCAGATAACTGGTGCTCTCCTGATGATCTTTGAAACTTCTTCAATGGACTCTACTGGAATGTCCTTGGATACAACTTTTGGACCTATCAGTGAAATAGGATAATCAGAAAGGTTTGCATATATTTCAGGATTCAGTCCCACAAGAAGTAGCAGGACACTATTTACTAAATACAGATGATAAACAACATTGACACTGTAACTGAATTTAAAGAATGCTGTTTTTACCTGTCCATAAGACATCAATTCCAGGTAGCAGCTTTTCTCCTACAGTCCGTAAATAAGGAGACTGGGCAACATTTGGATAGCAGAAAGTTCCACAATACTCTGCATGGGGCAGAAAAGAAAGTTACTACTAGCAGAAGGATGCATGCAGGGGAAAACATCCCTAACAGTGCAGTGAATATATACAACTTTAACTTGATCATAATCATACAACACAGACTTTTTTGTGTAAATAGGTTTCCTGTTAAGTATCTTATTTCATTGTCACTTGGACCTCTGTCAGTTTAAGGCAAGCAATTTGTTGTTATAAGTAAACAACTGCTCCTCAACTACGTTTTCCTTGCATCAGTCCACTACACCACTAAAGGGATCAATACTCTTCCTTACAATGAAACACTCTGAAATATGAGAGGAAGTTCACAACCAAAATCAAGAAGAAAAGTCTCCCTCACTTATGTTAAGACTTAATTGGACTGTGGTATTCTTTTACCTGTAGGACAGAACAGGAATGTGTCTGGTTCTCCTAAGTACTGGTAAATTTCATTTGTGATTGAGACCTGTGCATGAGCAAAGGAACTGAAAACTTCTTTGTCTGCTGCACACATGTTGTGATCAATATCATCAAATAGCAGTGCAAAAGATCTGCATCCAAACTGGGAAACCTAATGTAAAAAAAAAAAGAGAAAAAAAAAAATCAACTATTTTTATCAAACCATAGAAAATTTTAAAGCTACTTACTTTGCCTTTATAAAAGGATCTAGTGTCTCTCATTCGTCATCTCATCTGAGGAATCATTTTTCAGTTTATAAATGTGTAGTCTAAAACATTTTCCCCAAAGTGTATCACATCTGTACAAAAATCTAAGCAAATCCATAGTATCTTATTAAGTGTGAAGTGCAAGAGCAAGAAAGCTGCATGCTGGAGTACTTCCATATCTACAGCATAGACTGCAAATTTAAAATCCTCTCCAAGAAAAGAAAAACTACAGAAACTGGAAGGGAGGGTAGGAGAAGCAAGACAGGCTTTGGCATCTGTTCATAACGAATGTCTGTCTCTGACCCACCACTCAAAGATGCCTCTAAAGACTGGCAATCTGTTCCAGTTTTTGCAATCCAAAGCTGATCTCATCAGACAGCTGGAAAAGAGCTTGCTTTATAACAGCTTTTGGACAAAGGACAGAAGTTAATTATGAGAACAAAGCAGCACATGCATGTCAGGTCTGCTTCCAAAGGCATTTACTGTGCACCAGAGTTCTTGCTTTGGAAATGCATCTTAGCTTTAGGACCTGAACATACTTTGGAGGCAACCTCACAGAAACAACCTCCAGAAGGAGGTCAAGATCTGATCACCTACCTAGATGATCACTGACTGTGTGTACAATGCAACCTGAATGTTTGTATCATTGGAACATAACCACTTGTATTGGTCACAGAGTTGAGCAAAATAATGTTAGCATTGAACATACTAAAGCAGCTAGTAAAAATCTCAGAGCGAACAGGATACTGAAATTTTCAACTTAAGTAGCACTGCAACTCTGTAAGTTCATTTAGCACTTACTTGGTCCAGCTTGCGTTTCAATGTGGATACTTCCTTAGGATTTGAGAAAGTAATGTCAAGTCCAGGTGAGATTGCATAGATGAATTCTATTTCATGTTCTCGTGCAGCTGATATTAGAGTCATTAGCTGTTCTAGAAATCAAATTCATATATTTCAGAAGGGTTCAACAATAAAAAGATGACATTATACATAAGTTTATATATATATGACTATATATAAATGACTATTCTACCGTGCACCAAAAAACAAAACATAAACAAACAAACAATATGAAAGATAGATCAAGGTATCTGCTGGAACTCCAAGAAATAATGTAGCAAAGGACATAGAATATTTTCATGAGTTCTCAAAAATGATGCCAAAAATGTTAACTGTCCTGATATTATTTTCTATTTCTCAAATTTTAAAGACATTTAAACATTCTCTCGATTTCAGTGCTGCGTGACAAATACAGATGCAATCTGCTTTTGCAGCATGCAGCCCTTACAGCTGGTTCTTATACTTTTTGCAGGGCTAAAGCTCAGGACACAAGAAAAAAGACATTTTAAACACCATATGGCAAACACAGTTGCTTTAAGAAACAAGCTTAAAATTTAATTCTCCACACAATTAACGAAGACAACTATTTTTAGATTAATTAGCCACCTTTCTTGTTACTAGCAATAAGCTTGCAGTATCCCTTACATTATACTTCCACAGTGATTCAAAGTGGCCTCCAAGAGGGATTATTTAATTTCAAGGTGGTATCATGTTTCTCCTCACTCAAGGAAAATGATAATCCCACGGGCTAATAAAACACCATATATCCTGTAAAAGCCTGAGGTAGATAAAAAGCCTCACAGCAGCTTACACAGTTCTTTATGTTCTGACGAAATAGCCAGAAGCTTGCATTCTTAACTGGGGCTCTCTTCGTTGAGACAAGTATTTAATGAATCACATAAAAGGGCATGCCTTTTTTTTTTTTTCTCCTCCTAAGAAATCATTTCCACTTTACAATATGGCCCAAACAATCAAGAGCTGGAAGGATATTCTAAGCAACTCTTTCATAGAAAAAAAGTAAATCCCAGATGACAATCTTAAAAGCAGTCATAGAAATCATCTGTAGTGCTGTATGTAAAAGAAGTAAATCCAAACTTGCCCCAAAAGCTCTATTAAATAGAGCTATGGGGTATTCAGAACAGGTCTCATGATTCACCTTTAGAAGTGGCTACTGTGATTAAACAGACAAACACGTGTAGCAGCAACCAACTAATTTAAAAGCTGCTTACAGAAAATGCTGAGGGGGAATATGAGGCAATTACCTGCTTCTTCCACAGAATACATTTCTCGCCAGAACATCCTGTGCTTGTAGTCATCCTTTGGAGCATACAGGTATGTATTTAGCCCCCATTTCTGAAGTCTATAAACACGGGGGGGGGGAAAAAAAAAAAAAAAAAAAAAAAACACACAACACAGGAAAAAAAAAGTTTAATTACAGAGTAATCTACAAATCCAGACACTGAATATTTTACTTGATCTAATCCTTAGATTTTTTTTTTCTTCAGTGTTGTGCTATACTATTAAATCACTATAACTTTATGTACATCTGATACTGCAAAAAATCAGAGTAGTTAAACAAGAGGGAAAGGTGAATTTGAATTCCCAGAATACAGATGATATGCAAAAAGCTGCTCTAGGTTAGAACAATAAGTCTGTTCAGACCTAAGTGGAAGATTATGATTATATTGTGATGGAATGCGCTGCAGTGAGGGGAAGCATGACTTGCCTTCTAAAAAGTTCTTTCCTCTGCTCCATAACCCAAGGTCTTCCATAAAATCCTACGGGAAACAAGATTAAAAATGTCCAGTTAGATGCCAGATCATGTTTGTTCCATGAAACATTATATTATAACCCACCATTCTCTTCCTCTCTCCCAATAAGCTATTTCTGCTACATTCATCAAAAAGCCTCCATAGACAGGAAGGAGAAAAAAAAAAAAAAAAAAAAACGCTAGACAACATCAGGAAAGTGCAATAACCTCAACTGATCTAAATTTAAAATGCAATTATAACTTAATTTATTATGATCTAGAGTCTGAATCTAGAGGTGGAATTTTTTTCCACCGAAGCAATTAGTTTTCCAGAATCCAAACTGAATTCTTAAGCAGATGCCTTTCACAAGTCAAGTCAGCAATATTGTAAGGGCAGACTGAACAGTCATAACCTAATTAAATTATCACTCCAGGTGCAATCAAACCTGTTTTGTAGGTAACAAGAATCTTCAAGGATACTGAAAATACTCATCTGTTCAAAAATGCTTAACTGGTGATGCAGACCACAGTTCTGAATCACATACATAGTATGCAAATATGTATTAAGGTAGAGGATGTATAATTAAATAACATGCAAGTAAATAAAATACATGGATTTGATTCTCTTTATTCACATTAAAAGGCTCCCTAAATTTTTTTCTCAATGTCCACATCTTTACAAACTATAACTTTGAGTAATCATATAAAAGCATCTGTACAGGTAATTTTAGAATAGGCTATACTCAAAGTCATATACTTTGAAAATTCAATCTCACCTTTGGTGTTAAATCTAATCCTGCCATTTTGGAAACACAACACTTGAAAAAGCTCTCTTAACTCACTCGTATTCATGTAAATTCACTTAGACCCATGTGCAAACAGCTCCAACCACAAGCAGGCAATTCACAACAAAGCTTCAGCTTGGCAGTCTGTGCAAAGTCCCAAAGCTAAAATAACAATGAAATTTATTAAGCTGTTTCCAAACAGCATGGCCACTCTAAACAATAAATGACGCTACTAATATACTAAGCTCCCAAGCACACAACATCAGTTCAAAGGTAGACAATTTCTCAATGTCCAGAGTTATTTACCACTGCACCATTTAGCATCAGGAAGGCCAAAGCCTCCTACAGCTTAGCAAAACGCAAGGCTGAAACAACTTAAGCATTTTCTATATAGTAACAAGCCTTCCAGTTACCTGTTTCAGTGAACAATGTTCATTTTAAGCAGCTCAAAGCAGGCTCAAGTTTTAAGAATCAAGCTCCCAGAGAGCAATCTTAGGCTAACTCACGCCACGACGTGGCAAAGCTGAGTAACTACTGCTTCTCACTTGAAATTGCCGAGTGACAAATGGAGGACGGTTAAATGGAAGAGCAAATAAAAGACAGCAGTTGCCAGGTATGAAAACCATCAAGATTATTTCACCTAGAACAAATTCTTCGTTTTCACAAGAGTCATCCAATTCTGCCTAGTGCCCATGTAAGGGAAGTCAACAACCCCAAAATGGAATGAGTTGCTGTGGCACCTCACTGATATCACTTATGCCTCCTAGCACGTCCAGAATGCTTTCCAACACGACAGCACTGCTTCACAGCTAGTAACTAGAACAAAAAGCAACTAAATGTAAAACTGAAGAGAACATGTTAATCTGAAGTAATACAATAGCTATATTTTCATTTGACATTTCTTAGACTACTGATGTCATCAGCAGATGACAGTATTACCATCTTTCTGCCCAACTGAAGTAGTCCTGTTTTTATGGCATCACCTCATGACTGTGTGTCAGGTTAAAAGAAACTTAACCTATCACTGCCAATACTTTATCCAGGTTAACGTGATCTCCATCACTACGTGCCAGGTTGTTCTGAAGTCAGAGCATCAAAACTTCATATCCAAGACTCTTATGTCTCATCACTCCCCAAATGGTGCATCCAGTGCACCATACCCTCTTTACGCTCCTGGAGTGCATAGGCTGTATTCTTGCCCAGCCCTTCAGCACTCTAGAAGGAAGGCAGAATCATCATTTATTGCCAAACTTGCCCACTTTCCTTCCTTCTCTGCCAAAAAAAAAAATCTAGATTCACCAACTCATTGCTTCAATCACATCATACTGCTACACTGCCTTAACTGCTATGCTATATATAACTATTTATCTTGATTTCTGAAGTTAATGCCAGTTACTTCACTTATCCCCATAGCTTCTCTGTGTCACTAGGAGACTGACATTTTCGCCCACGACTGTTTATCTCATCTATCACAACTGCTTCTTTCTATGTGCTCCTCTAATCCTCTTTTTTATGAACATATATTAATATTAGATTGGAAGTTTCTTTAAGTGGGGGCCATTTTCTTGCTTCTGATTTCATGCAGGATGGCCAAGAACCAGTCTTCATAGCAGCTGCTCCACAACATAAAACAAAGATGATCAATACTTTAATTTAAGTGATTAGAAAAATGATTATGTTAAGTGAGGCATCTTGATATTAGCTTTGAATGAACAGCTGATCCCCCAGTCAGGGTACATCAGCCTAAGTATGAGAAACTGCATTGTTACTGCCTGTACATACACCTTTTCACTGACCCTTTTCTTCAGAGTTTTCAACGTGACATCTTCCTTTAGGAAGTTTTACTTTAATAACAAAGCCAAGACATCTCTCTCCAAACTGACTATGTATGTCCTAATAAATGCTAAAAAAAAAAAAAAATAAATAAAATTAAAAAAATCTGAGATGAAAATTAGATCATTAACTGGGGCTAGAGCACCTCACACAGTGACATTTGCTGCAGCCAAGTGGTCTTTTCCTGCTAAGATATGAACAAAAGGGATTCTGCAAGCAGTGCAGATACTGACTTTGATAAACAGCCTGCTTTGCCATTCCATCTGTTAACCATTTTGCTCTCCTCCTGGACATTTATTACAGGTTTAAAAAACAACAGTAATCCAGCCACAGGAATTTAGTATAGTTTCAAACCAAATATTATGCCGTGAATAAGCCATTTCTTCTTTCTAGCTTTCAGGCATCTACCATCAACAATTTGTCAGAAATGCAAATACATTGTGTTGCAACTCAGAAATGCAAAAAGAGCCCCTTTATTTTACAGCTACTGCAACAATTTAAACCTTTTAATGCCACAAATACGCGAGCAGACAGAAGAGGTCTGTTCCACACTCCAATTAAAGCAAGCTACAACACGGCCCTGGAAAGAAGGGAGTACTTAAGGCCAGAACAGATGTCTGCGGAGTCACCTATTCCCTACCCAGGAAGCTGAGCCCCTGGCACGCAGGAAGAGCGTGTACAGTGAGGGATAATCGCAGAGCAGCGCCGGCTCTTCCCCTCCCCACCACACACACACCTCCCCCTTCAGACACGTACGAGCAAGTGAGGCACTGCATGGTCCCGGCAGCCCGCAGGGGGTGCCCGGCCTGCCTGCACCCGCTGCCAGCATGGGGCGCTCCCTGCTCCACAGCTCCCAGCGTCCGCCCAGGGGCAGGAGCCCCGCCCGAGAGCCGCCTCTTCCCCCCAAACTGCGCAGCGAGCCGCGGGCCAGGCCGGGCGCGCTCCGCAGGGCCCCGGGGACTCCCGGGGGGGCGGAGGGAGCCGCAAGGCCGCCGCCACCCCCTCGCCCGTCCCTTGGGGAGAGCGCTGTGAGCCGCCCCCGCGCTCCGCTCTCACCTTCCACGACGCCGCAGAGAAAACGGCGGGAGCCCAGCGCTGTCTCCGTCTCCGTGTCCGTCTCCTCGCCCGTCGGGAGCGGCGCCGCCGCGGCGCCCGGCGGCTCTAAGGGAGCGCCGGATACCCCGGCCGCGTTGGGGCTGCCCTGGGGCTCCTCCAGGGCCGCCTGCCCCTCCTTCTGCACCATCCTGCCGCCCGCCGCCAGGACCCCCGCTCGCCGGGCCAGGCCGAGCCAGGCTGGGCCGAACCGAGCACCCCTTTGTCTCCGCCGCTCCGGGCCGCCGCCGCTTCCTGTTTACGGGGCCCTGCGCCTGCGCGACGAACCGGCCTTAACCGGTCGGCACGGCTCCGGCGAGGTGCAGAGGCAGCAGGCACTGCGGCAGAGCCGAGCCGCCGCCGCTGTGCGCACGGAGGGAAGGAGGGAAGCCGCGGCGCAGCGCCCACCGCCCGCGCTGCCGGCACCGCGCGGGTCGAGCGGGAACAAGGGACTGAAGCGAGGGAGTTACCTCAGGCACCGAGCGGGCAGCGGAGGGGGGGCAGGACAGCCCGCAGCGCATGCGCGGCAGGCGGGCGGGCGCCCACTGCGTCTGCGCAGGAGGCCCGCGGGGGGAGGGGCAAGGCGGCGGCGCCTCAGGGCGCCTGCGCGTGGGGCGAGGCCTCGCCCACTGCGCCTGCGCGAAAGGCCCCCGGGGAAGGGGAGAGGCGGCAGGGGGCCAACGCGCAGGTGCGGGGTGGGGAAGGGCGCATGCGCACTTAGCTTTGTGTAGGGAAGCAGCGCCGAGGGGGGAGGGCGAAAGGGTGGGGAAATGGAGTGTTTACTTCAGTGCTGCGCATGCGCCTCGGGCGAGTTGAGGGGGTGTCACGGTGCCGAGACCCCGGCTGCGCGGTGCGCATGCGCGGCGCGCGTGCGCGGCAGTGCAACTACCTCCCCTGAGTGGTGACCTACTTTACCCAGCGTCGCCTGGGGCTGTTGCGCCCCCCCCGCCTCGCTTCAAGCTAAGCAGGGGCCGCCGGGGCCGCCGCGCGGATGGGAGACCGCGTGCGGCAGGATGCGGTGTCGGTGCTTGCAGGGCTGCGGTCCGCGCTTCCTGAGAGGTGGCGGGGGCCTTGCCCCAACTCCTTTTCCGTGAGGAGCTGCCTGCAGCTTCTCGTAAGTCTTTGGGCCACTTGATGGGTAGGAACACGCACTGCCGCACGTAGGGATAGAGCAGGCAGGTCCCAGGGCTGCGACATAGGGTTGCAAGGAGCGGACATCCCATAGAGCTGTGTGAGCAGGAGCAGGAGCTGGAGGCGCACGTGACATAACCCTCCCAGCGAGCTGGAACGGGGAGAACCACTCGTGTGCCACACAGCAAGGCCCCGGTGAGCGATGGAGACCCCATCCTGCGGTGACAGGTTGGAGAAGGCAGCAGACATCACAACAACCTAGTCACAGTTTGACCCAGACTGAACAAAGTATGTGAAAACTCCAGATAACAGTGTCCCTGCTATGCAAATCCCCATAACCTCTACCCACTTTGCTCAGCTCTCCCCAAACGCCCCTTTTGTGGTGTGTTTCCAGTGATAATAGCTCGGTCCTGTGAGACAAACAAGACAGCTGCGTTTCTGGATCCACCTGTGTCCATGCTCAGAAAAGTGCTGCAAAGACCCTGGCCACAGAACATTTCTGGTTACCATGATGTGTAATCTAAAGCTTTCAACCAATCACAACAAAACAAGTGATTTTGCAGTTGCCCTAAGTAGAACTAGCCAGATTGTATTAAAATGCTGCAAGGCCTTATCAAAGGCTGAAGAAATCAGGTGGAAAACACCTGGACTGCAGCCTGCACGATGCTGGCAAGTAGCACTGTCCCAAGCCACATCAGCCCCTTTGTCCCGTTTTTCAGCTATTTTCTCACCGAGCTGCTTATTTTTCCTCTTTGTTATAGTTAGCTGTACTTTTCCAAAGATCAGTAGCAGCCTCTCGCTTGACAACCCCAAAACACCCATTCCTAGCCTAGAGCCCCCACCTCTGCTGGGCGGTAGCCAAAAATTTACTGTTCCCTTCCTCTTAGATCCCCCAGGTTAACATGGGCACCTGATCCCAACCCTTTGCAGAGACCCCCAGTCTCTCTTTCCCCAGCGCTGACTGCCAGCTAACAGAGGCCAAGACTCAACAGCGGTGTGCATAGCGATCGTGGTTAGATTTTATTGTCTTGGTTTTTATTTTTTTCTTTTTTCTTTTTTTTTTTTTTTTTTCTTTTTTAACCCATATTACTGTTATAATACAAAATATACAGACTGGAGATGCCAAGCGGGTCGTGGGTCACCATGCCCTGGGGTGGGGAGGGGGGTCACACACCATGCGACCTGCAGCGTGAGGGAGGGGGAGGCGTCCGCGCCGCGTGGCGGGGGACCCCCACGAGGACGGGCAGGGGGCTGGGAGAGGTGAGGAGCGGGACACCCACACTCCCGCCATCAGCAAACCTGGGAACACGACTCCATAGTGGACAATGTATTGAATGGACCTAAAAAAAAAACCCTACCCAAACCGTACCCTGTCTGCAAGGGCTGGCCCAGGCGGGGTCCCACTGTGGGGCTTAGTTTTGGCTCAGGGCCCCCCGGGGGGGATTGTAACAGCTCTGACACCAGGGGCTCAGCCTGGCTCCCGAAGGGCTGGCTCAGCACGGACCCTTGGTCCCCGGTGCCGCTGGCCACCTGCCACGGCGGCGCCATGCCAGCCCCCGTGGCTGCTACGGGGCAGCAGAGCTGGGGCCAGGGGTGGTTCCAGCTACATCCCTGCTGCCTGCAGGAGAGCTCGGCGCTTGGCGTGGGCTCCCGGGCCTGCGTGACACGGAGGTCCCCAGGGCTGAGCATCGGCCCCGTGGGCAGGGATGGGGCAGGGCACAGGCTGCAAGGAGGCAGGAGAGCGCAGCTCCGGCGCAGCCTGCCCTGCTGGAAATGATGTCCAGCTCCGTGGCCCAAGGAGCACAGAGGCCGCTAGACCCCTGTGCGCCTCCCTCCTCTGCTTGTCCCCGTGCCCTGCCTGCTGTAGCCTCAGGAGAGGGAAGGTGCCTCAAACTGGGTCCCTGAGGTCCCCTGGGTGCCAGCACCCCCTCAAATAGTGGGGGGCAAAGACTGATGTTGCAGGTCCCTTCCCAGCTCTGCATCCTCCGCTGTGGTGGCAGACACTGATGCCACTAGAAGGCACCTCAGGGGCTCCCTTCATCCTAGGGCAGGATGGGCCCCCTCGACCTCGGAGCAGGGCTGCTCCCCACAGCTCAGGGCATGGTTGGAGCAAGGCAGGAGCAGAGGCGCTGATGCCCCTTGCAAGACTATCGTTCCTAGATGGTGTCGCTGGAGGATTTGGGCTGGGGAGGGTGACGGGGTGCGGGAGCTGTGGCTACGCGGGACGCTATGCAGGGGACACTACTGCAGCCCCAGGCTTTCCTGATGGGGAGCAGGGAGGTCCATCCAGGCCCAACACTTCCCCTGTGCCAGTTGTGCCCATGCTCTGATGTCTGGGAGCACCTGCTTGGGATCCCCTGCGGAAAACAGAGCCGGCCCAGGGGGAAGGGAGCATCCCGTCACTGACCGCATCCCGGGAACGGAGGCCCCTGCCCTCCAGAGTGCCCGTGCAGCCGGCAGTGGGGAGGCTCAAAGGAAATGTCGAGAGAGAAGCAGATTCCGGGCCTGGCGATGGGAGAGCTCGGCTGGAGGCAGGTCCGGGAGCTAAATCACGTTGTCGAAGAGCTGCATGGACCGCATGATGTTCTCGTCCTGCGGGGATGAGGTGGGACTGGGCACGGAGCTGCTGTCTCAGTGCTTCCCCCACATTGGCTTGCGCCCCATTGCTCTGCTCTAGCAGCCCCAACCCACAGGCTGGGATGCCCCCCCAGAGGACAGGAGCCCTGGGGCACAGACAGCTTTCAAGCCCTAGCAGGATGCACAGACCTCCAGGGATGGTGTCCCAGCCCCAGAGCAGAGCTGCTCGTGGTTTTACCTTTTGACAGGACTCCAGGAACTCCTCGATCGTCACCACCCCATCTTTGTTTCGGTCCATTTTCTGCAGGTGAACACAGCACAGAGGAAATGGCAGGCATGGCCCTTCGCTCTTGTGCCATGTCAGGTCCTGGCACACGCTGGCTCCAAGCTGGACCCTGCTTCTCGCCAGGGCACACCCACGGCAGCTCACCTGGAAGAAGTTCTCCACATGCTCCCGGGGCGCCTCCTCCCGCATGGCCGGGTAGGTATATTTGCCCATCATGTCATAGATGGACTTCATGATGTCCAGCATTTCCTGAGGGACAGGAGAGCAGAGCTGCAGTTTCTACCGAGGCTTTTGCCCTTGCCCCACTTCTGTGATGAGGGCTGATGCCATATGTGGACCCGTTTGTTAGTGTGAGATAAGCAATATTGATTACTCCTCTCTTGCAGGACTCAGTCAGTGTCCCCAGGTCCTGTCCTCACCCCCGCAGACCCGTGCTGACCCAGGGGGACAGCCCGGCCCCCCAGTCCCACCTCTTTGGTGATGCAGCCGTCTTTGTTCAGGTCGTACAAATTGAAGGCCCAGTTCAGGCGGTCGTCGATGGTGCCCCGCAGGATGATGGACAGCCCAGACACAAAGTCCTGCAGGGATGGGCAAGGCACATAGAGGGCAGCTAGAGCCACAGAGGGCACATCCCCACTCATCTCCAAAGGGTAAATTAATCCACAGAGCAGACGTGCCCCGTGGCTACTCATCTCTTTTCCCCCAACCAGAAGCAGCAGAAACACCCTTTTATTGTCCATTTTTCACTGTAGGAGGGAGCAGAGATCCTCCAGACCTCCTGGCCCTGGGAGCTGGGGTTTAAGATGCTGTGCAGCTCCCTGGCAGTGTGCACTCACCAGTGACAGCTCCTACACCTGCACCCAGCTCCTGACACCCGAACGTCACTGCCACGGCACCACTCCACTCTGCGACTCACCTCAAAGCTGACGGAGCCGTCGTGGTCCGTGTCGAAGGCGTTGAAGAGGAAGGTGGCGTACGTGCTGGAGTCTGCGGAGAGGAGCACAGTGCTGGGGCGGCCCTACCGAAGCCACCCGGCACTGCCAGCGCCCGGGCGGGCACCTGGGGACAGGGCTGGGGAGCAGCACTCACCTCCCTGCGGGAAGAACTGCGAGTAGATCTGCTTGAAGTTTTCCTCGTTAACAATGCCGCTTGGGCACTCCTGCCGGGGCGAGGAGCAGCGTCAGGCCGTCCGCACGGGCCGCACAGAGAGCCTGAGCGCACCCCCAGGGCTCCCGTCCTCTACAGCCTTGCAGATCTCCTTGCATCCCAGCCCCCAGGGTGGCCCCTTCCCATGCAATGAACCTCGGGCAGACCTGAGATCTCCTGCAGAGCCAGAAGCGCACACGGGGACCTGGTGCCTTAGGAGCTGGGCTCTCTCCAGCCTGGGTCACCCACACAAGGGCTAATCTGATAATTTGATGCTGAAGGCCCTAGAGCCCCTCAAAGGTTCAGTTCCCTGCACCTTACTGGAAAAAAAAAAAAAAAAAAAAAAAAAAAAAGCCAATGCAGGGTTAAGGATGGCTGATAGCTTAGTGCTCCTAAGATCTGATATTTTTATCCACAGGGTCCTGAAGCCTTTGGCAAACCCAGGGAATCAGGAGCTGCAGAGCACTCTCGGAGGGCATCAAAGCAGGGGACTAGCAAAGCTGGTCAGGGGTACTCACGTTCTTGAAGCCTCGGTACAGGACCTGCAGCTCCTTGCGGGTGAACTTGGTCTGCTCCTGGAGCTGCTCCAGCCCCTCAGGGCGGTGGCACACGGTGGAGAGCTCAAACTCATCTTCAACGCTGTCTGCAAGAGAGCAGGGGGAAAGAGGGCAGCTGAAGCCAGTGCCATCCTGCCCTGCCACTCGCCCCTGTGCTGGGCGCCGGAGAGGCCCTTTGCATGACACCGCAAGGCCCCTCACCCCTGTCCCAGGGTGACATGCATTTGGGTGCCCAAGCACCTTGGGCACAGGCAAGGGCTCCTTTCCCACCCTCTAGAATGGCTGTGGGGCCCCCAGCCCCACTGCTCAGCACAGATAACACTGCACATCACCTAGGGCCCCAGGCATGGGGGCTCAGACCTGGACCCCTCTATACTCACCTCTTCCTATGGTGCAGGGGACCAGCTCGTATGGCAGGGCCCGGGCCCCATCCTGGGGCTCAGGCTCACGGAGGAGCCAAGAGCACCTGGCACAGCGGCCGGGCCACGAGCAGCCGGGGCTCTGTGCAGCTCTGCCCTCACCCCCGGCTCAGTCCCTTCCCTCCCAGTCGCACCTCCGTTTCCAAACAAAGGCCAAGCTTCCAGCAGACTCTGCTCCAGCCCCTAAATCGGCACCGGGAGGGTCCTGTGGCACAGCCAGAGTCAGCCCTGCTCCAGAGCTGGCCTCGCATCCCACAGGAGCCCTCCAGCAAGCTGGAAACAGCCTGGGAGTGGGCAAGGGTGGAGGAGGGTGCAAAGCCCCTCGGATCAGACTCCTTCAGACCCTGACACCCCCATCTCTGGGGCTGCGGGGTGGCAGAGCTGTCCCCTTCCCGCAGGCAGGGCCATGGCGGGGGCAGCCAGCAGCACCGCCAGGGACACACACACACAAAGGCAAGAAGAAGCACTTGCTTTCGCTGAGCGAGGGGATGGATTTGGGCCGGCAGCAGGGCAGCAGTTTGAGGAATCGCTGCTTCAGCGCTTTTTTAGTTTGGACCGGCGGGTTGCCTGGAAGAAAGAAGGAGTCACCAAGCAGAAGAGTTAAGAGCAGCAGCCCCAGGGCATCCGGCACAGGGCGAGCAGGGCTGGAGGCAGCACATGCAGTGGGGAACAGATCAGGAAGGCAAAGCCTGGGGTCTGCTTGGCCTTTCTGCTTCATCGCAGGACAAACCCGGCACTGGGGACACTCCGCAGCCCAGAGGCCAGGGAAGTGGCAGGACTGGGCTCTACCTGTGAGTCCCAAGGCCGGCCAAATGCCAGCTCCTTCGGGAGCCTCCCCTCCGCACGGGGCGGCAGCATGGAGTCTGGGGCGAGACGTGGTGAGAAACAGCTTGTAACCAAGCTGGGGGTCAGGGCCTCCCCGGTCAGGGCTGGAGGGGAGCCCTATGGCTTGGCACCGGGTTTGATCCTGCTGGCTCACGACGGCTGCACGCGAACCATGCGCCGAACCCAGCCATGCACCCCAGACCGCGACATGCACCCCGGCCCAGCGCAGCGCGGAGATTCAAGGCCACGGCCCTGCTTTGAGACAGCCAGGAGGGGATGGGGTGCAGGGCTTCAGCTACAGGGCAGGGTTGAGGGGCTCCCACATCAGCCTGCCCCAGGAACATCCCTTCTGAGCAGCTCCTGCATGGGCAGCAGGTCCCCTCGCTGCCCAGCCCCACTGCGGGCCCTCTGCCCGCAATCCTGGCTTTGCCCAGACCCATCTCCTACCAGCTGGGGCTGCCCCACGGCTGCAGCCCCGCTCCCTCCCTCACGCAGGGCCCCACAGACTGCCTCAAGCCAGCAACCTCGGCACAGGACTAACACCACAGGCAGGGATGGGAGGAGGAAGAGGACAGGATGAAGGTCATGGACTCCAGCCCCCAAAGGGAGGCAGAGGGCTGTGTGAGGCACTGATGGGATGAAAGGTGCAAAGTCCCCCAGGTGCCACATTTGCTCTAGGGGGCCTGGGCATCTGCAAGCAGCCTTTCCCCAGCTCCCCTCCTAGAGCTCATTTTTGGGGTTGTTTCTTTAAGGGACTAGCAGGAGATGGGACTTGTTCATCACTTTTCTCAGTCTCATAGGCCTTAGGAGATGGGACTTGTTCATCACTTTTCTCAGTCTCATAGGCCTTAGGAGATGGGGATCCACTCCAAGAGTTCATGGTCCACCCCAGCATCATCAAAATCTCTCAGGGAGGGAAAACTTGTCCCCAGGATAGTGGCATCCACAGCAGGGATGCCACAAATGCCAGTGATGTGCAAGGCCTCAGGATGTACAACTGCACATCCTGGCCTTTGTGACAGGGCAACACAGGCAGGGGAGAAAACCAGGATCTCACCGCTAACAGGACAATTGATGTGATGTGGCCCTGTCCACACTGGAGTTTGTGGATATGGGAGAAAAGGGTTTTTTTGTTTGTTTGTTTTTTTCTCCCTCCAAACTTAGAAGGGTACATCTCTGTTATGGGGGGGAAGTGATTTTATCCCATCTACTTTTCTCTGGCTTTAGTTTGCAGAGGGAAAGGGAAATTGCACCTTTCAGCTTTCCATGGATGGTCTGGGCCCAGGCCTCCTCCCAGCAGAGCAGAGCTGCAGGAAGAGACCTCAGAGGCAGGAGCAGCCCTCTAGCCCAGCAGGAAGAGAGAGAACAGGCAGAGCGACACTCAACGCAAGTGGGATGAGCCAGGGGAGGGAGCTGGGTGGGAAGGAAACCACACAGTGAGAGAGATGCAACAGAGTAAACTGTGGTCAGACTCACAGGGGCAGCAGGTATAGGCACGTGCAGTAGGTCAGGTCGGGTGCAAGTTACACTTTAGTTTGTTATAGAGAAGGAAAAAGAAAAAAAAAAAAAAAAAAAAAAAGAAAAAAAGAACATGGGTGTTTTCTTAAAGAGGAAACTAAATGGGGCCCAACTCCAGGAGACCCAGGGCAGGGAGAAAGTTCAGCACATGCAGCTTAACAGGAGAGGGGGTGACCAGGGCTGGGGTTTTGCTGTCCTGGCTTTGGTGCGTCCATCTCCTCGGGTGGACACACTGTCCCCTTTCTGTCTCCAGCACAGAGGGCATGAGCAAGTGTCCAGGGCCCAGATGGGCACCACCTTGCTGGGAAACATGGCTCTCTCCGAACACAGGGAGCATCGCCTTGGCACCACCCGCCCCGTGGCGGGTCACGGGGCATCTACAGCACGAGAAGAATCCCCAGGTCCTGCCACTGCCAGTCCCCAGCAGAAAGAGCTCCTTTTTCCAAATATCACTTTGCATCCTCCCACCCACAGAAGTGATCAAGCCGCTGGCACAGAGCAGACGAGCCGAAAGCTCTGAGAGTGTTTTATCTGCCGGGTTAAGTGGCTTGTCGCTTCCCATGCATCACTCCACAGCCCAGGGACTTCAGGCACACACGGAGGCCAAACCTCCATCCTTGGGTGACATCAAAAGAAAATGAGATCTCCCATCCCAACCTCTGCACACTGCTGAAACCAATCCCTGCAGTCACCAGAAGCAGCTCTGCAAAGGCCAGCAAGGCACGGGGACCCACAGCATCTCATGGATGTACCCCAGGGGATCCCCACTCCACCACAGCCACCAGGCAGGGCCAGAACTCTGCTCCCCGCCGCAGCACCCAGTCTAGATGCCTCCTGCACCAGGTCACATGGGGATCAACAGGACCCGCAGCACTCCAGGGGCTTCTCTGCAAAAGGAAGAGGACAGTGAGGTCCCCTAGCCACCCCGGGGGGATCAGGAGGGGTCCTGCCTGCTGCAGCTCTGCAAATGACCCTCATCAGTCAGCAGTGTCAGAGCAGCGCGCGGCTGGGGCCAGAGTGTGCGCGACAGCTGCTGAGACCAGGAGGCAGCAGACGATCGTTCATCAGGGGAATGAAATCAGAGCTGGGATCTCCCAGGGCAGGGGACAGAGACCATGTGCCAGAGGACGCAGACACAGCCTCAGCCTGGGGCATGCAGAGCTGGGAGCAGCCACGAGACCAGCAGACACCCAGGGCTGGGCTCCCCTCCTGTGCCAGGGTGTCTGCAGAGCCCTTGTGCTGGGCGGCCCCAAAAGGGGCTTGAGGGCACAGGCCAGAACTGGCTGCAGAGACCTGAGCCAAAGGAAACAACTGCAGAAAAGTTATTCTTCTGGACACATGGTGTATGAAATACTGCAGGGAGGGAACAGGTCTGCAACATCCTCCAGCTCAAGCAGATCAAAAGCACCTTCTGGTCAGGCTCACTGCTCCCCTCCCCATGCTCAGCCGCTGACTGCTCCTTTGATCACCACTTTCTGCACATCCTCCCATCACCTCCATCTGGCTGCTTGGGCTGTGACCTACCACTCCTTCATCCTGCAGCATCCGTGAAGCCAGCCCAGAGGCCAAGGGAATGGGGACAGAGGGAGGCTCACATCCCCCCAGGTAGCACTCGTTGCCAGCTGAGCAAGGTGTGCCAGCAGCCCTCACCTACGATGAGCCCATTCATGGCAGAGATTAGGAAGGCAGCCGAGGGACATCCCTTCAGCCTCATCTACTAGTTCACTCCATGGACATCCTTCCACCCTCACCCACTCCCTCTTCATCTCCAGCCTCCTGTGCTGCTGAGCCCAGCACGACCCCATGCTGGAGAACCCCCGCTCATTTCCAAACCAACCTTCCCCCAAACTTGACTTGAGGGCTTTGCCTGGGCCCTTCTTGCTTTGCAGAGACCCCGAGCACCGTGGAAACCCAGGCTTGCTAGGCAGCAAGCCCTGTACACAGCCACGTGGTAGCCAGCTAGGACAGAGCCGAACTGCAAGGAGGGCTGTCCCATGGGCGCTTTCACTCTCCAGGAGATTCGATGCTCAATTTCTAGCCTGCCATTTGCCCCTCTCCTCATGGAGGAGCCATCTCCAGGGCAGGCTGCAGCAGAGTCCATCGGCTCCTTCTCCAGCCAAGTCCCCTTGCTCCCACCCTGGGCATGCCAGTGGTGGAGACACAGAGCCAGGCCCGAGGGAATTGGGAGGGAAGCAGTGTGAAAAGTGATTAACACAAGGCCGGAGGCAGAAGAGGTTCAACAAGCTAATTATATCTGGCTGGGCTGAGCAGGACGTGACACGGAGCAGCAGCAGAGCCAGCGGGGTGCAGCCCCGCAGCCCTGGGGACATGTGCTGGGGACAACTGCCCCAGCCCACAGCAGGGAAGGGACAGGGACCATCAGCCAGGGCTGAACCTCCTTCCCTCCCAGCTTTACCACTTCTTTTTTAAACACGTAGCTTGGCTTTCTTGGACAGCATCTCAGTGCCCTACCTGCAGCCAGCTTGCGTTGACCTCTTAGGGCTGTCGAGCCTGCCAGGATGGATGCCCTGACCCCTGGCTCTGTGCCCCAAAGAGCAGGCCCTTCCCGCAGCCAAGACACTGCACTGCTGCCAAAGGCGTTCCTTGAAAGCAGGAGAAAAGCAGGACTTGGCTCAGGGCTTTGCTCTCTCCAGCACGACGGGGAATCTCGAGGCCTTGCAGGCCCTCGGTCCTCTGCTTTGTCCTTTGCACCAGGAAGCAGCCGCTCCTGCTCATCCTTAGGGGTGGCACGTGCTTCCCACGTCTCCCCAGGGAGACCGCGCACCCGCAGACTTCGCGAAGGGCTTGGCAGTCAGCCCGCCTTGTCCTCCTGCCTCCAAACCCCAGCAGCCAGGAAAAGCAGAGGCACCCCAGGCCAGGGGTGCTGCTCAGTGACCCCGCACCACGGATGGGCCCAGGCAGCAGGAGCCCTGCCAGCCCTGGGCAGGCACAAATTATCCCACCAATTGCGATCTGCAGCTTCATCCAATATTCATCTGAGGCCGGGGCGCGCAGGCGGCTCTCCCAGCCTTTCATCTCCTCCCAGCTGCCAGCCCATCCCTCCCTCCTCCCAGCTGGGACCAATTGCTCCTTGCTGAATTATTGATGCTGCACTTCAGGAGCCAAAATCAATAGCGTTTTTCTTCACCTCCTCCTCCTCCGTCCCTCCTAAACGCTTGGCCCAAGCAGGATCTCAGCTCAGGGCGGGAGCAAGCAGCACACAAGCCCCTCGGCAGCTCAAGGGCAGCTTTGGCAGGGAAGATTTGGGGCTGGGACAGGCATAGGCAATGCTGGTGTCCCAGGGCAGAAGTGGGAGTGACACCAGCCGGTAGCCATTAACTGCCTGCTGGACAACATCAGCTCAGCATTGCTCGCCTAGGCTCCTGGAGCACCGTGCACCAGGGAGACAGAGACAACCTGCCTCCAGGCAGCCTCCAAACGTGCTGCTGGGGCTGGGACTTTGCAAACGGGCTACAGACCAGCCAGGTCTCCTGGCCAAGCCCTTGCTCAAAGCAAGGCCAGCTCACACTGGGGCCAGGTTGTTCCTAGCCTCGTCCGACTGAGTTTTGGAGCCCCCCGAGGCTGGAGAGTGGCAGGTGGAGGTCTCCTTGCACGACATTCCCTCAGACCAATGACATTTTGCATTCTCCTTATGTCCTCTGGAGAAGATCCTTCCCCACCACAGGGCCACTGCTCCTCCCAGTGCAAATATCAGCCTGGGCCAGGACACAGTCACAGACAGGGGAGCTATGGGGACAGCGTAGAGAGCAGGACATTCTTGCTTTGCTCTGAAGGTAATGCCCACCACACATCCCAGCACACCCAGCGTATCCAGAAGGGCCAGGAACCCCTTGGGAGAGCAGCAGAGCCACTGCACAACCTGTCCCAACCACCCAAAACCATCAGTACGCGGCACAAAGCTGAGGGTGGCAGGGGGACCACTGGGGCCATGCAAGAACAGTGACAAATACCACTACCTTGCAAGTCCCTGCAGCACCCAGAGCACGTGGCAGCTACCTCTGAGCTCAGACCAGGCAGCAGGTGAAAGAGGAGACAGGAGCAGGGCACAGAGGAGCTCATAGGACCCAGCCACGAGGCAGAACCAAGCAAGGAAGGACCTGGCAGGGGAACACGCCTCAGGCACCACAGAAGGTGCAACATCCCCATAGCGCCACGGAGGGCCGATCCCCCGGGCAGGGGGAGCACAGCAGGAAGCATCGATGGCTCCGGAGCAGATGGCAGAGCCCCACTTAGGCCATTAGCAGACCCAAGCCATTAGTGTAGGGTTTCAGGCTCTTTGCAGTCCCTGGATTGCCACAAAGGGCCCAGGCACAGCCAGCAAATAACATAGGGGATACAGCAGCCACTCAGTCTTTCCCCCCAGGACCAAGGAGGGCTCAGCCACATCCCAAGGAAGGGGGATGCTCCCTCCTCATGCCCCAGCTGGGCCTTACACCACACAGACATTGCTCCAGGGGGAGCAAAGCCTCCTACCTGCCACCTTCTCCTTTGCACACTGGCCCCAGGCTGGGCTCAGCACCTGAGAACACAATCCTACCTCCCCATCCCCTACCTCCCACCAGCCTCAGCTGCAGCTTCTCCTCTCAAATGCATTTCCTTCTCCTGCATGCACCTGGGTGGTGATGGGAGCAATCAATGCCAAAGTGGGAACACCTGGGTCTATAGTGGGGGCAAACCCCTCTGGGCCTGTCCCTGTGCCCCCCGGTCAGCAAGGCCTGGGGAAGCAAAGCTCCCTGTGCCCGCCTGGGGATGGGGCTCCGCACCCTGGAGCACAGTGACTGTTGGGGACCTGTGGGGGACAATCCTGCTGGCTGTGCCCCTGCCCTGTGCCTGCTCCGGCGCTGCCCTGGAGGCAGCGTGGGGTACAGAGCTCTTGTGCACAATGTGACCATGGAGTGCAGCACCAGAACCCCCCACCCCAGTGCACACTTGTTCACCCTGGGCCACAGCACCCGAGCACCCGTCACACACCACACGCGACAGCCTCCAGCAGCCACCCCAGCACTGCAGATGGGGGCCGTGTTCCCGTGCTCTCCCTGCTGCTGCTCGGATGCAGCACCCTAGAGGTCAATGCCAGGGTGTCCGGCCCAGCCAGCCCACGGGAATGAGGCCGAAGGCCACGTGACGGGTGTCCCCAGCGGGAGCTGGCCCCCCCGCGCCTATTACCTTCCAAGGACACGGGCTCGAAGAGGCCGAACTGCTCCAGCACCTTGACGAAGAGGACCAAGACCACCAGCACCGCAATCATTTCGAGGCCTTCCAAGTTCATCGTGGGGGTGTCTCATGGCCCCGCACTTGCCTGGCTGCCTCCCCACCACCCCTGGACCCCGTCACCCCAGCGCTGCAGCCTCCAGACTGCACATCCCCAGGAAGCCCTGCCAGTGTCCCCCGGCGGGGGATCGGCTGTCACCCCTTTTCTTGGCTGCAGGCTGGCGCGCGAGCAAGGGGTCAGTGCGGGGCTGTCGCAGGCAGCTCGTGGGGCCGCCAGCCCGGCTGGAGCGGGGCCTGTGTGCAAGCTGGAGCCGAGGGAGGCCGAGCGGAGGGAGGCGTGGGGGGCGGCGGGGACGGGGGGGGAAGGAGCCATGCCCTCCCATCCCAATGACACCACCTCCATCGATTTGCTTAATGCAGTTGCTAAGGAAACGGGCCACAGATATTAAAAGGCACTCAGTTCCCAGAGGGGGGGGGACAGGACGCCGGGCACTGGCTAAACATCCCAGATGGGGATGACTCAGTCGTGTTCTGCGCGCCCCATGCACTCGCCTGCCCCACAGGGATCAGATCCATGCCCCAGACCTGTGCTGCTGCCACGGCTCATGGGGCCCCTGCCCCAGTCCTGCACTTGGGGACCAATGTGCCCTGGGCCCGGCAGCTCTTGGCTTCATTCCTGGGCACCGCGTCCCTCAACCACCTCCATGGGCAGGACCGCAACAGGCAGGAGAGGATGGAGAGCAGGGGCTGCCCCAGACCCACGCCCAGGGAGCCTGGAGCAACCAAAGGACCGAGCCAAGGTCACGCAGCCTCCGAAGCAGACGGAGAGTCCCGGCGTCCGAGTCCCGCCAGCTCGCCTCCCAACCCAGCCAGAAGAGCTATAATTAGCTCCCGGGCTTTTTTTTTTTCACAGCATCCCAGCCTGGCAGCTCCATTGCAGGCCCCCTGGGCACCCCATGGCCAGCACTCAGCCCACCTTGGGGTGCACAGTCCCCTGAGGACAAGGATGCTGTGGCTCCATGAGGGACAAAGCAGGGCCAGCCCCAGCCCGTCAAGGAGTAGGGCTGCCCAGTGCCAGCCCCGCAGTTGCACATCCCATGGCTCCCCGCACACCTCGAGGAAGGATGGGGTGGTTGTGACCAGGCTATGGGGCAGACGCTCCATCTAGACCTAGGCAGGGTCCTCCTGCTCCATGTAGTGCCCTGCACACAGGCTGGGGACCAGGACCCCTTTTCTACCCTGTTGACTTCATGCCAAGGGCAAACATCTCACCAGGGGGAAAATGTCATGCTGGGACAACCCAAAAGCACCTGCCAGCGGAAGGAGATGCTGGAGACATGTATGATGTCCTGGGTGCCAGGGCTGCCCCACGGCCACCCTTGGGACCCAGTGCTCCTATGGCCTGGGCTGCTGCAACGCGGAGCACCCACACGGTGCCAAGGCTGGAGATGCCTCCGGGACCCTGTTCTCTGACCAGGGGGACAGGTTTCTCCCCCAGCTCAGGGCAGGCAGGGGACACACTGGTGGCTGTGTCACTGGTCACGGCATGGCAGGGCCATCTAGCGGCTCTGTGCCGTGGGGATTGGCGTCTCCCCCGGCCAAGGGCCAGCAGGAAGGGCCCTGATGCCAGCAGAAGGTGACAATAATGCATCAAAAGTGGTTTCAGGAGAGAGATGAAAGTCCTGCCTGGAGGAACATCCCTCAGGCTGGAAGTTCTTGCATTCCACATTTCCTCTTCCTGGAAAGAGGGAAGTTTTCAGCTCTGAGGTTGCTGCGAGTGGATTTTTCCTACATCCACCAGGCCAGCTCTGGGCTTCACCCCCAAACCACATGACGTTGCACTCCCTGAGGATGTTTCCCGTGGGAGCAAACTGCATTTTTTAAAGCCACATCCCTTGCCGAGTCCCATGGATGAACGCAGCCTAGTCGGTGCCACACCAAGTCCCCAGCTGCTCCCAACACTGATGGCTGGGCCAGGCACTATGAGACTGTTTCTGCCACCCAGTTTGGGACAGGAGCAGCCCAAACGCTCCCGCAGGAGCCCACCTGCCCCGAACCGGGTCGTGTCGCAGCAAAGAGGCCTCGGCCAGCTCCTCTGCAAGGCCTCAGCCAGCACACACCAGCTCCCGCGCACTGTGCCCCGGACCCCCAGGTTTCTGCAGTTGCTCCTCCCGAGCGCATCCGTCCGGGATGCCATGCTGCAAGGAGCCTGGGATGTACGTCCTGCTGTGGGGGGGGTGAGGCCCCACGGCAGCGCAGGTCTCCCCAGTGCGCAGGCTGAGGAGCAGAGATGGAGGTTGTGCCCAGAGGGACCAACAGCCCCAAAACGCAGGCTGGGACCCCCCCGGTTCTGCCCCGGGCGCTCCCACCTTGCTGCAGGGTCAGAGCAGGCAGGAGAGAGTGGGAGTCTGGATCCATCCCCATCCCAGTGCTGGGTCCCCTGGTCCCTCTGGAGCAGCTCCAGCCACTGCTGTGGCTTGGCCACCGGCCACTCCAACACACGCTTAGCAGGATCAGGAGAACCTGCTAAAGTAACTCAGGAGGAGGAGATGCACCCCAGAGAGCGGCAGAAGAGGCTCCCAGGCACCCAGGGGGCCTCACCACCTGCTTGGGCGAGGGCAGGACGGCGTCACCCTGTGTGTCCCCTCCCATCCCCATCCCCTTCCCCAAGCCCGTACCTTCGATGCCGCTGATGATTTTGAAGCAGCGGGTGGTGAACCAATAGGAGATGAGGAGGAGGATGGCAATGAGGGAGGCATAGAGCAGGCTGTCGTTGTGCAGGGATGTCCTCTCCATGGCTCCATCCCGTGTGCCCGCCCGCGCCCCCCGCCCAGCCCGCCGCG
>VZSV01000272.1:492758-507007 GCA_013398735.1 Nothocercus julius
TGGGAGCGCCATGTGAGAGCCGGGCTCCCAAACCAATTACCTTAATTGTGCTCCGGCAGCACATGGCAAACGGCTAAAAATAGCCCGCCCGGCCCAGAGGGGGGACCGTGGTACCATCAGCCACAATGAGGGAGCGGGAGTGTGGGAGGGGTGGCAGAGCACAGACGGCCCTCGCTACGTACGTGGCCGCACCAACACAGCAGGGCCAAAGGAAGGGAAGGGGCCTTCGCCTGCCCTGGGCATGAGGACAGCTGCTCGGAGCAGGGGGGACGTCCCGCAGGCCGGCTCGTCCCCGGGGAGCAGGCTCAGCACCTCGCTGCCAGCCTGCAGGACGGGACACTGGAGGCTGCGCTGCCCAGGATGATGCATCCTGGGATCAGCAAACACCAGGCTCTTCCCTTGGGATGTGCGTGCCCGTCCTTGCTCCAGCCACCAGGTCCCGGCTGCCCTCATCCACATGGCACACACACCAGGTGTCTCGTCCTGACACGCTTTGCATAGAGCCTGTCCCTTCCTCATCCCTGCAGTGACACCCAAGGGAACGGGCGCCAAGGATGGCGAGATGCCACCAGCCCTCGACTCGGTGCAAGGGAGGGGACCAGCCCTGCCAAGCCGCCCCAGGTGCCTCCTGCCCTGGGCACAGCGGTGACAGGATACGCGGCGCCGGCCGGCACCACGTCCCACTTCGGGCTGTGACGGGAAGCACCACGGAGAGCCCCCCGCCCCCAGGCAGCTCCCCGCGGCCCTGCAGCGCTGCCAGCCAGTGCGGCCCTGCCACCCAGCTAAAATTAACCGCCTCGCCAGCCACCTGCGGCGTATAAATAGCAGTGCCCTGGAGCGGGTTCCTGCCCGGGAAGCGGCTCTGCGCACGCAGCGCGCTCAGCCTGGGGCGCGCGGCGGCCAAGCCCCAGAGCCATCTGGATGCTATTTGGCTGCTCCCAGCACCGTCCCCACTCCATGAAGGGAGTGGGTGGGCAGGGAACAGCGATTCCCCCATCCTCAGTGGTCCCTTTTCTTTGGGAGAGGACCATGCGTGCAAGCACCACGCAGCCAACCACGGCCAGGCTGTGCCCGGCCCGGCAGACACAGAGCGGGAGCTCCTTGCCTGGCACTGCCGGCAGGGCGGGGTGCCAGGATGCAGCGGGGTTTGACTACCCCCCAAAACGTGCCAGAGGACCCGCTGGGCAGCTGCGGTCGTGGTCCATGGGCACAACTGGGCAGCAGCTGCCAGGCTCCTCAGGCACGGCCAATCCCAGCCTGATGGATAGGAGCCTCTCCTCTTTCTTTTTGGTTCTCGGGGCCATCATCCATTAGGGAGAGTTAAATTTAGGTTACAGCTGATCCCTTATTACCTCGCTGCTAATCAGAGCGCGAGCAGATTATTAATAAGCACATTAAAATATTGGCGAAACGCTATTTTGGGGAGGTGAAGTCACTTTTTTAATCTGGTTAATTGATTGAGTCATTTCTCTTTTTTTTCCCCCTCTGGCAACCTGTCCTTGGCCGGCTCCCCTGGGCACCCAGCACCCCTGGGCCCAGGACCCATAGGCAAGAACCCCAGGACCACCCCAGCCTGCAGCAGGGAGGGTCTCGTCCCCACCTAAAGGGGACATTGCGGGAGGACGGGGGGCTGCATCGGGCTACCTGCGTGCCCTGCAGAGCAGCAGCTGGGGAGGAGAGGATGCTGAGGCGAGGAGAAGGCTCTGCAAAGGCCAGGCCCGGTTTCCAAGCCTTAGGGGGCACAGACCTGCCAGGCTCTGGGTTTCATCCCGCTCCAGCATTTCCCACAGCTCAGGAGGGCGCTAGGAGCAGGGTGAACAGTGGTAGCCGCCCTGCCTTTGGTGCTGAACGTGGTCCCGTGCAGCACGGCGCTGCCAAGCTCCCTGCCCAGCCGCCTCGCTGGTTGTGGGGAGGGCAGCATGCCGAGTGCTGAGCCCCTGGCACGGCCGGCTCCTCTCTCCAGTCAGCCCTGGGAAGTGGTGGGAAATGCCTGCAAGGACGGAGGGATGTGCCAGGGAGCTGGAGGCAGGAGCATCCCACGGCCTTCGGCTTCCAGCCTTGCGGAGCTCAGTGGCTTTGTGGAGGTGAACACCTCACCGGCCCGGCTGCCCACGCCGAATCAGCCCCGCAAGGCACCGGCAGCAAGGCACGGCCCAGCACGCCCTGGAGCGGAGAAACCCCCTCCCTGGGCTGCCCCGGCACCGTGTCCCGAAGCAACAGCCCACAGGCTGCTCCAAGGGGGTCCCAGGCTGCTCCCGCCTGCCCATGTCGGGACGGGGAGATGCACCCGGACAAGGTGGGGACGGAGCTGGGGAGGTTTTTCCCGGCAGGCTGGGCCCAGGGGAAGGCGGTGCAAATCACAGCCCCATTGCAAGGAGTGACGCTGGCACGTTGGCCCAACACGGCCTTCCCTGCGCTCCTGGCATGGCACATCCTGCCCCGGCACTGCAAGACCCGGAGACACAATGCAGGACTGGGCCACCCATGGAGAGCGACCTGTCCTGGGCATGGAGGCAAAGAGATGGGGGCACAGAGGTGCCCGGGGGGGCCCCCTGCTCTGGTCTCATCCCGGCTGCCGCAGTCCGGGGTGCCCAGGGACTCGAAGAGCCGTGTCGCTCCGGCCCTGGTGGCAGCAGGAAGTCAAGGGGCACAAACAATGCAACTGTGTCCTCCGGACGGAGTGGCATCCCCGAGAGGCAGGACAGGAGCCAGGCAGTTGGGTCCCCCACGGGCACAGCCCTGCCCAAGGAGGCAGGGATGCCTGGAGAGGCAGGGAAGGGTCCAACCGGTGTTGATTTATTTGCACAGCAGTTTTCTCGCGCCTCTTTGCTCTGCTCCACACCAGCCCCCTCCCCAGCTAAAGTGGTCCTGCCAGCCCAGGTCCACGGGGACCTTCCGCGGCTGCTCTTGCCCCCTGTGAGCATCTTCAGCTTTGCCCCGCCAGGAGCGAGCGCAGCCGCCCGGGGCTGAGGCTCTCAGCTCCCCTCAGTGCCGAAGCAGCCGCCCCCGTCCCCAGTAACGGCACGGAGAAGGTCTCCTGCCCCACACAGCCTGCGCCCCCAGGGCGGCACCTACCTTGGGAGAGGGTCCCGGTGACAAACTGGTAGAAGAAGCGGATCACCCGGCCCAGCTGCCTCTTGCAGCGCTGCTGGCAGTGGCTCATGGCTCCAGCTCACGGCGCTGGGGAGGGACCCAGCCGCGCGCCCTCCCGGCAGGCGAGCGGCCCCCCAGCTTCTCCGAGCGCCAGGCAGTGCCCGGGGGGGACAGAGCCGTCCTTCCCCGGGGCGCTCCTGCGGGCATCCGCGGCACGTGCAGCCCGGCAGGGAGGGCAGCGGCAGAGCCCCGCGGCACGGCGGCAGCCAGGCCCCGGTCCCAGGCAGCAGGAAGCCAGCCAGGAAGTTTTGTGCTGGGATAATCCTGCGCGGGCTGGCTGCAAGGCAGCGGGGCCGGGGTGCTGCCAGCAATGCCCTTCCCCGGGCTTCAGTGCTGACCACCGGCCCCAAGAAACGTGGCAGGGGAGCAGGGGGCTCGGGCAAGCCCCTGCTTTGGTGCCAGCACCCGGCCCCTCCGGGCTGCAAAGTTGCGGAAAGAGGCGGCCCAGGGACGCTTGGGGCTGGGGAGCCCCGCGGTCCCAGGCGGCTCTCCGGGAGAGGCGGAGGGACGGCTCCCCGGGCAGCAGAGTCCTGAGGCGCCCCGGCTCCTGGTCCGCCCCTTGGCACGGCTCGACCGGCACTTCCCGCCCCGGGAGCCAGAGGCGGGTTGGTATGGCAACCCGCACACTCCACAGGTCCCGCTGACCAATGAGGCACCGCTGCATCCCAAGGCCGCCCCTCGCCAAGAGCAGGGAAGGATGCTCCTTCCAGAGCAGAGCCGGCACCAAGCGCATCCTGCATCCCTACGCATCAGCCATCCACTCCAACTATCAAGTGCTGTGAGCATCCTGCGTCCCAAGGTATCTGTCGCCCACTCCATCCAGCCGGCACTGAGAGCGTCCTGCATCCCCAGGCATCAGCCTTCACCCGGGGCACTGCGAGCATCCTCCAACTCCAGGCATCAGTCCTCTGGCACTGCGAGCATCCTGCATCCCCAAGCACTAGCCATCCGTTGCAGCTGGCTCCACAACGGGGAGGAAATGAAGGATGGGAGAAAGAAGAGCAGATTCCCAATCAGTCTGAGCGCAGAGCTGCTTGCTCCAAAGCTCAGCCTCGCAGCGAACTGCTACTTCACACAGTATGTCAGAGTGAGAAGCGTCAGGCACGTGGTAGTGGTGGGATTTCCCTGCTCCCAGAGCCACGGCGAGATGCAATGTGCAGACCTGCCACCACAAGCATCCTGTCCCTTGCCCCAGTCCCATTTTTCTATCTGCAATTCCCTGTCCACATTGTATCCGTGCCTCATACCAGCAGGATCTTGACTCTGCCTCCATCTAGGCTCTATTAGCTCATTAGCTTCATCTCTTATTAATGGGGGAGGAGGCAAAGAAAAAGGGGCCTGATGGAAATTACAGCTTCTGCTTCCTTGGGAAGGGAAAGAGGGTGCAAGCAGGACGCTTCCAGGAACAGCCCGATGGCCCGGTCCCTCCCAGCACCGCAGCAAGGAGCCAAGGGAAGGGGCAAAAGCCCCCCTTATGGGGGTCACCTCACCTGCACCCCCCTTCAAAACAAGGGGCACCCCCTCCAAACCAAGCCCTCCTTGTCTATTATATCAGTTACGCTGCTGCAAGGGGGCACTGTAGCTACACTAGGCTACACACCCCGGGCCAGAGGAGACCAGGGACCAGGCATCACCCAAGGGAGAGCCTCACACAGGCCCTTACACCCTGCCCCACTGAACCCAGTCTTCCCAGGCACCCCAGTGCTTGCTGTGATACCCTTTAATGCAGGTGGGCAAGCAGGAGTGAGCAAAAATCCGCAGAGGGGATGGGGGTTTAGGACCCTCACCTGTCCCTGGAGGATCTCTGTACAGGAAAGACTGAAGTGGCCGGGAAGAGCCCAGCGGGCATCACAGGGTCCTTGGAGCAGAGGCACTCGGTTCCTAATCCCAGCCCTCCTGAGAGGCACCCTGGGCCCGCTGCTTCCAGCCTCTGCAGGAGGATTCCCTCTCACCTGGCTCCAGCAGGTAAAGCAAGACTCAGACTGTCCCTGGCAGGGTACCACGAGCAGGTTTCATACTGCCTGGCCCACGAGAGGCCACATGTCCTGCCTTGCAGAGCCAGTGCCAGTCCACTCACACCTGTGCACACTCCATGGGCAGCATGAGGGGTCTGCGAGCCAGGCGCACGGGCAGGGCGAGACACCCAGCTGGGAGGATGCAGGGATGGGAAGTGTAGGATCGGATTGGGAGGGGAAGAGGTCAGGAGACCCAGCAGCACCATGAGACCACAAGGCCAGATGTATCCGTGTCCCTGTGGACCCCCAAAGCTCCCCTTCCTGGCACCTTCCCTTTGCACCCCTGCGGGCTGAGAGGAAGGAGCAGGGCACAGCAGGGACCTTCCCTGCTGCATCCAGGAGCTCCCGCCTGGGGCCCCAGCACAAACACCCTGGGACAGCCTGTTTCTTGCAGTGATCATGTGCCACGAGCTGGGTGGCACAAGCACAAATCCTCTGAACCTCCCGCGGCGCTGCCCGCGATGGGGACGGTGCCATGGCATCGCCCCTGGCCAAAGCATCTACAGAGCCTGCGAGATACAGGAGGGCTGGCAGAGCAGCCACAGGAGGGTGCCAGAGCCCAAGCACGCGACCGCCGAGGGGCAAGTGTGCCGGCGCAGCCCGCAGCCCCCCGCGGGAGCCCGCTCGCCCCGGCCGGGAGGGTGGCTCCTCCCCAGCACGGCCAGGGCAGCCGGCAGGCTCAAGCTCCATCCTGTGCCCTCGGGACAAGGGTTCCACGCAGGGCCACCGCGTCGCTGCACAGCGCCGTTCCTGCTGCCTGACGCTAAGAGGAGCCCACACACAGCACAGAAGCGGCGCCGCGGCCCCGGGGAGGTGACACGGGGACATGGCTCGTTCAGGCAGATGTGGCGGCACACGGAGGATGGGAGGGGGCACGTACAGATGTGTCCCCAGGTGCTGCCGCACGAGGCCACCTGAGCAGAGCCACGGAAGTGTGGGCACAGATGCATGGGACCCGTAAAGGACACCCTGCATGGACATGTGGCTGCTGCACAGGCCTTTGCGGGCTGAAGGGACAGTGACAGCACCGGCAGAGGGGACAACACAGCTCTCCATGCCAGAGACATCGCTCCGGGCCCTGTGCAGGCCCTGCCTCCCCCTGGAGGTGGCTGCTTGGCAGGCGCCTCCTTCCTCAGGCACCAACATCTGGGCTGGTACCTGTCGCAGGAGCGCGGGGAGGGCTCAGACGGGGGAGCTCACGCTGCTTCCCGACCATGAAATATTTATCAGAGCCACCGCAAAGAGAAGAGGAAATAAAAGCTGCACAATGCAGGGGGAGCAGATGCTTCGCTTGCAGGCAGCTCAGCCCGGCGCGGCCGAGCGCACAGGGCAGCCGGATCCAGGCCTTGGGGGGTCAGGATCGGGTCTGGTGCCCGGACGAAGGGAGGACTTCATGGCCTGCACCCTGATACCTTGGTCACGGCCCCTGCGGCGCCAGCGGAGCCGCTTGTTCCAGCCAAGGTGCAAGTCTGGGGCGCGGAGCTGAGCAAGTTGCTCAGCAGCTCTGCACGGCCGAGCGTTGCTGCTGCGCTCGGCAGTCGCTGCCCTGTCCTGGGACCATCCCCTGCTCTCCCGGTGCAAGCGCCGCTGCAAACCGGCCGTGTGATGGAGAGGGCTGGGGCGCCGGGCCACATCTGGCTTCCATCACAAACCATTGGGGACAGCCCGGCTCCTTCGCGGCCCATGGATCTTGTTAAAAACTGCATGTGGCACAAGCAGTCTGCGGGGGACACGCTGCCAGGGAAGGGGGCTGCCCGGCGCCCATGTCCATGGGGACCAGGGTGGGGATCCCAACGTCCAGGGGCGCAGGGCGCCAGAGCAACCTTGCAAAGGAGCAGAAGAGACAGGGACACCCCCATGGCAGGGGCCAGCGGGTGAGCGGTCGGACAGACGGACACGAGCTCCATCAGCAAGAGCCCCTGCGAGGTCCCCATGCCCCACGAGCCGGCTGGGCTCGCACTGTCCCTCTGTGTCCCTGCATTCTCCCTGCTGCCTCTCCCAGCCCTCGGTGCTCTGCCTGGGCACCAGCTCCTCCAAGGCTACATATTTTTAAGTCACATCTGCTAAATATTTCAGAGATTTACATGGAAAAGCTCTCTGCGCGGCGGCACAGCAGCCCCATCAGCACGGTGCAGGCGGGCCACGGTCCCCCGGCCATTGGGGGCTACGTAACGCCTGGTCCCCGCAGCCATCGGTGAGTGGGGTGACCGAGGGGCCGCACAGGCATCTCCAGCCTGCGCGGCGCAGCCTGGGACCCTCTGCGCTCCACACGCGTAGGGCAGCAGCGCCGCAGCCCGGCGCAGGGGCATCCCGAGGGCACGGGCTCAGCCTGCCGCAAGTCTGAGGGGGCCCCTGGAGACAGGCCTTCCAAGCTGACGTTTTGGGGACAGGAAAGCTATTTTGGGTTGTTTCGGAGGCAGTGCTTCCATCTCAGTTCGTCTCTCCGCCGGAGGGAGGGGAGGCTCTCCCAGGGATGGGGGTGCTGCTGGGCCAGGGTGCAGCGCTGCAGCCCAGCACGGCTGGGACATCCCGTCCCCTCGGTGCCCACCGAGACCCCTGCCAGGCCAGAGCAAACCCCTCCGCGGCGGCAGCACCGCGCGCCCTGGCTGGGGATTCCCGAAAGGGGTGCACGGAGCCGAACAGCCGCCCCCTCCCCAGGATCCCCCTACGCTCCCGATAGGATTAGAAGCGCCTGGCTGTTACTCAGGGGGGAGCAGGGTCTCCCAGCACAAGACCTGCTGAGAGGCTCAGAAATAAATATGTTAATAATCAAATATCCACCCAGCGCCTGAGCTCACGGGAGGACTTTCAAGTCTAATTAGCAGCAGATTTGTACCAGCGCTGCCGGGGCTCGAGGGACAGCTCACGGAGGCTCCCGCAAAGCGCGAGCCCTGGCTATGATTGGCGGGCGGCCTCCCCTCTGCGAGGATTGCCTCCAGATCCCGCTTCTGCTCCGGGCCCAGGCAAGCCGGCACAAAAGGTGCCCCCAGGCTTCCGTCTGTGCAGAGCGAGACCCCCATGACAAATCCAGGGCACGCAGGCAAGCGAGGAGGCAGCTCCGTCCCCAGGCGCAGGAGGTGCCCCTGCCGCCCCAGACACGGGTGCTGCACGTCTCAGCGCCGGTGCAAAGAGCTGCCCCAGCCCCACGCGCGACACCGCCGCCGCCTGCTCAGCCAGCAGGCCCAGCGGGAGACGCTGCTTGCGCAAGCAAGAGCGGGTGCTGCGGGTCCAGCCGGCGGGACTGCGCCTGGGAAGAGGAGGCTGCCAGGCTTCAGACTTGTCTGCAACACTCGTTGGTCTCTGCGACAGGCTGGGCCGGCCAGCCACAGCTCGTGGCAGCGCTTCGTCTAGGGCGGAGGCCGGCGCTGTCAGATCCAGCCTTTCCCTAATCCATCACACAGGAATGGGTGCGCCCGGGAAGTCCTCCCGCAGCCCCAGTGTGCCAGGTGTCTCCAGCGGGGCTGTAGCTGGCTCCTGGGGCCCCTGCCATGGCATGGGCATAACGGGGTGCCTGGCAGATCCCTGGGGCTCTGTATGGGTCATTTCCAAACAGGGAGCAGGACCCGGATGGGGCCGTGGCCATCGTGCCCAGGGCACCTCCTCTGGGACGGAGCCACAGACGCTGCAAGCGCCGTTTGGAGGTGTTGGTCACCTGGGGACATGGTGCAACCACTGTCCTCTCCCCACCTGCTTTCTCCAGGGATTTTGAAGCCCCTCTCCCCACCTCACAGCATGTAGCAACCCGCAGGCTGCGATGCCAAACTCCAGCATCCTCCAGCACCAGATCCTCGGCCTCATCCCCCCGACACTCCACCAGCAGCACTGGGTCCTCTGCCTCAGCAAGCAAGAGGTTAACAGCCCCTCACTTCCCCACTGTTATTTAGATTATTTAATTAAGCGGTGCTAAAAGCAAAGACGTATTATACGGGGAGCAACAGGAGGCTGTAATTACAGCCACGCTGAGGAAACAAATGGTGATGGAAGGTGCTCTGTGTCCCCATCTTGCCCTTCCCAGGGTCCCAGGGCACAACCAGCTCCAGGCAGAGGTGGGTTTGCAATGAGCCACTTTAAAATATTAAATGTTGCCTCCTCCCTCCCTGATCGGCCCCAGGCAGAGAAAACTCACTGCGTGGCTGGGTTGAAGGGACAAAGTCCCTGTATCTGGGGACACCTGGGGCATCCTGCTGCTTGCCTCCTTGGAGAAGCCCAAGGAGAGCAAAGGTGGATGCTGTGCAGGATGGATATTCCTGCACCGACGCCTCTGCAGCCCCTTCCCACGGATGAGGGGCACCGCAGCCGGGATGTGCAGGGGGTGCGCGGCCACCTCCTCCCTTCGCCCGCTGCCCCTCCGCCACCCCCAGCCCTTCCCTTCGCTAAATCCTCCTGCTCTGAGCCCAATCCTCTTAGGTCTCCCCCCTGCAACCGCAGCATCTTTAAATTAATGCCCGGCTGAGCGTGGGAGAGAAGGAAATTAACCCTGGGGGGAGGCAGCCCGGCCACGTGCTCCCGCGATGCCTCCTTGCCAGGAAAACACTCCTCCTCACCCTCGTCTCCCCCCGTTGCAGGGAAGGGGCTGGAGGTGCCACGGTCGAGAGCATCGCCCCGACAGGCGCTGGGCCTGGTGCAATGGCACCTCGCGGCCCCAGGCTACGGCGGGCAAGGGTGGCGAGTCCCCCCCGCCAAACACACCCCAGGGATGCAAAGCCCCCGGATCCGCTAGCCATGGGCTTGCATCCCGGGAGCAGCAGCTCCGCCGGCACGTCCATGCCCGGCACAGACAGCCAGGATGCAGCCGGGATGCAGCCGGGATCAGCCCCTTGCCCAGCAGGACAGGCAGCCACAGAGACAAGGCCAAACCCACCCATCTCCTCTCACAGGGGTCCCGGAGGGACTCTGTGGCTTTGGGAAGACATCTGGGACCAATTTGGGAAAACATCTCAGGATGATTTGGGAAAACATCTGAGGCTGAACCAGGGGATCATCCCAGCAATTCCGCGCTCCCTGCTCTCCCAGGGCAGCCCTCAGATCCCTGGGGCCACCGTGCCGGGAGGAGCCGGGCGATGCCGCTCCCGGCGGCAGGCGCTCTTCCCGATCCTCTTGTTACGTAACAAATTATTCCACTCGCATTAATGACTTTGCGGCAAAGGGGGAAATGACATGAATGATTCCCGGTGCCTGCGAGTGACTCACTTTGCCCGTCGGAGGGGGGACGCGCGAGCCGGGAGCGAAGCCGTGGGGTCAGCACAGCCTGCGAGCAGGACACCGGCCGCCTCTGCGCCATTTCCCGATGGACAGTGGGGAGGAAAGCAGGAGACGCCCCTGGTGATGGTCCCCGGGGACAGAGGGTGGCCCGGCAGGCACAACCCCCCGGGGGACGTGGGGTTCAGCTACCGCTGCAAGGTGTGACACTCCCGAGGGATGCAGCATCGCCAGCCGTGGCCCTACAGCAGATGCCACCAAATCCCCGGGTGCTCCCCCGGCTCTGCTGTGGACAGCATGGATGACCCTGCTGTCACCATCAGGCCAGCACAGCCACCCCCTGGGGCACACATGGCTGGGGGACTTGGCAAAACCACTGCCAAGCAGCCCCGGGGCGGGGGACCCTTGCAGAGGACCAGGGAGATTAGTGCCTTTAAAGGCATTTAGGGGCTTTCGGTAAGCAATGTAATTTAAAAAAAAAAACAATCAATCTAGCAAGAAGTGATTATCTGAGAGGGCCAGGAGAGCAGCTCGTCTCTCTAATCTTGTTAGTGAGGAGGCCACGCGCTCTTCCCGGCTCCCACGGAGATCCGCATCCCCGGGGCCCAGCCTGAGGCTGGGCTCGGCAGAGCACGGAGGAGATGGCTCCGTCCAGACACCCCAGCGAGGGACAGGAGCAGTGTCCAAATTCACGGGCCTGGGCACAGAGAAAGGGCGGTTAAGAGACGCATCCCCACCCTGCAGCGGGGCACACAGCCTGGAGAGGGCTGCAGGCTCCCCTTTCTGCCCACGGAGGCTCAGTGACAGTCTTGCCCACATCCCAGGCTGCTCCCAGTAGGAACGCCGCTGTCACCGGACGGTGCTCCCGATCCCAGGAGGGTCCCATCCCGGCACATCCCTGGCAGCTCTCCCACACTGCAGGGAGAGGACCACAGCTCCAGGGGGACACGGCCCAGGGCAGCCCCTCGCGCCCCCTTTTCTCTACTCAACCCCTCTCCTATCAGCCTGTCCTGGATGGGGACCTGCCCCGCTGACTTTGCACACAACGGCACGGAGCTGCAGCCCGTGGGCTGCCCGTTATCTGCTCCCTGGGGAGAGACCATGGCCAGATCCATCCATCTCTGCTGCCAGCCGGCACCAGCCCTTGGCGCGGCCAGGCTGCAGAGGCCTGAGCATCCCCTGCCCTTTTGGTGGCACCACCTCATCTCCCGGGATTCACAGGGGATGGGGACACAGCTTTGCGGTGCCCAGCCTGCCACCCGCACCGTGACCTCCTGTTGGGGGCAAAGCCACCAGCTCGTCCCAGCTGCAGCCAGGGCTCTCAGAGCTCCTACACGGATGGGAGTGGGGCCGGAGTGGGAATCGGCCCCGCAGCAGCTGCACTTGGAGCTGAGTCCCCTGCCCCAGCCACACGTGCTCGGCCCATCTGCAGGAGCCCGGTGTCCCCAGCTGGGCGGGCGCGTGGGGCGCAGATGGGACCCCGTCTCTCTCCACACGCAGGTGCCAGCGCTGTGGTGGGGCCGGGAGCGACGCCAGCTCGCTGAGCCCCAGGGCCCGCTGCTCGGCTGGCGCCGCGGCCGCCTCGCTCCCATCGGCACGGGGCTGCCAGCCGGGGCCGCACCGGGACGGGCGCGAGGCTGCGGCAGGGCGCGCGGGAGCGGTGACGGCTCACCCACGTGTGCGGTGCTGCTGCCCCGGGGCTCCCTGTGTGCCCAGGCGAGAAAAGAAACCTTTGGGGAGACCAAAACCTGGAGGCGCCACCCCGCCGGTGCCGCGCCGCAGCCGAGGCTGCCCACGGCAGCGTCCTGCCCCCGCCTCCCCGCCGCCGGCTCCATCTCCAAACAAGCTAATTACTTACACGGGTCCCTCGGGGGCCGCGCCAACCCGCTTTAATTTGAAGCAAAAGGCAAATTTACTTAAAAGCCAGAATCAAACAGAGCCACGGCAGCCCGGCGGCCTTGAACATCCTCCTACGAGCCTCCTGCAGCTCTCCCAGCACAGGGCTGCTCCAAAGGGCATCCAGGCACAGGGTCACCCATCCCATGCGCTGCCACCCTCCCCCAGACGATGCCTGCAAGGATCACGGGTTAAACAGGACCCGCAGTCCCACTGCCGTCTCCCGCTGCTCCCTGGGGAGCTGCTCCACGGCCCCTTGCCCACTCAGCAATAACCCCGTGGGTCTCAGCAGAGGCCTTGGATCCGGCCCCCCCGCCAGCCAGAGCCCCTCACCACGGCGTCAGGGAGGCAGCCAGCCCGGCTCAGCCTGCCCCGCGCTCGGGGCCCAGCAGAGAGATTCATTTCACCGGAGGCTCATTCATCTGCAGCACGATTAAAGCCCAGGGCCAGGATCCATGCCGGCGGCGGGAGAGCGATTTGCCAGCAGATGGATTTATCATCTCCCAAGCACAGCAATTTGGCTTAAATGACACCGAACCACTTCTCCTAATGAAAACACGGCTAATGAGCGCAGCCAGCGCGGGTAGCGGGGGCAGCTCCGCTCGGGGTCCCTGCCCTCCTCCGCAGCGCCACGCGCGAGGCTCCGCTCAGGCCAGCGCAGCCCGTGCGAGGAGCAGAGCCCGCGCGGGGACGCCGTGGGGCGCGGAGGGCACCTTTTGGCAGCGCCAGGACGGCAGGGAGCAACCCCGTTTGGCCCAGCGACCCCCCAGTGCTTCCCGTGCTCAGCCTTGAATGCCCCTCCGAGACGGGACGTGGGAGGCTACGAGTAACCGCATGTCCCCCGGTGCTGCCTCGCGGCGGGTGAGGCCGAAGGCCCCCGGTGGGCAGGGGGTGCAGACAAGCCAGGACAGCAAAGGGGCCGAGGCGGGGGCCAGGCGCGGGGGAGGCAGCAGACACACGAGGCAGAGCCAGGCAGCGCTCCCGGGCCCCGGGAAGGTGCAGCGTCCGTCAGGGCACCCCGGGGCGCTCCCCTCACCGTGCCCACCCCGGGGACGTGGCCCGGCCCGGCGCGCGGAGGGGAGGGCGCGGGGGCGGCAGCAGCGCGGTCGGGGGAGATGGGCAGGGGATCGGCTCCCACGGGCACCCCGGGCAGCAGGAGCAGTCTCGGATGTGCAGCAGCCTTCGAGCTGGGGCCCGTGAAACCCCTCCAAGCGCATGTCAGCCCTCCCGGGTGTTTCTCCCAAGGGGATGGCCCTGCCAGGCCCCGTGCGCACACAGGAACGGGGCAGAGCAGGTGCCAGCCGTGCCCCTTCATGTGCCACTAGGAAGGGAAAGGCGGCTCCAGGCACTGGCGAAGCGCTGCCGTGGTCTCAGACACACTGCCTGTCCCGAGCCCCCCGGGACACAGTCACACGCATGGCAGCACGCACACGCATCCGCACGCATCCACACGCACACGCATCCGCACGCACATGCATCCACACGCATCCGCACGCACACGCATCCGCCCGCACCCGCCTCGCCGGCCTCGTGGCCACCTCGTGCCCGGCCCTCTCCGTCCTGCTGCTCCAGCCCGCCGCGCGCCCGCACTGTTACTGGGGGGAGCCCAGGGCCACCACCGCCCCCGCAGAAATACTGCACCCCAGCACGTCCTCGGAGGGCACCCCAGGGCTGCCGCGGCGGGGAGCGCGGCAGGGCCCCTCTGCGCGGGCGATGCCGGGCTCGGGGCCGCGGTACCTCCGCTCCTCCAGTCCTCTGCCATCGCTCCTGCGCCGCGGGCCGTGGCCAGAGCGCTCCCGCGATGCCGGCCCGGGCTCTGCTTGCGCAGTAATCGCTTGTGGCATTAGAGGGCTGGGGGAATAATGTAATTTATGGGTGGCTTTTATTTCTCGCCAGCGTCATCTAAATATCCCGGGAATGGACTGCTTTAATTCCTAGCGGCGCAGCCCGCGCGCTTCCCTCCTTAGCGCGCTGCCGGGGGCGGGC
>VZSV01000272.1:514466-553274 GCA_013398735.1 Nothocercus julius
CGCGGCCGCCGCGGGGACAACGCGGCCCGGCACAGCCGGCTGGCTCCCCGCAGCCGCCCCTCTGCAGCCTGCGGGCCCAGGCTCTGCCTAGCGCTTGGTTTTGTGTCTGCCCTCCCTTCTCAGGAAAAGGGCAAGTCCTGGGGGATGAGCTGATCCTCTCCCCAATCCTTTTGTTCCTGCAGCTCCCAAGGCTGAGCTTTGCCCCTTTCCTTGGAGGTTATGGCGCTGGCTGGAGCCCACCCCAAACCCCAGGGCGCCCAGAGGGACAGACCTCTGCCCAGCAGGACCCCGTCCAGCGCACACAGGATGCGGCGCCTGCTCATCCCACCACGCGCTGAGCAAGAAAACAGTCCAGACAAGGGAGGAGAATAAATAGAGAGGCAGTGGTGCTGACCTGGAGGCAGAGCGCTGCCTGCCAGGGCCAAGGGCACCTGTAAATCTCACTGGCAGAGTGCTGGCCCCACACCAGCCCCGTTACGCAGGACGGCAGCTGCGACACCGCAGGGACGACGGAGCCCACGCTGTGCCCGGGGGGCAGCGGGGAGGGACACGGGCTCCCCCTGCTCTCCCAGGTCTCGGCTGCGCATGGGAGGGAATAGGGGAGGCGGCTGGGACACGCGGCAGGGCCAAGCGTGAGTGCAACTTGGGACACCACTGCGGCCCCCACGTTGCTCGGGAAGGAGCTAGGAGAGCAGCTGCTGCTCCCGGCAGCCCCGAGCGGGCCAGGGAGGCGCGCGGGGGTCACTGCGGGTCCTGAGCAGCCTCTCACCAGTGCGTGACAAACGGCACCTGTAAGAGCCGGGGAAGGAGAGCTGGTACCAAAAGCCACACTGGCACTTACAAATCAATTTTTAATAACTCCCTCCAAAGTTTAGCTCAAACTCAATTTTTCTCCTACAGAATTTGGTCATTATTTTGTAAAATATTTGTCTCCCTGCAGCAGCTGCCTAATTTAAAGGCAGCAATCTGATTTCTCCCCACACTCTCCAAGCCTTAAAAACAGCTCTTCCAATAATAGACTGGATTATGAATTAGGCATAATAAAATTTACTCAACTGCTCAGATCAGATGCAGGAAGGTTCAGAGCCACAAGTCACATTGAGGCTGAACACTGGAGTTCAATGACTTTCTGCTCAGTTCAAGCTGGCCTCAAACCCAAGGACGGGTGTCGTGGCGATGAACAGAACACCCCAAGCTGCGGCGGGATCGGCGAGGAGGAGCTGGGTGACTCCGGCAGCCTTGCCGTAGCTGATGTGCCACCAAACGGGGGACAGGGCCACCCTGAGCACGGCCCTCAGCCGCACGCTCAGCACCCTGGCAGCAGGCTAGGTGCTGGCTCTGCAGCGAGCACGCCCCAGGATCGCAGGGCTCAGAGGCTGCAGCGCCTCCCAAAAGCGCCCTGCTCACCCGTGCCCCAAAGAACCGACACGGCACACGCCAAGGGGACAGGGCTCCGCTATTTATTGAGCTCCGGGGTTGTATATACATCCATTCACAGCGCTCGGTTCAGTGACAGTGCGACAAGGGGATGCGTCACAGTTTTCCCCGGCCCAGCCTTTGCTGAGGGCCCCTCTCAGGAGCTGCTCCCAGGCACAGCCCACAGCCCCGAACAGGATCAAGGAAAAGGAGGCACGGGCACACTTAGTTGACTTGATGCTCCCACAGTGACAATGCCGGCGCCAGACCAAAGGAAACAACTCAAGCCACCCTTGGGAAGGAAACTGCCCCCCAAAGCAAAGAGACAGCACACTAAGCCCTCCCCCTCGGCACTGCAGACAACAGTGCCAAAGATCAGTGCAAAGCATCTTCATTCATTTACAGAATCAGAACCACAGACCAGTTGGGACACGTCTGGAGATCATCTGGTCCAACCTCCTGCTCAAGCAGGATCAGCTAGCGCAGACCACCCAAGGCCATGTCCAGTCAGGTCTTGAATAGCTCCAAGGATAGAGACTCCACAACCTCTTTGCAACCTGTTCAAGTCTTCAATCACGCTCAGAGTATGGAAGTGTTTTCTTACATTCAGATGGAATTTCTTGTGTTTTGGTCTGCGCCCCTTGCCTCTCGTCCAGTGACTGGGCACCACTGAGCAGGGTCTTGTTTCACCCTCTTGTCACCCCCCCATGAGTTATTTATAAACACTGGTAAGATCCTCCCAAGCCTTCTCTTCTCACAGCTACAGTCACAGTGCTCTCAGCCTCTCCAGGCAAGAGAGATGCTCTAGTCCATCCATCACCTCCGGCTGCCCCGGGCCTCTTCTACATGCCCTGGTCTGTTCACAGCACAGAGGTTTTATGGAGCCCACCTGCCCTCCCAAACCCCATCCCTCCGACACACGCGCGCTCCCGCACACGACCAGCAGGAACGCCAACACGAGCGCCTGCCTTTAGCTGATAAAAGCCAGTGCTGAGTGCTGAGGAAAAACAGCCGCTGCTGGGAGAAGATGGTACCCTCAAGGAAAACTCACACTCCTCATCTGGCTTTGTGGCCTGTGGGTGGCCAAGGATGCAGGATTCAGTATCTCATGCTTATGGCAGGCAACGCTGAAACATTAATTTCATTAACATGTATTAGCCCAAATAAGCTTTGTCAAAAAAATGGCAGAGGATGACCACGATGTTCACATCACTCACGCTACTCCAACCTAGAAGGCTAAGAGCAGGACTAGGCACTTTAAAACATTTTTTTCAAAAAAAAAAAAAAAAAAAAAAAAAGGGGACCTGGGATATAAATAACTTCTCCGCTCAATCCGTAAGTCAGGGCAGGTCTTAATGTCACTGCTGGGAGCTGAGAGCGCATGAACAGAGAGAGGGTCTATTCCTGAGCTGGCTGCCTGACACAGCGCTGGGCGAGCGGGCTCCGTCTCACATGGGCACCTCTCCCGAGCAGAAAGGGCTCCCTATGGCCCTGATCTTCGAGCACCATCCTGGAGCTCTCCCCTAGGAAGTTCTTGTCAGGTCTCAGCAGACTGTTGCTGTAAGTCGCTTTGCGAAGACTGGTTTTGAAGCTAGGAAATGAAGTAACTACTTCTCCAGCTACATTTTAATTGTAGTAGCTACGAGCTACACACTAGGGAAGAAATGGGGACTTGTTAGCTCATGAAGTTCACTCAACAGCTACAAACCTGTGCAAAGCAGGAATTCCTGTGAGGAAGAGGAGGATTGTCGCAATGCACTCTCTGATGGGCACTGTAGGGAGTAGGAGGAAGGATTTGGCCTCTCCCCTGCCCCAAGAAAGTGGAACAGCTAAAAAAAAAAAAAAAATTCCAACAACCTTAGAAACAGCAGAGATGAGATGAGCTACTGGAAACAACAGTGACCTAAACCAAAGATGGTTTCAGTTACCAAGTGCTCTGTTTGACCCATATCCTTGCATATTGTCTCAGAAAGAATCCTATAAGCCAGTAATTTTGCAAAGACAAAATTTTTCACCAATAACGTGAGGGCTGATTTATACCTTCTGACACCAGGGTCCAACAGTAAGCAGGGCCTGCTCCTTAAGAAACCTGTTTTATACCCCAAAACCATTCCAAAGGACACTGAAACCTGTTGTAGGATGGCAGTGGATTTGACCTACAAAATGTTGGACAAAGGATTGATCCAGACTGACCTGAAAGAAAAAAAAAAAGGCCTTTATCTGAGAGCAGAGAGCTTCCCCATAGAGCAGGCAAGCAATCTCAACCCAGAATTGCCTCACACAACTGGACTGGCTTTATTGTTTTGGTTGTGAGCTTTCCTCAGCTCTGCTACAAAGGTTTTCAGTGCATCTTCCCTGAGGCTGCAGAGGGAATCTCCCATCGCTACTCGCCAGGAAGAGCTGCCCACCCCGATGGCACCTTGCAAAATTGCTCCCTCCTCCTCCTCCACACGGCAATCACCTCTCCTGAGTCACATTTCTCTTGAAACACACTCCTTGGGGATCAAACACACAGCAGCAAGGCTTCCCCCCCAGCAGCAAGGCAGTCCCGTTATGCAGGCGGAGGGCAGGGTGTGACTGGCCGCAGATGCGCAGTGTCCCCGCCGGCCAGGCCCCTGTCTGCTCAGCCCTGCGCGGAGGCCGTGCCCCAGCTTCACGAGATGGTGGAGAATTCCTTCAGCAGGAGCTCCTGGCTCAGCGTGTTGAATGCGAGGTTCTTCCTCACGTTAATGCTGATGGACCGAACCTGACAAAGAGAAAAGGAGACATTTTAGCCAAGAAACTTCTCTGTGCTCCTGGTGTGGGCAGAGACTTTGACACCGCTGGCTTTCCCGTTTGGCATGAGCTGTTTTGTGGGCTGGAAGAGCCCCAGAGAACTTCCTGCAGCCAATTCTCACTGAGGCTCCAGCTTAGCTAGACATCCCCAAGGATTAGCTGCTTGCTGGAGCAACAGGAGTGTTCACAGTGATGTCCTATCAAAGAGAACCAACTTCCAGGGAGGCAGGGAGGATCAGAGAGGATCCTCCCTGCCTCCATGCATGATCTAGCCTGACCTGCTGAGCTTCCCTGTCCCCAGAGATGGGGGAAGGCAGCACTTCTGGGCTGCGAGGGGCAGAGCATTTTCTGGCAGTGCCCCTTGGCGTGCTCACTGCTGTTTGGCTGGACGCAGGGCACAGGTGCTGTCCTGCTCCAAAGCCTGACGCGCCAGGTGTAGCTCCCCTGCAGAGCCAGGCCCGCGGGGCCGAGGACAGGAGAGGAGCCGCGCGACTGTGCTCTGAACAGCAGTTACGAGCCAAGCTGGTGGCGAACGCGCACAGCTGCCTCGCCGGGTCTGGAGCCAGCTGCGTGCCGTTTGGGCCCAGGGCCTTACACTGCATCGCCAGCTATTGCCAAGGAAATTTCCTTGCCCCTTTAATGCTGCTCATGCTTAGGGTTGTCTGTGCTAAGCGCAAGCAGGAGTGGGACAGTGCTGCTGCATGGCAGCTTCCCATCCCCTCGGCGCGTGCGGGCGCATGGGCCAAACACGCGGCCCCAGGCTGGGCTCAGTCTCAGCTGCACTCGGCAACGAGAAAACAAAGTCAAACATCATCTGTGTCAGCGACTGTGCAGCAATGACAGAAAGCAAAACTGACACAAGCTCATCCAAACAACAGGATTACAGTTCCCAGAGACTCGGAGCCTGTGATAATAAGGATGTTGCTGACCTGGTTAGTGCTTCGTGCCTTTTAAAAGCATTGCAGGATGAATTAAATAGAAGCAGAATAAAGACTAGAACAGTTAGGGCTGGAAGAGCAGGTTGGCAGTGTTCCTGCGGCTGAGGGTCCCACTTGCCATCCTAGTGAAGAGAAGGGGGAGGGCAGAAAGTTCCCAAAGGGCAGGGCGGGTAAAAGACACTGGGAAGCAAATCAAAACATGGAAGGTTAAGAGGGAAAGCTGTGCAGTGAGCCCCAGCAAACCTCGCTGCTAACACAGACCCTAAAACCCAAGCAAGCTGGCACAAATGTTTGTGTTTAAAGTGAGGGTGTTTAAGTGGTTTGCACTGGGCTTTGACCCCTTTCCCAGGAGACTGGAGTCCTGCTGGTAAGATTTGGGCCCAGCCCTACCGATGGCTCCCACCTCAATGATCAAGTGCACTCTGACAAGGGGAGAATACAAGGCTAAACAGGCATGGAGAGCCCTGTGTCCTGGGAAGCACGACTGCCTGCAGAAAAGGGACTGATGCCACAAGCAAGATGTGAGCTGATATCCCTGTTCTGACCAGCAACGTTTGCATGGGTCCCAGCAGCAGGAAGAAAAATCAAAATTGAGGTCCTGGCCTCAGAAACTGCTGCCAGGGCCAAGGCAACAGCAATAGGTGATGTCCAATCCATATTTCCATTGGAGATCTCCAGGAAGGACGAGGTGGCAGCCCCTACAAGCCCAGAAGGGGAGGCTGGAGGAGCACACCATGAGAGCAGCGAGCTCCGCAGACACTGTAACTGCGGGGCAGAGCCCAAGAAATTCAGCTAGATTAGTCTGCAAAAAGAAGGGTTAGGAGGAACACAGCAAACACCCTCTTATATGTAAATATCATTTCCATAAATCTCTTCCTAGCGTTTCCCCTGCTCTGAGCCAACAAGCTCAAAAGGTCAGAAAAACCCAAATTAGAGTTAAATCAGTTTATCTTCAGCACTAAGGCTCAGCACAGGGAGCTGGGGCTCATCTCTTTTTTGGAGCTGGAAGAGGAGACAGTGACACAGGAGGGTGTCAGCCCATAATAAGGAGATACTTCAGAAGCTTCCTGCAGCCTGGCCAAGCAGCTCCGTTTGCAAGGCTGTACCCCAGCTCCTCCTAACTCACCATCCAGGATCTCAGGCCTGGCTGCCAGTATGAGAGCTACCAGAGCTCTCTGGAGTCACTTATGTAAGGGGCCAAAAAACAGCCTTAAAAAGTAAGCTCACAGCTTTAACATTTACTTTGCAAGGAAATGAAAGCAGAGCTTGTGTCCTCTCTCACTTCTGTAAGGAGCAGGCTGGGGCTAAAAGATTCTAAGATTTTTTTTTCTCCCTATTAGCAACTCAGATCACATTTAACCTGCAGATTTTGAAGAAATGGGAAATTCATGAAATGCTGACATCACCTGCAGAGCGAACAACAAGCAAATGAGAGAAAGAATGAATTGGGGCATTAGCTATGTGAGGAAAACATGATTTAATATTGCGCATCGTTACAGCTGGACTTGTGCAACATTATAAGGGCACTCCTATTTTGGAGTAAGTCACATCAATTAAACGGTTTCCAATCAACAAGCCACTCTTAAGGAACATGTACAATCAGAGGAGGGTTTACACTGACTACTATATCTAATTAAAAGTCAAATTAGGGTAATTTCCTCTACAGAAATCAATCCCTAATCAGACTATTTTGAGACTGTTGAAATCCATCCAACTGTAAAGGCAGTGGCCACTTCGGAAAGATATTGAATCTTTCTATGCATCCCTTCAGCTCTGTGAGGCTCTGAGAGCCCACCTCCACATCAGTCCCTCTAGGAAAAGTAGCACAGACCTGAAAAGACATACCCGAGGTTTCAAAGAAAAATTGTTAGGAAACTTCCAAACTTCCTTTCTTTATCCCCCTCAAAGGCAGCACAACAGGCTAGAAAACCCAATTGATAAAACTCTCTACACATCACCTTCAACCACAATGTGCCTGCAGTATCGCAAGGCTTTGAAAACTTCTTTGAAAAGGCAATGGGAGAAGAAAGGAGATTTTTCTCTGGGATTTGCAAGAAAGAGCAGCACAGAGGCAAAGCAAGAGAAGCAAAGCAGTGCATTAGCGAGGCATGTCAACGGAGTGAGAACAGGATTTCTGCACACAAAGGAGCCAAGAGAATGGCTTGGGGAAGTTTCAGCTCACCCACTTAATGGGAGCATAGAGAGATGAAAAGAAGGCTAAAAAGGAAAATGGCTCCTGCATGTCATTCCCCACTGAGAAGAATTTGCTTTAATACAGTCTCACAGATAGAGGGATAAGTAAACCATGCAGAAACTGGAAGGAGTATCTGCAAACAGCTCCTGTTCAGGAGGTCTGATGGCATGAGCATGAGTTTGGAGAGCACACTGGGAACCTGCAGGTCACCCCTAGTCCTGCTCCTCTACCAGAGCATGTAAATCGCAGTAAATTCACATTGCCCCCTCTGCCAAATCCTACAACTCTCACCAGTAAAACACAATGCCCTGGGCAGGGGATGTTATCCAACATCAGACCACCAAAAAAGACTGAAGTAAAGATATAGAGGCCTGGAAAAAAGCAAGCAAACTACCTATTTTGAAGAGCACATGGGGAAGGCAATGTAAACTACAGCATTTTAACAGCAGTCCTTGATGAGCTGTTAGAACAATTAATAAAGCCATCAGTTCCTGTGCACCTAGAAGAAAAAAAAGCAGGGAGGACAGGGGACCAAGCTGGGTTTGCTGAAGACAAATCATATTGCATCACATTGATTTCTCTTTGTGGAGGGAATAGCTTAATGCAATGCAGAGGATTTTCTGTAGCTATGAGTAAAGAACATTTAATAGAGTCCCAATTCTCAGGGCATCTAGAGAAATGTGGATTAAACAGATTCACAACTGGGTCAATCGGCACATTTAGACAGTAATTATTCAAGCTTTCATATGCTCTTGAGGAGAAGGTCCCAGGGCACCTGGACTGGTAATTTTCAGAAGGGAGTGGAGCCATTGACTGGATTATGCTAAGCAGATTCTTAAACGATACAAAATTGGGAAGGATCACAGGGACTGCAAAACACATCAGACGAAAAAAAAATTACCTGAAGTGTTTTGTAGCTTGAAGGTTCTTAGGACTGAGAATGTCATTTTAATCAACTGTAATGATCAGCCTGTGTTTTTGCCAGGAAAGGTAGAATGTGGGGCATGCAGAAAGCAAGACATCTGCGTGGTCAAGAGGCTGGGGAAAGAGAAGCCGATTGGGAAAAACAGAAACATGAATGTGCCTTTTTTTCTAGGGTACAGTAACAGGAGAACCCTAAGTCAAATGGTGGCTATAGCCAAAGCTCTTTGAACATATTCCACATATGATATCAAACAGCAAACCAGAGAAACAGGAACAGGCACAGAAGAGCGCCAAAAGTTAGCATTAAAGTGATCACAAGTCATAGCTGCCCATACTCTGCACAACGGCAGTACTGTGAGGACCTTAAAAAAATCATAAAAAGGTTAAAAAGCATCCTGCCAAAAGAAGCAGAAATAATTCAGGCATGCTGGTTCTGGAGCAGAGGAGACAGAGAGAGGCATAACGTTCCCAAACTCATGCAAGCTCGTGATGGAGTGGGTAGGCATCAATTACTCATCCATCAGCAAGGACAGAGCTGGAAAAGAGAATCAGCTCTCAAATTGGTGGAGAAAGCTGCCAGAGTTAGAGATCTCTCCCCTCTCTGAAGCATAATGACTCAAAAATGAGGAAAATAGACTCCCCTCAGAGATACCAGCCACTACAAAAACATTGGCTCCCTGGTAGGGCAGCCACTGAGCAAGAAATTACCTTGACTAAACCATTTTGACCCAGCCCTTGGGAGATGGGAGAGAAAACTGGCTTGCTGAAGAATAGAAATGCCAACCCAAATTATTTGGATTCAGTTCTGCCATACTCTTGTTACTTCTTTGGAGCTTTGTATCTTTAGACTTCTCTATCAGGAGGAGCCACTTTCGTTTTTTTCACTAGTGACCCCACACTGTGAGGGCTGAGGGCCTGATGGAACCCAAAGCAGGAGCAGTCAGCTATTCCACCTTGCAAACTTACAGCTACGAGGCACTTCAGGGCAGGAGCTTTCAGACCATTTGAAATATGCAGTGTCTCTTCAGGTCCTATTGCTGTGCCATCTCCATAGATGGCTCCATGAAGGGCTGCTCAGCAGCCCAAAGGCCACTGTACAGGCCACAAGTAAAAGCTTTGGAAGGGGGTTGATATTTCCGCAGTAGCAAGGCAGCTCACCAGCTCTTTGAAGAAGGCAGCCTCTTTATGCTGTTCTGAGTAGCGCTCATACTGGTCCAGTCCATCCTGCAGCTTCAGGGTCAGTGTGTCATAGTTGGATCGCACCACTTCCAAAACCTGCCAAATACAACCACATACAATGGAGGAGTCAGTATCCACAGATGTCTCGGCACAGGAAGAGCACGGCTGAGATAAATCACAGCTCTGGCACCTGTTTTTCAACATAATGGCTTTAACGGCCAATATTTGGAACATGAGTAACAATATGGAGGTGGGCACCAGAAATCTTCCTAATGCCAACAAGGAACAGCCTTCAAATTTACAGTGTTTCTCCATTCATAAGAACAGAATACCAGTCTATAACCATGACAGCTTCTTTCCAAATACTATCATGTCACTAGGAAAAGCAGACACGATCTTATTAAGCAGCTAATTACCATGTGTACACACAAATGAAGCAGAACAGGTACTACACAAACACAGGTCTGTGACCCCTTGGTCCCACAGTGCTAGTTTGGCCAGCTCACCTCCCTCCTGGCTTGCTATTCACCACTCACAATCTGCTGAACCACGAGCTTCTGCAGCTGCTCTGGTCAGCCTCCACGCAGAGCACTGCGCTTCCCTAGTGAGGCGAATAGGCTTTGATAGACACCAAGACCACCAATTCTGGTATGAATTTTCGTATTAGAAACAGGTGGAACATCACATGCAGGTGCTGAGTAGCTATTATTTTATTATCTGCTTTCACTGCAACTGAAGCACTCCAGCTTACATGACTATCACCCTGCTCCCCAGCCAGGGCCGTGCTTGTACATTTGTAGTTACACTTCTCTTTCCTCTTGAATGATTCATTTTCCTAACCAGGGAACACCAAGGGTGACTCCCATATTGCCTTTTAGCTTCAAAACACTGCATGGACAAATGTGTTCCTCAAAACATTTGTGAGATGGCAAGTTACAATAATCTTACTACCAGGAACTACATAGCTCAGCAGTCCTGGGCAAAGTGTATGCTCAAAACAATTCTCTTAAACACAAGAACTTCTTTTCTTAGGCTGTTACCACTTGATCTCAGAGCTGAATAGGAGTGCTGACAGAATACCAGCATCTGAGCTCTGCATTAAAGTAGCCCCTGCTCACGAAAAGCCTCAGCCAGGAGGACTGCACGGGATGGGGGCAAGGTGCAAAGGAAGGGAGCCCTGCCCCGAGGCTTTCACAACTCACTGAGATCCTGAGAAAGGCATTTCAAAGGGCTGGAGACAAGAAACAGGGACCAGGACAACAAGGGATTCCCTCTACTTCTCTTCTCATCCTCCTCATAAGGTAAGTGCTACCCTCAGCTGTCCTTTTAGCCATTTGGTGGCTCCTGCCCCTTACTTGACTGAACTGTACCTCTCTGTCTTTCTCTGTGACTTGCTTAGGATCCCTTTAAAAGGTGTTAAGGTGTTTTCCCCACCCCCCCTGGCTTTCTGCTCCCCCCTCAAACTCTGGACAAAACAGTGAGACACAAACAGCCATTCACGCAAACACTTAAAAATGGAGGAGGAGCTGAGATCCTGCCACAAGAAAGACCACAAGGTTTAATAAGAGCATCATCCAAAGAGGATTAAGTGAAAAAGGGGCCCAAAAGTGAGAGTCACAGAGTCCTTTGCACTCAACTGTGCATAGCAGAGGCAAGGCAGGGGAAGAAATGGTGTTTTATAAGGTTATTCGAGAACAGTCCGTCAGAATTCTGCTGCTGCAAGAGCATGCAGCCTCCTTCTCCAGACGGACCGATTTCCTAATTCTGTTTGTCAGCTTTGCTGGCAGAGAACAAGAGTCCTGCAATAACACCCATCTACAAATTCGGTCATGTCCTCTTGTTCTTAAGAGGAGAGGTTGTGAAGAGCATCAGAGCCAAGAGCAATGATGAATGAAACAGGCCTGGAATAGGAATAATTCACTCTTGCATGCAACTATCCAGCAGAGATGGAGAGTAATAGCATAATGCCCCTTGCTTCTGGGCACTGAAGTATCCAGCAGCTTGCAGCAGTCAGAGCGTTATCCTCTTGCTATTTTGAGGAATGCACAGTGGTCAAGATTAACAGCATGCAGGGGAGGAACTCTGACAGGCAAGGAGCAGAACTGGCTTCTCTGGCAGCTTCTCTGGCAGTAACTCACAGAGCAGAGGCACTTCCCCAGTGCCGGTGCCGCTCCACAGGAGCCCTCCCTCGCGCCCCTCTCGCACCCTGCATGTGCCCGGCAACAGCCATGCACGTTCCCCACGAAGAAGCAGGAATGTCCCAGCCCGCTCTGGGCAGAGGTCTCCTCGGAAGCTCAGCGAGCACTCAGAGCACAGCAAGCAGTGGCAAACAGAGGGCACCAGCAAGTCTCGTAAGCAGCACCCTTTCAATCAGCTCCTCTATCTCCTCTTAAAGGAGAGCGGGAAAGGACTCAGTCTGATGCTCCAGTGGGACAACAGGGAAGCTGCAAAAGGCTGAATTGGTACGGTAACCGTAATGGGTTACCACTTCTTATCACAGCCTCTGTGCTTAGAGCTGAGGCCTTTATCTATGTATTTTTGTTGGCTGGCATCCACTATCTCCTCCTATTATGAAATAACTTAAAAATAAAGAGCAAGTTAAAAATAAACATCTTTTCCTCACTGCCGGATAATTTCCCTTTCTTGCTGCTGATGAGGAAAAGCGCTACGTGGGATCGGAGATAAACCCACTCACAGATCATTGCGCCTCGCACCCTGTAATGGATGGGAATAGTTGCTGAGATTAGGACCTGCCATTCCTGAGAGGGTGTCGTCTGCACTTTAAGGTGCAGCTGCTAGACAGAGAGAAGTGAAGAGCAGCAGAAGGTATTAAGAGCATCTAGTATGATGGGTTGAAAGGCATCATCTTTCTACACAAGTGACAAAAACTCACAGCCTCTGTGTAACAGAAGATTGCATGTTAGCATCCATCATCTTCCCCTTTCTTTTCTTTTTTTTTTTTTTTTTTTTTTAAATACACACTACTTTGACTTTTGTTCAAGGAAACAACTGCAAGAACAACATCCTCTTGCCTTTAACATATGAGATCTTTATCTGCATTTTTCTGACAGTTACAAAAGACTTAGAGGAATTTAGTCTTGAGATTGAGATTGAAGCATTTCTCTTTTAAAGTCTCTTGTCTGACCTGTTTTTCAGAGAAGTCTCTAAGGAAAACTAGAAAACATTGATTCCAAAATGGTGAAGCCTAAACAGCTTAAAAGAAAAGGGACTTTTAGTTGGACTCTTCCATGCTCATTTTTAAGTTGTTCAATTTTTAAAATCTTACAACCAGCTGGGAAAACAACACTTCTAATGTCAGGCAAGTGTGGAGGAAAATGGACTGTAGATGACTTCCAAGGAGCATCTCAGCAAGTAACAGGGATGATAAGATGTGACATTCCTCAGATTGCAAGGGTAAATACGCAGGGCAAACTTAAAAAAAAAAAAAAAAAAAAAAAAAAGTTTTACTGCATCTTTACAAAGGAAAAAAAACTAAGTGAAAAGAAGTCACAAGCTAAATCTCTTTTTGTGGGTTACCTTAGGAAGATCAGAGTCTAAAAAAAAACCCCAAAAAAACAAGAAAACAGAAGTGAAGAACTCAAACATGGTCCAATAAAGTAAAACGAAGGCTCCTGAATTCATCTCCCTGCAGCTACCTGTACCAGCCCTAGATGCTGCAATCTCTCATTTACTTCAGTAAAACATCCTTGAAGGCCATGGAGTTGCACTGCTGTAATTTAAAAACAATTTACCATCAAATTAACCCACTGCTCCACTGCTCATTCACTGACTGCTTTACAGAAGTTCCTGAGAAACGTTAGCAATTCCGCCCGGGACGTGCGCACCTCCAAACCCAACCTTTCAGAGACTGCTCCCAACCCGAGCGCTTGGCAGCAGTCAGGACTCCAGCTTCTTCCTGCAGCCGCAGATACCCAGGCTCCATTACTCCCATTACCATCCAATGCAGACATCTTGGGACCAGACATACAGGGATCAATTCCTCCTGCCCTGAATTTTGTTTTCCACATTCAATCCAGTCCATGCTTTGCCATACCATCACCTATACAGTCTTTTCCTCACTGTGTCACATCTGTTCCCTCTGACAAATCCTCAACAGGGGCAGACTTATTGTACAGAGTGCAGAAGAGACTGGACCTTCTGGAATAGTCTGTGCTGGGAAAATTATGGGATCGCACGCATAGCATCTGATTCCCACCTTTAACAACAAAGCCAAAAAGGGAAGTAAACTCTACCAATTCATGTCACCGACCCAACAGCGAAACACAAACGCTCTGAAATTCCAAATCCCCTGCAGGTTTTGGGAAGCATGCATGGATAATTAGACAGCAAGAAGAAGAAAGCAAAGCTCTACACTGTCTTTCTAATCAGTGCAGGAAAGGACAGGAATGCAGGCAGACAGCAATGTCACCAGCGCTCCTCCATGCCCAGAAGATAATCATTAGCAATGACGGTGCCAAAGCAGCTGGAACAGAACCTATTCTGTGATCTTGCACTAAGCAAAAAGGAAAAAGAGAAAACCCCACCAGCCTGAAGTGCCCATACCAAAGGGAGCCTTTGCCAACAGAGTAAACGTCACCCTCGGTGTGTGACCCGGGAGGCTGGTAACGATGACCGCTCGCTGTGGGGCTGCAGGGACACAGTATAGGGGCGGGAGGTGGGGGACAAAAAAATGTGTTTCCTGCTCTCTCTACAAAGGTGGTGAAGGTCCTGTCACAGCCTGTGTATCACACAGGGGATCAAGGCAGTCTCATTTCTGAACCCTGGGTGAAGGCCAAAATACTACAAACACACACAGCAATTTTGTCCTCTCATCTCAGCAAAAGAAGGCTGAAGGAAAAAAAAAAAAGGCATCTGGGTTTTCCTACTCTGCAAAGTCTGATGCGCATCTTACACTTGGGTCCTCAAACTGACTTACTTAATCCAAGATTAGCACAAATCTTCCCACTTCCCCCTCATCAATTAGTACAAACCTTCCCGTTTCTCCCCCATCAATTTGCACAAGTTACTCATAATCCCAAAGTGTTTTTTCTAGGGGATTCAACTGAATGGCAACATTTCTAACTGTAATGAACAGGCTGCTGCCACCTTTACTACAAAGACTCTGTTGCCTCTCCATAATAAAGTGACAGATAATTGACACAAATTTTACAACAGTGTCTTCTAATTAATATAGAAAGTATTTATTTCTTTTTTCAAATGGCACCACATGTCTCACAGAGCAACTTAAAAACTGCTGATGCAGGCTGGAGTCTCTACTGGAAATAATCCTCAGAAGTGCCAAAGACAAAGCGCATAACTAAATAATTAGAAGTTAAATAAAAACAAACACACACTCAGCTGCCGCATTTCCCAGTAGAGTCTGCCCAGGCGCCTGCTGCACTTGCCTCTGAAGCCCATTAGCCATGCCAGGCTCCTTCTCCCCTTCGTCTTTCCCTGCCTGCAGGAGCTGAGCTCGGCGAGAGCCGCCACGGCGGCTGTCAGGCTACATACGGGAGGGCAGCAGCTCCCATCCGCAGCACGTCCAGGAAAGGAGCCATCCTGAGCCAAGCGACAGCATGGAGGTTTTGTCTGACCCAATGCTACTTATCTTTGCCATGGCCCTGGAGCTAGAGCTGATCAAAGTAAGGGTCTTAATTCCCCTGAATGCTAAGAGGAAGAGGAGGGTGTCATTACTGGGGAGTCTAATAATTCAGATTCGCAGATACAGCTTACACACATCTACAGATCCAGAGCACACTGAGTGGATGCGCACAGTAGGAAAGACAAAAATCCGAGTGTGAGATGCAAGTGTAATTGCCCCCCACACCTGCAGGTCATGCAGCAGGTTGTCCCTCCTGCTCCAGTGACCCAGATCCGCTGCCCTCAAGCAGCAGCCGTGTGCGCAACATGCGAGCGAAGGACCTGTGCCTCTGTCCCGCTGCTGGAGGAGAGCGCGAGGCTGCCCAGACTAAGCCTGTGACAAAGTCCCCACCAGGATGAGCCACAAGGACACCCTGCGCTTCGGAGCCTGGGAGCGACGCGTCTTTGCCCAGCCAGTTCTGCCCCTTCTCCCTGGCAGTGACTCCTGGCAGCTCCGCTGCACACACTGCCCTGCTCTCCACGCTCAGACAAGCACGGGGAAATGTTCCCTCTCCGTATCCCACACACTTCCCAAGGGCTGCTTGGGCTTATTTGCACCCAAACAGGATTGAAATCTCGTCCTTGTTTCTTCTCTACATAAGGCAAAATATTCTGGTGGAAGATAAAGAATTACTGTTATTTTTTTTTTTACCTAGCAACATCAAGGAGGGACATTTCACACCTCTTTTTCCTGGTCTCAGCGTAGAGCCATTCTGCTGGGCTCAGATGATTTACAATAGCTCAGAAGTTTCTTCACCGATTTCATGGAGAGCTATGATCTTTAAGCCTACAAAGCTGACAGTTTCTATCCATGGGGTGAGAGGGTTCATTCCCCTGTCCACAGGTGCCTCCTCTAAGGATAAATAAGTCACAAGCTTGCTCAGAAAATGATGGTCATTCTATGAACTCTACTAGCAGAAATGGCATCTTATTCTGGGACAGCAGTTCTCTCTTCCTGAGATGTTTTCAAGTTAAGACCTATCTTAGAAGCATGTGGTGTTCAACTGAGTAATGAGAAAAGACTCACTGACCCAATCAACCTGGAATTCACCTAGCTTTTAGAAATATCCCCATAGTGTTAGACTTAATCTGTGGAGAAACAGAGCAGCAGGGATTTCTTCCCCTCCTGCAGAAACCAGGAGTATCATTACTACTACCTGTTCCCAGTGGCAGCTAAACGATGTGCAGAGATGAAGATATTACATGATATAAAACCAAGTCTCACGATCTGAGAAGAACAAAACCAAGAAAGATTTATGCAACAGTCATACAGCCAACCCTGAATTCAAAGGAACTGCTGCATGTTAGGATTTTTCAGGACACGCTGAATAGGTGGCCCTGACCTCCTCAGTGAAGACAGAGTCAGATCACACCAGACAAGACAAACTCAAATGCAGAAGAAGTTACAGGAGAGAAAGCAAACAACTTCGTAGCTAGAGCTGGGCATGGCTGCGCCACACACACCTAGATATCTGGATCCAATAGGATCACCTGTTCTCAGTTGTGAGAAAGGAAAAGAGGATACAGAGAAGACCATGAAACATGTTTGCTAAAAATGCAAAGTTTTTGAGATTTTAAGAAAAACCTTTAATTACAGTGGGACTGAAAGGCATTGCCCTGGGAAGAGTCTGTCCCCAGGTGGAAAGAATTGGTTAGTGGCAAATCTGTCAGGAATGCTTTAGGGGCAGCTGATGCTCCTAGAGGCAGATGGATGGATTGGCAGCCTCTCAGGGGCTTCGCATGGCCTGTTGGCAGCAATTCCACAATTATCTGTCTCACTGCGGATACCCAAAGCCAAAGCTGGCTCCAAGGAGAGGCTGTAAATGCACACTGAAGTCTGCATTTCAAGCTCCTATGGGACAGACTAAGGCAAGATTCAACAGTTACTTTAAGAAACAGAAAGGCTGCAAAGGGAGGCAAAGGCAAGTAGCGACTGAGGCATACGGTTAATGGTCACACAGACCTGCTACGTGCACAGCTCACTGGGGACTTTCCTTAAAAAGGTGTGAAGATATTAACGTGTTTGTCGACCCTCGACAACCCTATCGAGCCAACACCAGGGCGAGGTACACTGTGCTAGAAGTATGACACCCTCTGACCATCCCCGCACACCTCACTGCAAGGTCTGTGCCACAGGCGGCCAGCACAGGTACCCCTGCCAACCCGGGGAATTTACAGCACGGCTCATACCTTTCAAACACGTCTCCAGTACATCTGTTCTTTAATCCTGGCACTGCAAGTACTTTAACCAGGCTTCAGCTTTCTTCTTCAGTCATTCCTGCTCCTGACATAAGCGTGCACACTCACATGAGTGAGGAAAGGTCGTGCAATATCCAGCCTGCTGCTAGGACACTACTTGCCATTTAGCCAGCACTAGGCCTGGGGAGCTCAGGTTTAGGGCTCGGGTTAAGAGAGAGGGAAAGCCTAGAGCCCCGTGGGGAGTGTGGCTAAAAAGGACATATCTAAGAGTAATGGGTACAAACTGAAACATAGGAAGTTTCATCTGCATATGAGAAATAACTTCTTTCCTGTGAGGGTGACAGAGCCCTGGAACAGAGAGGCTGTGCAGTCTCCTTCTCTGGAGATCTTCCAAACCCTGAATGCCACCCCATGTCACGTGCTCTAGGTGTCCCTGCTGGAGTCGGGGAGTTGGATTGGATGATCTCTAAAGGTCCCTTCCAACCTCAACCTTTCTGTGATTCTCTGACTCTGTGAGCAGAGCTAAGTGACAGCTGTATCAGGGCTACAAAAGCAGCAATGGCAAGGGACCCCACTCCAGCCATGGTGCCAAGTGGCTTGCTGACAACACGCTGCCTTTTAATTTCACACAAATTGCTCTCTCCAGTAACTGCCTCCACTCTATCAGACAGCTTAGTCAACAATTCAGCCACCAGAAACTCCCACATGGGTTTTATGGATATTTTTATGATAGTGCCATTTCAGCAAGCCACATTTACACACCCTCGCCAGCTCCCATACACGTTACACAAACGCACTTGGCTCAACCCTTCGGGGCTTGCCAGCAGGCCTGCCTTACCACTGCTCACACCCAACCCCTGTGCGGGAGCACAAGGACAAACTGCACTCACTGACCATTGCTTTCCCTCAAGACCTGTCTGCTCTTCTCAGTTTCAGCGATGGGGAGTGGTCCCATGCTAATCCGCACATAGCACTTGGCACAGACACCCAGCTCTCTCTGGGCGACTCTGGGATCTCTTTCCCAAAGCACAGGGAAAGGCCCTTAAGAAGACACACAGGAGGCAATTTTATGCCATTTAAAGGAAGAAGATGGGTTCAGTCAATATTTCTGCAAGGAGAACAAACATTTACGTACTGCACAATATTGGCACTTCCAAAATCCACTCATGGAATGAAAGTCAAAGATCCTGAAACAAATTAGCTTAAAAATTATCATGCAATAAAATAAACACCTTCCTAAAGCAGACTTTTAGCCCTGTATGGAGAGATGTGCCAGAGGCTGAACGAGGTCCGCTAGGCTTGCTTGTCATTAGCAGCTTTTTGAGGAAGGCAGGCAGCAGCCAGCATGATGGCAGGGGAATAAAACCCTGAGATAGATAGATTTGCTATTTTGGAGTTACAGCCCGTTTTGGAGCTGTGAACCCTTATCTCCAGCTGGTGGCATTTATGAAAACATTTCTCACTGTTAGGTATGTAAGAGCACTTGCAATTCTGCCAAAGCTAGAAACGCACTGCAGAGAGCTATGGACTGGACCGTTAATTTTTTTATTTCCCCCATCGTGCTTATAATTAACTTAAGTGCTAAAATGTGATGGGCTGTTCCAAGAGAAGCTTTTATCTACCAGCTGCACTTCACCACAGCAGTAAATCAAATGCTGTCACCAAATCACCAGACAAGAGGAAGAGCATCTTTGTGCTCACTGTGCATGTTACCTGCTCTGCCCAGGTGTTCAGTATGTTCAGTAGATGGATGCTGTCATTTGGGGGTATTCTTTGGTGCAGTGCTCTTTATTTAGAGGAGATCATTTCTTCCTGAACATAGAGAAAAGCCACCAGCTGCAGCTTCCTTAGCACCAGTTAACTGATCAAAGTCAGATGAATGACCTTGGTGCCCAGAATAAGGTAAAATAGTTTTAAGTATAGGTTATGAGCTGCTGCTCCTACTGAACTGAAGAGCCAGGACAAGCAAAGCTGCTACAAAAACCAAAGATGATCTTTAAACAAAAAAAAAAAAAGCTGAAAACTCTGTAAGAAATGTCAGAAATAAAATCTTTATAGGGACGGCAACAAGAAAGCATTGTGAGAGATTCTGAAACTTGAGCACACAACCTTTAGTCTAGACTGCCTTAACTGGTTATAATAGCATACTTGATGTCACCTGAAGGAAGCAGTAAGAGGAGCAAACTTATTCCTAGAGAAAAAATTCAAATTTGCCTAGAAGACTGTTGGCTGAGGAATAAAGCTGTCTAGAAAACAGATTAAGACAGGACACGTAATAAACCTTATTTTCAGTCCAACTGCAGAGACAGAAGCAAGTGGATTGTTCCAGCTTAAAGGAGACCTAAGCCTACTTGTGCCCAAGGGAAAAATAACTGGGAGGGTTATTCTGATCATGGCATGATCAAGTATCAGCAGTTATAAGAGGAATATGGAACTGCCTCAACTGGTCTGATTCAGGTTAACCAGCAGAGGACCTACGAGATCTCATGCTTCTCACACAGCCAACAAGGACTTCTGCAGGATACACTGATTACAGTCTGTCTTGGAAAAACTCACTCTGCCTTACAGGTAGATGAGCAAAAGGAGAGCACAGATACCCCAAAAATTAGGAGCTTGCCATGCATATTTGCTCCTCCATACAGCAATTAGCTGGACAAATCAAGTGGTAGAGATGGATGGACACACTTGTAGGAGAAAAGGACACAGTAACCTAGCTCATGAAGGGTTTTTTAATGCTCTTCTTAAAGCTGCTTTGTAAAACAAAGGCAAATTAAAGGAAGTAGCAAAACTAAATGTAGTACACTAAAAAGCTGGCCACAAAGTAAGAAGGTGCTACATATTTAAAGCAACTCAAAATAATGTAAGGCATACAGGAGGAAAACCCTGCTAGAAGTGTTGAGGGAAGCTATGCATTTGGAGGGGTGAAGCTTGGAAAGTACAAAATTGAGTCTCATGGCTTCTATTACAATTTAGTTAATTAAATCATGACAACGAAAGTCTAGCTATTAATTGCACAAGGGAAGTGGTGCATTGCAACTGAATGGGATGCAATAATTCAGGGGTGTGAGCAGGTGCAGTGAAAAGGCCAAGAAACAGGAAATCCAGAACTCACCTACATAACTGACCATAGATGAAAAAAAGCAGCTCAGGTCTATTCTAATCCATTATATTGATGATCTGTACTATTTTATGAGTCTTCTCTGAAAAAAAGGCACTGGATCTGATATATATCAGATATACATCATTCAGAACTTGGGCCATCAGACTTACGGTGGCAACACAGCATTTCTGCTTTATTTTCCTATCTTTTTCTAATAATTGCTAATTTTCTATTTGCCTTTTTGACCACTACTGAGCCTTGAATCAACATTTTCAGAGAACTATCACAGTGATTCCAAGAATCCCTTCCAGTATGGCAATATTTAGCAGACTTGCCTACAGCTTAATATTCAAAGAGCCATATAAATTAAATCTGCAAAAATCTCCTCTAAAGATATGACTGAAAAGAAATAAAAGAACTGTAGGTAATTGGCTTGCTAGAAATAGGCTGTTTTGCCTCCAGGGACAAAAAAGCATCGTAGCAAGCTGCATGCAGAGGTAGCTAGCTATCAACGAAAGATGGGCAGTGCTTGGAAGTTTCTCTGGGAGTCAGCTAATGTAGGAGCTTTAGATTTTACGGCTTTTGCAATCTGAAGTTGGAATAGACAGCTATAAGCTACTGGATGATCCTTATAAATGGAAAATCTTGTGGTAAAAAGGGAACTTGAGCTGCAAAACATGATCAAGAGGCTCGAAGGATGGTCTTCCAAAACCGGTTTCAGACAATCAATTGGTTTTAAGTCAGTTTAAGTGCAGGCAACCCAATCTGTAATCCAAAGTCTGGAGTGTCTTCAAAGGCAGTTATTTCAGACCCGAGGCAATCTAATGTGCAACTCAGAAGACCATTCATAGACATCAGTAGCATCTCAGGTAGCAGTAGTAGAATGGACATCAGGAGCATCTCAAAAGGCAGAAGGGAACAGACAGCTTGACAGTCCCCTAGAAAATGAGAATGCAGCTGTGTAATTTAATTTTTGGAGGAATTATGACAAAGATGCAATTCTTACTAAGAAAATATCAAGTCTGTCCTACCAAGAAGCTCAGCAGAAGATGTGGGCACTGTTTGGAATCCTGTTCTCATCTGTATGGTGCAGCTTGTGCCATACAGAGAGGCTACTCTCCAGGGTAATCATTAGCAAAGGAAGGCCTGATGAAATACCTGACTTTGTGACCAAAACAGAGACATGTAGAATTGCCAGCCAGCAGCAGGCACTCAGCAGAGTAAGTCTGAGAGGGAGCAGAGACTTTGGCACAGACTGCCTAGGAAAACAGGTCAGAGATTTCTGAAAAATGAGAAGATCTGCTGCTTGTTGTTGCTCTTCTCAGGAAAAAAAAAAAAAAAAAAAAAAAAAAAAAAAAAAAAAAAGTCAGTTCTCATTCTTTGAAATAAATGCAAAGACACCAAAATTGCTGACTTTAGCTATTTCTAGTTGTTTCTCCTCATAACCAATAGAAACAATCAGGGTCCCAGATAATAGCTAAGTCTCTGAGAAGGAATCCTGCCACGGCAGGGCGGCATCTTGCTCCAAAGATATTTGGGGCACATAAAAAGAGGCTGGGAACTTAAGGCTTTTCTGTGCAACATACATTCTGTTTATATCCTTAAATAATCAGACTTATTACCTCTTCAGCACCAGCTTTCCCACAACTCGGACACTCAAGGCAATAACCTCCTAACATCACAGAGGACAAATCCCTTCAGAAAATACAGCTGGGAAGAGACTGAAAAGAGGCATCACCGTGAGAGTGACCCTGTTATCTCCACAAACGCTCAGCCCCTGGACTGGCAGAAAAGACAAGACACAAAGGGGAGGTTTATTGCTGATGGCCAGATAAGAGCATTGAGTTGGCTGCATGCCTGCCATTGACACTCATGGAAGAGGTGACTCGTGCTGGCAACGCTCGCATTCTCTCCAAAGGATGAGAAGAACAAAACTTGTGCTGCTTTTCCAAAGCACCTGCTGCTTTGGGATCCTCAAGTTGAACTAATCACAGTACGTGGAGCAGCAAGGTGAAGAACTACTTGTCCGTGCTGCCTGCCCTCCGAATCAGACAGCGGGCACCCTTTCCTGACAGCTCTGAGCCCACTGGCTACAGAGATAGGATGAATTTGTAAGGTGCTAGTGAAGACTGAGGCAACGATGATGCCACTCTTGGGGCCAAGGAGCTGTTCACGAGGGCTTCCCATTTCTCTCTACATTTCTCTTTTGTTATATTGCTGTATAAGTACCTGCTGGATCTGTAATGGAGATATCTCCACACTAATTTGTGGTGCTTGGAGGACACCATTGTTCAACAGGATAAAAATCCCTGTGTGAGGATTTAGTGCTCCCAAGTGCCCGTAAGACATCAAACGTTTGCAAAGCCATTAGCTCTGATGGTTTTTTGAATAAGGCTCAGGGAAGCTACTTGCTCAGTATTTCTCATAAGGAAAAGGTAGCTCTGACCTGGCAGAATAAAAATTGCTTAGAAGGAGGAGGAGGAAGAAAGCTCACACAGCCCACGTTCTCTGCAAGCAGGGAAATGAGATTTGATTTACGCCGTGATTCTGAGGTGTGTTCAATTTAAGCCTGAATTTCTACTGCATAAATTCAGCTCGGCTGAGCAATGTCCCCATTAGAGACTGTCCAAAGCGATAGAAGGTGATGCACACAATGATCTTTGAAGCTGCAGGTTCAAAGCCTCGGTGAGGTATTTTTAGCATATTTTTGCATACGCAGCCCACAAACCTGTGTCTTCCAAGAAGTCAGAGGAAGACAATATAAAAAAGCAATTAGATACAGTGCATACACAGCTCCTTATTGCTGCCAATTAATCATTTTATTTATTTTGCTCACTAGTTAATTTCCTCTTATTACACAGCAGACAGAACAACTCTGAGTCTCTCTTCTCTGCTTCAAAGGGATTAGACGACAAGCAGAAGTCAGTCGCTAAAAGGACTTAAGGGCTTCAGTTCAGGGATTAATAACTCGGCAGCTTTTTCTCCAGATTTTAAAACCACTAATTTGTACTGCGTCAACTGGTAGTTTTATTGCACAACTATTTTTCTTTTAATAGGAATCTTAAATGCTGCTTTGCCCAAAATGCTGATGTGTTGGTCTCTCGATACTACTCCTATATCTGAATTTTTGTCTACATTAAAAGGGTATTTTATGCTTGCTTAGCAAACTTCTTAAACTACACCTTATACTACTATGCACAAGCTCAAGTTCTGCTTGACTTTTCCAATCTAATGTGTATGAGTGGAGTAGTCCATTGAGGAATTCAGCATCTCCAGGAGGCAGGCTGGCTGCAAACTGCAAACCCATTTTTCTGCATCTCTACCTCAGTCTTATATTTCAAAGAAGCTCTACACAATTTTAACTGTAAATGGGTTTGGTCATGTCGTTGCACACCCGTAAGATGGAGTCAACCACAGCAGTCTATTTTTACCCTGTGTTAATAAAATATATTTTGGTTCCGCACTCATCCTGCTGGCAAAGATGACAGAAGATGAAGGGTGGTGCATCTAAAAAGAGGGAAACTTCCTGATTCTTCTCTGCATTTAAGCAGCTCCCAACCCTACAGTTGAGAACCAGTAACACTAGGGAGTTTCAGCAAAAGGCTCAGGTATTAAAATTTAGCCCAAGCACTTCCCCCATCTTGGGATTTATGAATAAAACTGAAGAGCAAAATTGCAGGTTGAAAATTTTAGTATTGGTATGTTAAGGTTTTGGTTTTGTTGAAAATGGACAGCGGCCTGAACGGGTCTGGCTCAGGAAAGACTCAATTCCCTCCATATGCCCGTTTAAGGACTGACTGGTGACTGTGCCTAGAGCTTTTGTTTGGTGCATTTTTATAAGTGGTAATAAGTAGGGCTGTTCACTTGGTTTACTGCTTCTAGACGACAACTGCCAGCTACAATCAGCTCAGAAAGGGAGGGCAGGACTGGCAGCAGCCACAGGATACATCATAACAGCGAGCGAGGGCTGTGCATTAGGAAAGCTGCCACTCTTTCTTTTCATCTCTCTAAAACATGTCAAGGGCACTAATTAACAGGGTATCCAAGGCACACAAAGGCTAAGAAGAAAGAGGATGTCTCTAGTGCTCTGTTAAGGCCTGATCCAAAGATGACTACTGAGGCTTTCGGAGCCTGCTGAACTCTCCCAGTCACGTGAGTCTCCTAAACTGTCTGATATCCAGGGAGAATTCAAAGATCACAAGAGCTGCAGAACTGAGACAAGTAGAAAAGAAATAGTGACCTATTTTATATTCTACCATCATATGTTGAAAAACAGAAGAACACAAAGTGCCAGAAAAGGAATATGCCTCCAGTAAAGGAAAACTCCCCAAAGTGTGTGCTGTCAGCGGCACGATGGCACGTGGCCACCCCACAGAAGCAACAAGGGTGGAGAAAATCCTAGGCTCAATAATGTGCAAGGACAACTCCAGGCCTAAAGAGAAGGAGACGGCGAGGCTATATATAGTAATAGACGTCTGAGATGTGAAATGCCACTCACCACTACCTTAAGAGACATTAAAATCTCTGTCAGGAAGTGGCACATAGCACCAGAATGATCTGGACACCTTTTCAAATAACAGAGAAGTGAGGGGTGTGATCTGGACTAAAGGAGAGAGGGCAGAAGCATCTGCAGCGGTCTGTGGGCACACGTGGGCAACCACATCAGAGCACTGGGGGGAGGAATCACTCCAGAGCCTGCATCCCCTTTTCCACAATTTGTTAAGAGCTGAAAAAGCAAAGCTTTTTGTGGGAGTACATGCAGGTACTTCTTCATTTTCTTTTTATTTTAGAAGGGAATGCTATCAATATAAAAATCTCTCTCTCCCTCACAAGATTCCGAGATTCTTTGAGTTGGCAGCATTTATTTTTTTAAACAGATGCCAGGATCAAACCAACTGAACCTTTTTCTTCAACTACTCTACCTGACTTCCTCCAAACACATCTCAGAAAAAGCTCTCACTGACACATGCAAGCTCAGACCACGCTGAGTCAGGAGCTCTTGTATGAAAAACATCGCAGCTTCAGTCTGGATCTAACACCAGGCCAGGCAATCCTCCTGCCTCCATCTTACAACTGTTTCACTCAGTTGAAGGATTTCTGATGAGTATGAAGCTAACCCTCAAATGGACAACGTAGAGAGACAAGACCACACATTTCTGATTCAGCTATACAACCAACTTCCTAATGAGTTACTGGGACAGGAGTGGTCAGCAGGGACCTTCCTGTGACAGGAATTGACTCATAGCCCCTGATACTTGGCCTATGCAGCAGCTTCTTCCCCAGTCCCAAGGCAGCAACCAGCTTCTTTATGCTGAGACTTCTGCTATGATATTAATTGCCTAGTCCTGCTACTTACTAGGGCTGCATCACTGAGTCCTGCTCCTGAAACATCTACATACCAAATTGTGACAGACTTTTTTTTAAGCTTCAAGCAGTCCTGGAACATTATCCCTCTGAGCACTGCGGAGAATGGAAAGCTCAGCAAGAACTGGATGATGGGGGGAACTGTCATCAGCTGAAGAGATTAAGTTTACATCATGTTAATATTCTCCTCTGCAAAATGTGTGTCATATGCTCAGGTGTCTGCAAAGAAGGCTAAGATGATGCATTACAGTAGATTTCCTTTTATTCTTCAGAGAAGGGGAGGTTATCCCAGCAACAGACTTACGTTTCCTTTTTATGCCTGAAAAGTGACTTGTAGGTGGTTCTGTAATTAAAAAAGCCCATCACTTAAAATAGAGAAGCATGTCCTTATAGGTGAAGTGAGAACCAAGTCTACAGTGAGACGCTTCCATCACATTGTTGGTTTCTCAGGAGCATATGCCACTCTTTAGAAAATTTCCAGTAAAGAAAGCACTTACAAAGCAGTCTGGGTGCAGAAAACAAAATGTGGAAAGGAAATCAAAGTTCTAGTAACTACTCTGGCCCCTTCACAAATCTATATACTTTTGCTTCCTTCAGATAGAATTTGGAATTTTCCTCCTATCTTGCTGCTTCGAGATACTGAACAAAAAGAGCACTTACTGAAAACAAAATGAGGTCTAAAAAAAGTCTACAGTGTAACTCACAACACTAAGTGAGATGGACAAAATCTACAAACATGGTCATGTAAAGCCCTACCTAAATTCTGCATTACATCTTGTCACCATTACTACTTCATTGATAGACCAATGAGAAGGACAGCTAACATTTTTTGCAAGTTAGACACATGTCTGTCTCTAGCAAACCACCAGTATGACACAACTGAGTAAAGGCAGATATCTATGTTCGGGGAGAGGTGTACGTGGCTTCCAGGATAGGAGACAAAAGCAAAGGGAGACTTGATCACTAACTAGCTGAACACAACTGTCCTTTAAAGATTCAGAAGGACCTTCCCTTTAAACACTCAGACGAAAAACTGCTGACAGAATGACAGAAATCTGAGAGGAGATTGTGTGACCTCCATATTCACATATGGATTGCTTTGAGCTGGGTTTAGAATATTACTTTTGACAGAAATAGGGAAAGGCAGCCAAGGACAACCCAATATCTAAGTGAAAAGATTGACATCTTACTTGCAGGAGAAGCAATGAATTGATATCTTGGGTACTTGCTTCACAGATGTTACCAAAGAAATATGACCAGTACAGAGCTGATAGCAGTTCCCAGAGAAACTAGTTCATCCAGTATTAGCATTCTATCATTATTTCTGACTTGGCACTGTGCTAAACACACTCACATGGCTCCAAGACAGCTCAGACCACGTGCAGAGGTGGCTCACTTGTGGCTGCAGAAGACAGTGCATAGCCTTCTAGAGTCAGCACAGCACCTGCCAGCCAAAAAACTTAGCTGGCCTTGGGATGCCAGCCATCCTTCCTGCTCCCAGATGTTAAGTCCTATTGCCAGAAAGACGTCCTTCAGAGCTGCATTTAATTGCGAGCCACGTTTCAGATCTGATCAGTCCTATACTTACTGTTCTCCTTCCAGAGGTCATTCCAGAGTAACTTTTGCTTTCATGAAAGAGAAAAGCTTTCTGCTTTACAACTATCACTGATGCAACTGTGACACAATGGCAAACATTAATGTGGTGGTTCCTGGGTTGCATCAGCTTTTTTTTTGGAAGTCCTAGGTGCTTTGAGGCAATGAGCTAGCCTGCTTCATCAGCTTCTCATCGAGATCCTGGAATATAATTTCCCAGTTAGAAACTCTTGCTCTGAAGTGGGTACTGACAGATAACCTAAATCGTGGTTTGGGAAAATGAAAGAGAAATTCTTACAAACAAATGCTCAGATAAATGCAAAAACAAGGTCATGAATTAATATCCTCACAGGGAACTGCTCTCGTATCAGCTATGAGGTAGATGCTGCTGAAGAGCCAGCACATGTGCTAGCAATATCTACCTCCCCAGGATCTTATCAGTGACTTCACTAAGCCCTAAGGAAACCCAGGGGCCCCTTTCACTAAAGCAGAGGAATCAACTTATAGCCCCTGACACTTGGCCAGTGCAGCACCTTCTTCCCCAGTTCCATCTCCTCCTGCTTGCTGTCTCTGAACAACACCCGCTAGGTCCAAAGCATCCCGCTGCCTGTCCCAGACCTCCCACGAAGATGTGTCACACACAGAGATGCCTCTCTTTCCTCTTAAAATATTTGCCTCTGAGGTCCCTGCTGCCCACAAGATATTTGAACCTATTGTTTAAACACCCAGGCACCAAGCATTAGAGAGCTAAAACAATTAAAAAAATAAAAAACAACACCAACAAAAACAAATGCACACACACTAAGAGACAAAAAGCACCATACAAATCCTCCAGCTGAGCAGAGATCTGTTCAGGTGCAGCACCTCTTGGCACAGCGGTATTTACGCTGCTGCTGTGGGAGACACAGAGACTGCAAAGCACAATTTGCTTCCCACTTTGAAATTGTGACAAATTGGGTCATTGCTACTTTTGGGAAACAGCTGCAGCTCCAACTAGAGGATCCAGAGCAGGAAGGCAGAAAACAATCAGCCTGTTACAGCTCGATACTGACAGAGAAGGACATTGGCAGTCTCTGGAGGCAGGTGGTTTCTCCGAAAGAAGCCCCAGACTGAGGGTAGCTGCCCAGTCCCTTTTGCATGAGAAGCTGACTCCAGGAAAGGTTTGTCACAGCCCTACACCATCTATAACTAGCACAGCACATTATAGCCTGTCTCCTTTTAAGAATTCCAAGCTGAGATAAGGTGCCTGAGTATAAGAAAGCTTAGGCTGGAATTCAGGACTGTTGCAATTAAGTACAGCGCTATAAATCCAGCTTTACAAAGAACGATAGAAGTTTGCAGGGTATCTGTATGCATTATGCACCCAGCAGCAGCCACTGCCTATTGTTCCCAAAATTTCACAAGGGATTTAATAAAAAGCCCTCAAATATGAAGTTTTACAAAATGCAAATTGATTCATGCATTCACGCAAGCCAGCTGTTGACAGCTCCTCCTTTAATCACAGATGTGGAAAGTTGTAATTTAATCTTTATAGATACAGACTGTTTTGATCATGCTGTTGCAATCCTCTGTGGAGCTCTCTGCCCTACGCGGGCGCTTAGCGGTGACGGCAGCCCGTAACACATCTTGCACTTGCACTGCAGCCTTCCTCGGCAGATTGCCCTGTGCTTCACACACCGCCGAGCTCCCAGGGGCTCTGTCCTGGCAGCCCTCTCACACAGGAGGACACAGGGCTCGTGTTTTACTCAAGGCAGCATCACGACAGCTAGGGAAGAATTCAAGACCCCAGCCTGAAGCCCCTTCCTCTAACTACCCACAGACCTTTTCCCAATAAAAACAGTAACAAACATAAAGCTGATCTAGCAGGCATAGGTTTTCTTTTGTCAGGAACTGTTTTCTGAAATGCACTCACCTGAGGCACAGGATGAGCACTGGCACTAGAGGAACACCTTCTCTTCCCAATCTGAACTGGGAGCTTGTTACCAAGTTAGTTACACCTCTGGCTCTTGCTCAGCACATGCCCTGCTTTGATTTGAATTAGGCTCATCTCTCATATTCCCTATGCCCGTCTCAGCAGCGCCAGCTCAAAAAACTATCTCCCAAAGATTTTACCCTGTTGCAAGCAATAGTGAGGGTGCTTAAGAAGGCAGCTCTTCTAAAACAAGTCCCTAGCCCAGTGGCCACCTGGACTACAACAGTCTTCAGGCCTTTATTAATCCCTGTGGTACTCTGCTTGTGAGAGCCAGGCAAGTATACGAAAAGAAGCCATGAGAACCGAAGGCAAGCCCCCTGATGCTCGATGGACTTACTCTGTTACCAGTTTGTATCTTTGAGGCTGTCTAATCTCCCCATGAGGACTGCTCAGAAAAGTCTTAAGAAATGATGCGTGCCTAAGCATTTGCAATGTGCAAAGGCCAGGAAGACTCCACTGCTCCAGGAAAAGCCAAAATGACCCAGGGTCTCACTGCACATCAGCGGTGCATACAGCAACTGCTGCTGCTAATTGTACCAGGCAGGACGGTATGAAAAGTTTGTGCAGAGCCTGAAAGAGAACTGTAGGGTTTCTCATGTTTCTTAGCTTAGAGTTTTGACCCTCTAAGGGCCTACTACACATTGTCCCCCTACTCTAATGGCACATACTTTAGTGCATTCTGCATGTTAATAAAGGGCACTTCGCTGCAAAGTCACTGCTCCAAAGCTCACCTCCAATTTCAAGACTCCTTGTAGGAAAGCTCATCAGTCCTTCAAGCCTCTTCAGACCCCTTTTCCCTGCCACACTGCATAAAGCAGATCAAGGCACTAGTAAGTTGCAGGGAAATTTCTCTAGCAAAGCAAGACAGGAGGGAGATGAGGGAGATATTTACACCAGAGAATCCATATCAGCTAGACAAATTAGCAGGGTGTCTTCAGGAATCCAACTATAGACCCCTATAAAGCAAGGATTAAAATCTCACCTGGTGCAGCTCAGCTCTTCCTGCTTAAACAACACTTTCTATTTCAAGTCTTTTATCATGACTGTAATGAAAAATGTCTGTCATGAGACATATTGCCCCTTCCTGGAGTTTCACATACCCACTGCTGTGTGTGATACTGCACCAGCAAGCATTGATACTTTCTGCCCCTAAGCCCACTGCATTTCAGAAGTGAACTAACATTACATCCAAACCATTTAAATTATTCCTGCAGTCCTCACAACATGCTGCATTAATGTAAGAGATTAGGAGGAATTATTATAGTAGTACTTAGCACTGATGGTACTCAGCATTTTAAAAGCAACAGTCAATCACATACATGCCAACAGGCTTTTAACTCTTAACATCACTGGCGGCAGTGCAAAAAAAGGACAGCATTTTGTAACTGCTGGTGGTTTTGCTGATAGTTATGGAAACCAGGACAAGTTGAATAAACCATGACAGCTGTGGTTCATAAAATTAGAATACTTGAGGGCATCTAAAACCTATTGCAGAGTTCTGTGACTTTCTGTGCAAGGCACTTGCAAGGCAGGGATGCGCTCCCTGAGCTGCTCTCTGGATTAATCCCTCAGGCCCCATTTGGGTGCAGAAGGCCACGCAGCACCACGGTCAAGTGCATTCAGCAGCTGGAGGATGATAGGAGTTCACCTAGAGCACGGCAGCCTTCTGAGGTCACCTGAGCACAAGTGGCCTGCAGCTGCCTGACCTCTGAGGGCTTTACAGTGTGGGACAAGCCACCTAGTACACATTTGTCATAACTTCAAAAGCAATACAGTTGTTCCCTCCTTCCACCACAAACTGCTCTGGCTCCTAGCACTTTTTGTCTGCAGTTACCAGACTAATACACACGGCCCAGGTATCTTTCACACCAAACTTCGTCCCACTCCCAAACCTGAGGTACCTAGTGTCCCTGCTGCAGCTGGGAAGAAAGAGATTTCTACCAGAAAAGCACTTAGATGTTTCTGAATAACAAGTGTCAGCAGTCCTACCTGCCTGCTGTCTCAGATACTTTTTAAGATCCATGTGGAAGAGATCATAGAAAGAACAAGTGCCAAGGACAGAACGAGACCTTAGTGAGCAGTTTCCCTACGCAATTCTCCAGCAAATTGGCACAAGACTTGTTGGCATGCAAGGCACTGCAGGGCATTGCTGCTCAGAGGAGATTTCACCAAAGTAATAATGTGTTCCCCTCACTTTAGCTTCTCTAGAATAGTTGTGCAACATCGCAAGCAGGCAAAGTTTGCCTTTTTGCAAACAGCTGCTCTTTGACATCCAGAAGAAAAGGCAGATGTGAGACCCAATCCAGGTCAATCATGCCCTCTGTCATCAAGTTTTCTCGACACCTTGACCCCTTTTCTCTAACTGCTTCTGCTGTTGCGAGCTTCTCGAATGAGAAAGTACAGGGAAAGTCTACTGCTCTTATGTATTAAGTATAAGGCAGTCCAGTCTGGAAAGCACAGATAAGCCTGGAAATTGATTTTAAAATTCAAAATTCAAAAGGTTATTCTGCCTTTTGACTTGGGAAGGGACCCATACATCTTTTGAAGACTCGGGAATGCTCACTTGTGTGGGAGAGCTAAAACTAGACGGCAGTTAGCTGCCAATGTTGTCTCTTTGACAGGGCAGCACCTTTCAGTTTTTGGCAGGAGGCGTGAGCAGGAGCCACAAGTCTTGAGAGGGAGAACACCATATGAATACACACAACAAAAAGGCCAGATTTAACCCATTAGCAAATGAAGGGAAAAGGCCAATAAAATAGTATCTTTGACTGAAAGACACATTCTTTGTGGTGAAGGACCAACAGCAAACTCAAAATAGTTAAAAACTGATAAGGACTATGAGTTTACTTTGGCAAAAGTCTTCCAGAGCAGCACTGAGAAGGATCATGTAGTGTTTACAGACTGAGAAGGCTCCTAGTCCATAGTCAATACCCTGATATTTGCTCGACCCTGGGGAGCTCCCATTCACTTCCAGGCTTTCAAAATAGAACGTTTGCCACTCCATGAAGGGGGAACAAAAAGTAATGCTAGTCCTACAGCAAAACTAGGAAACACTCCTTATTCGAGAGAACATAGAAAGAAAAGCCTTTTCCCCAGTATTTCTGATCAGAACACTGGATAAATTACACAACAGTCAACAAAGCAGTACCACAAAGCCTGTGAATAAACCTGCCTGAAGTACAGTCTATACAGTAACACCACTATTCCTAGACATCTTTAGGACTGAAGATGTGCAATGGTAGCAGCTCATTAACAATCTTCCTTTACTTAAAACAGTCCCATGTTCACCATTTTCATGGGCCTATGATTTCCCTCAGCATGTAATAATGTTAACATTAAGTCTGTAAGTAAAAATAGAGAAAATACTTAAATGACTGAGGGAGAACAGTAACGAATGGATGTCAGTGATTAACAAGGTAATAAAACTTTCAGTAGGATTCGGAAAGAACAAGACAGAGCAAAACTTATCTCAGTCAATAACTTAGTTACTTTTAAGGTTATTAAACACAAAAATAAAAATCCAATACATGAGTAGGGTGCTGGAACAGTTGGAGCAGCACAGCAAATTCCATACATGCTGAAATAAGAGTCCACAAACTAAGTAGATTCAGATGAGGCAGAATCAAGTGAAGAAACTCAGAGTAGTTTCCCTGAGAAAATCCCTCTGAGATAGGGGTGGGTGTCAAAGCCATGCCTGATTAATGGGGGATGCTCAGGTACCGCTAGAAGGTATGAGAAGCCATATGAGAATCTAGCCACAGACTAGTTTCTGGAAAAGAAAATAAATAAAAAAGAAAAAAAATCTCATTATTACAAAAACAAATCCTCCCCAAGAAAGACATACCAGACACCTGAAACTGCTGAAATAACAGCTTATAGGAAAAAATGACCAGTCCCAAGTGTAAAATGTGTGTTGATACAAAAGTTCAATGATTACATTTTAAGTGTCACCATAAAAAGCTTCAGTGTGGTACACTTCAGAAAACAGGGCAAAAAAAGGAGGATGTATTTTGTGCATCAAAACACAACTGTGGAGAGAAAAGGGAAAGGGAATTGAGTGAGCATAGTGACCATGCACAGAGACAAAAGGTAGAGACAGAAAGGAAAAAAAGGACATACAGACTATAGTGGCCAAAGGCAAGCTTAACCCCCACGTGCTGACGAATTAACAGAATGACACTCAGTTACTCCGATTTCAGCCACCTACCACTATTACCTACCATGTGCAATGGCCACTGATAGAGGGGAAATTGGTCCAAATACAGATCTGAGCCTACTAATTAGAAATGGAAGCAAGTCCTCTTCATCAGTCCCCCCCTTTTGCAGTAAATTGCAGAAAGGCAAGTGAACACCCTCGCTGAGGCCACATAGACTCTTAGTACAGTAACATCTCCATCAGTCCTCAACAGTTCACCAGGGCTTGTTATTGTTTTGCTGTTTGATGTCCTTGCTACACTGGAAGAAAGCATGAAGAACAGAGGGGAAAAAAAAAAAAGAGAAATCTAACAGTCTTTCAGCTTCCTAATCATCTTCCTCAAAATCAGCACTGATTTTATTACATGCCTGCTGCTTGAGATTTTAAAGAACAGCACACAAGAAAAAAGGATTCAGTCTGACCTCACTGAACTGCTGCTGGAGGATGAATACTACACAGAGTGACAGTTAAAAGCTCCTTTCCTTTCTCAGACTAACCTGAATGCTAAGCAAAAGTCTCCCCTATACAAAATCCTATTTAAAATTGCTTTACCAAAGGCTTTTCTCTTTTAGGGGCCTGAGTTGATGCAATCAGTGTAGCATTAATGAACGAGCATTTATAACATGAATCACCACAGAGCATATCTGTGGGTATAGTGACTCTCAGAGGCAGAACAATACGTAAAAATTGAGTAAATTGAACCAGTGTTCTTCCATTTGGCTCTACCAAGAAGAGAATAAAAATCACCAGCTGCCGCATTTCTTCTCTGCATTGGTAGAGCATTCAAGCTGAGAGATTGGGGTGTTAGCCACACACTTGATTACAGATCAAGTACAATAACACACGGAAGGGCTGGTAGTAAGCAAGGGAGGGTGGCAAGCAATGAGGGAAGTGAACTGTAGAGGAAGACACAGTCAGGACTTTTTAACAGGCAGAAGCACGAGTCCTATCCTTGAGCAAGCCAAAATGACCCAGGTGTCTGTGCCATTCAGTGTACCCAATTTCTGTTCTGTAAGGTCCAGAGATGCTCATTCAGCTCTGCCAGGGAGGTTTCCCCTAATTTGCACAGCAGCTCTGTGTTTTGTCCATCACAGGCTCCTGCAGAGCCATTCACCTTTCCAAGAGTGATTAACATTCAACCTGTATTGTATTTTGGGAAGCAGGTCATCTGTTCCCTTCCTGATACCATGCACAGAAGCCTCTGTTCAAGAAGCCACATTTACACATTTATAAAATACAACCAGGGCATGAAGAGAGGAAACTAAGCCAAATTAAGAAAGAAAAACCTAACCCTATCACTCTAATAGAGTCTCAAAATCTGTCTGAAACAGCTGTTCAGGACATTGAATTCAATTACCCTAGAAAATTCCTATCTACCATTTGCCGGCTATCGCAGCAAATCAAGCTAGGTTTAACATTTCTCCGACAAGGAAGCTTACTGCCAAGAACTTCCTGCCCCAGTCTAAACCCTAGCATCCTCAGGGTCCCTAACCATACCTGCTGAGAACATGACATCTTCTCTCCACCCCCATCATCCTCATCATTCCCTCTGCATTTGTTGGACCAAAACGCCTGCATGTGATGGTAAAACCAGCCAACACAAACCTTCTTTCTTCTCTTCTCACCCATATCTGAGCAAAGAGTAAGAGTTCCCCCTTCATCCCTCAAACTTCTGCAACATCACCAGCTCCAACAAGCAAGAGATGCTCCGATATGCCTATGATTCCAGGTGGCAGTGAAAGGAAAAGAAAAGAATCATCGCACATCTGGCTTACCTGATCCTCAGAGAGCTGTGATATGTGATTCACCGCAGCATAAGACTCTATCTTCGGGTTGAAGTGATTGATGATGGCTCTGAAACAAAGACATTTTCACAGGTCTCAGCAGCAGCTTACAGAGGCAGCAGAAATTCCTCGCCCACCTGAGCCAGCGCACACGAAGCCACGGTCCTCCACCAAGCACTTCCTCCCTCCGCGCATCGCGCTGCCAACGGCAGCCTCCCTGCAGAGAGGCCCGTGCCCGTTCAGGGCAATGCAAGCACAGGCACTGCCCTAGGCATGGCTGCGTCTGCAACACGGGGCTGGGCCCGTGCCTGGGCCCCAGGGAGCTACAGCTGTGTTGGGAACAGGCTGCTCGGTAGGATAGCAGAGACACAGGAAACCTGGAGATCCCAGCCAGACCCTACTCAAAAAATGCATCTCTTGATTCCCTTTAAAACCAGCACTGCACTTTGCTTTGCCCTAGGTGACTTTGTTGCCTGCTGCATAGAAGCTGATGGTTTATTCATGTTGATCTTCAATCTGGTTAGAAATTTTGTAGTCAGCTCTTACCTGTGGTGATCGATCATTTCAGTCACTACTTCTTCCATAATGGCTTCAGCCCTCAGCTCCATTTAGGTCATTAAAGATAATACCTGAATTTGCACTGTGTCCCAAGCATGGCAGTAGGAGCCCTGGTCAGCCCTACTTCTGTGCTGCATTTCTCTCACTGACTGCACCAGGATACCTCCCTTCCCTCCTAACAGGATCAAGACACATATCGGGAAACCCAAAATGCAAACTAAAATAAAAATAAATCAATAAAAACACACCCAACATCTTCTGCTGGACTGTTTCCTCAGTTTCTACTCTCCTTTTCAGGTGTAGCTGAGCAGACAAATGGCAAACAGCAAAGTCTCCTCAGGCGAGATTTTGCTGCTGGTCTGCTTGGGACTCATGAGATCAACTGCCGAGGCAAGGGCTCGTGGTGAGAAGAGCCCACCCCAGTGCTCGGCACAGAGACGTGTGCTGACGGATGCCTGGAGCAGCCCACCTGGCCAAGTTACACTGCAGTAGCAGCAGCCAGGGCTCTCACTCTCATATTCATCACCCTGAAAATCTGCTCCAGCTCCGTCGGCTGCACTCTAATGGGCTCCTGCCTCGCACACCTCTCCCTGCCAGGAAGCCTTTCTGCTGCTTTCTCAAGACCTCACTGCAGCTAAGAGATGCTGAGTTCAGAAGCATGGGCTGTTCAGAAGTGCTGATCAGAGCCGGTGGAAAGAGAACCCCCCTGGAAGCATCCTTAGTTCTTTAACTACGCAGGTAAACAAAGGGGAGGGGAGGTGCACCCACATGATAGAGAGGAAGAGCAAAAATGCCACAAGACCTTCCAGAATCTGCAGATTCACTGCTACATTTCCAGCTGCACCTTGTCAACGTAACAGACTGGATCCATGCACAGGGACTCCAGGGGTTACTCCAACAGCAGCAGCATGTACTCAGCCCGGGCGCTGGGCTCTGCAGTCTCGCTCGCCTTGACAGTAATGCAAATTCAGCAGGGACCCCGCCAGCCTTTCCTACCTCTCCTGCCTCCGGCAAAGAGCGAGGCAGCAGGTAGAGACATGCCCAGACTCTTCCCATGCTGATCTGACAGGGAAGCGGCTCCTGTGAGTCACTATCACACTCTCCGTTACCCAGCGCTCCGGCTTCAAGGGTGCGTGTTTCATGCCTGGCTGCAGTCATATTTACACTCCTACAGGGCACACTACAAGCTATTGCAAAGTAAAGAACGGGAACACAGACTTACAACAACTTAACTTCTGGCTTGACAGAAGGTTTGGCAGCTCGGTGGGGTTCAGTGCTCTCACATGCTTCCAACATTTACCAGGGAACAGATTTAGCATTCATTTGTACCCACTGCTGTGAAGCGCTTCACATGGGCCGCCTGCTCAGAAGTCCCTGCTCACATCTGAGCTAGTGGAGCGGCACCTGCAATCACAGCTGGGAATCACCCAGGGAAAGCAAACCAGCAACTGGCTGCCACTGCAGCAAGAAGCAAGGGGCATTTAAGAGAAGAAAAAAATTGCATCTTCTTCCTCATTCTTCCCCTAAAGGCAAATGGGCAACTCCTCAGGGGCTAGTGGAGGAAGTTCAACAGTTCAATTTGCTTTAAAAGAGCTCTTTCTACTACGAAGAATCTTTTCCCAACCTGATTTTCTGCAGAGCTGCTTTCCTGAAGCTGCAGGCAGCCTGGTGAAGAGGGGCATGAAAAGCCTGGATTGAATGAGGGCTCTGCCCAGCCTGGCTCTCACTCAAGGCCCAGTACGCACTCAAGGCCAACTCCGCACGTGGTCCGGCTCCTTCCCACACATCTGCGGCACGAAATTCCCCCATCATCCAACCTAAGCCGTGGAACAGCAGCAGAGCCTTCCTGCACAGCCTGCTCTGTTATGCCTTTGCTGTTGTTCCGTCTTTGGAAACTCAGGCTGTCCTTGGGGCATGCTTTGAGGCAACTGGCCTCCTGGGCTCCTGAGCAACAGCTGGAATTTCACTTTGCAAAGCTGCCTCTCCACAGGCAGCTCTTCCTAGACACAACGGGGGACGGTAGCTTTTAAGCACAGTCTCCCCCTTATGGGCAATAGAACTGCAACTCTGCCATCATTAGTTCACGACACCAGCATGCCACAGCTGAGCCTTGGCAAGGGTTTATTTTTACACTGTGATTGCCTTTATGACTGGGATATCAGCCAGCACACAATACCTTCGGGGAGGAGGGAAGGAATGGTTAAAGCTCTTGCAAAAGATTTCTCATCCACTGTGCTCTGAGATCTTTGTATCATAAAAATATAAAATAAAAAAGCACTCCCTTGTGTTTGGTATTCATGAAGCACTGGCATCTTCTTCAGCATATCTGAACAGCAAAGAAATGGTAAAGTACCAACCAAAACATTTTGGTTCCCCACCCAGCCTTTGATAATGAGCACACTTAGATATTTCCACACTGCAGTATCTCTTGGTGGGACCAGCTGCTATTTATCGTACAAACATCAGCATATTCTTGGGACACAGCTTTCTAGGGACCAGAACATTCAGCAGCGCTGGAGAGCTGTCTCTTCTTTAACTATACTGTGTCCTCTGACAGATTTACAGTTCAGCAGCCAAGTGGCAAGACAGAAGGCTGTGGCTGGACAAGGGAAGGGAGCTTAACAGCAGAAGGTGGTGAAACAGAGGTCCAGGAACCACACACAAAAATTACCTCCCAGGGGCTTATCTTGTGGTTGATATTTAATCCTCTCAAGAAGACTACAAGTGTTCCCCACAGTCTTATCCCTCAGTCTCCCAGGGAAAACCATTTACACACTGATAAATTTTCAGGGAACATGTCAGTGCTCCCAAAAAAGGAGACATGTGCTCCCAACTTGCTTGTGCAGCTCTACAGAGAGCAGGCTGCCTAGCTGCCATGCTGCCAGAGGGCATGCACAGATTCACAGGAGCTTGTATTTCCTTCAGAACGAGCAGCCTAAGACATCGGGCGTTAAAGTATTTATTTGGGATGGGAGGG
>VZSV01000272.1:553379-621960 GCA_013398735.1 Nothocercus julius
CAGAAGATAGCGACTGCAGTAAAAAATATAATGTTCTTCCCTCATTTAGGAGCCTAGGCACCAACAGATCGTAAGTTTGTACTAACAATATTAATCCTGTTATTAGATCAATGAAAGGAGGGCCTGCTGCAATTATGTGGAGAGTATAAGGTAATTCCCCAAAACTCTGTCTGGTAGAAGCTTCCTAACTTTGGCTGCTCTTGAGGCTGCTACAACTGGTTTGTCTTGGACTGACTCCCACTAGAAGTTTCTCCCTCAAAATTGTATGGGCTAGAAGGGGAGGTGTGGAGATGCTGGTCCTATTTTCTCCAAAAGAGTGACATCCCCTGCTCCAACTCTTCAGCCAGAAACAGGGTGAGAGAAGGGGCACGTCCAGCCAAGCAGCATCCAGCTCTTCACTACCCTCGCTCCCAGCAGAGTGTACTTCTACAGTGGCTGCAGTAACTTTCCGGACAGTAGGAAACATCTTAGAAATTGCTTCCATAACCTCATTCAGAACTGTCTAGTGCTGCCCCTCGACAAACTAAGAAGTAATGAGCACTGCTCTTTTGGATAAAAACATTAAAAAACAGTTTCTGCAGATGCAGAGGCTGCTGGCAGGAAAGGGCTCCTGCGAAAACAGATACAGCATGTGGAGATAAATGATATAATCGATTCCTCAATTTGATCTGCCACTACTTGCAATAACATATGTGAGAAGTGAAGAAGCAAACCAGCAACACCGAGCTACTGATCTTTAACTCCAAGCATCTTCCACTCCATGGGCACTTGCTCCACGGTTGCAAAAATCCCAGCCCTGTCTGCCTTAACCACACAAGAACCTGGCTGGAGTCCAGTGTGAAGGGAAGGTAAAATTGCTATGCTCAGGCAGGCAGTACTTCAGTATGTTTGCTTTGATCTCCAACTCTCCCCATCAAACGACTGCAGATGAGCTAAGACCCCTGCTTGATGGCAGGTACATTCCTGGAGCCCCATAAGACAATGCTGTCCGCTTGTCCTGAGCAAAATTAAGCAGGCTAAGGAAGGACGAAAAGGTTGCAAAGCTTATTGTGGAAATGGGAATACTGAACTATCATTCCTTCTAGGAACCTGGTCTTCGTAATCTACTGTGCAGATGCAGCCCACAGTTCTGGTGCAAAGCTTTCTTGTGCATACCTAAACGTTTCTTGCACAGCAAAAGCTGCCCTACAAGCTCACATCTCGCAAAGGGAGACCTAAAATGCAGTGCTAACTGTTCAGGAACAGGAACGAAGAAAGCCACCAGTTTGTGTCCCATTTGTCACCTCCAAACCAAGCAGGTCCATCTTCCCCTTGCATGCCTCAGTTTCCCCCTTTGTACAATAGGAATAAACACCTCCACAAAGTGTTTTAAACCAAGAAGGTGGAAAGAGCTCAGAAGGTTTTATTACGTTGCACGTTGCTCAAGCTCAAAGTAGCAATTTACACCTAGCACAGAGACCACCTATCCTCCTCTCCACGTCACCACCATGCAGGAGAGCTGTGCAGGTCTCCAGCCACAAGCCTTGCTCCCTGCAGCAAGCTCAGCAAGCTCATCACAACTTGTTTTGGGGGGGCAAAGATCCTGCCTGCAATAATCCTCACTCTTACACCCTCCCAGCACTCACAAAGGCAATAAAAGCCCCCCATCTGTTCAGGGCCTGCAACAATCAGATTGAGTTACTCTGTATGCACAACCTCACCTGGCAGGAGGTGAGGGTTTATATTATTTTAACACATGTTCAGGAGGCAGTGCTGTAAAGCACACATACCATCCAGACCTAAGCTGCGTGCATCAATTAAACCCAAGTAAACCCCCCACAATGGTGCACTAAATTCCTGTCTACTGCAGTTTAGCTCCTATCTGTTAAATTTCCTCTGCTCCTACTCTTTACTGAGTACTGGCATTAAGCTGAAAGTCCACAACTCACGGCAGGAGGCATCTTCCAGGCACAATAATAAACTGCAGGGGAGAATGGAAGACAAAAGCATATTTTAGTCAAAAGCGCTCACTTTACAGCTTCCAAGAAATGCCTGAGTCAGCAGGTGTAATTTTCACAGAAGAAATAAGCCCGTTACACCTGTTCAGTTCTGCCACACTGAAACCTATTGATGGCAAAGGCGGGCACCACAGGCCAGGGAGACACGTGCTGGGTTCATTTAAGGAGGATGGGACCAAAGGGAGCACATCTGCTGGCTGAGCTGCTGCCGTCCGCTGTGTCGCTCCGCCGGGAGACGCAGAGCATGTGCTCTCTGGCCCAGCGGGCAGCTCTTGCAGTGTCTCTGCCCAATCACTGTTTGCTGGATACTATCCTGATACCTTCGCGGTATGCAGGACAAGCTGTTTTTCTTCTACTACTGTTCATGTCCGTAGGTTTAAGCCAAGCAAATCGAGCACGTCCAGTCTCACACCTAAACCACTTCTGAGCGGCTTCTTGCCTGAGGAAGTGATCACAGATGAGCAGTTAACTCCCTCAGGATAGCTGCACTACTGGGAAGCACTAAGGCATGAGGAAACACAGAGAATTCAGCAGCTTGCGTGCTTTTTCCATGCAGCCAGTTCCCTGCTAGAATTGCTCCTGCAAGATCCTCCCAGTCACCCTACAAAGCTCAGGTTTAGCCTAGACATTTCTGTTTCTTTTTCCCAATAAGCAGGCATCAAAAATCTTACTACACTTAATCAGTGCTGCTACCAGATTAAATGGTGTGAGTGACAAAATGGAAAATACTGTTCAGACACTAGCAGTGAAATTTTTTTTTTTTTTTTTTTTTTTTTAATCAAAGCACAGGATACTAACCTGATCAGTGTTCCTGCTTTCCTGATGATCTGTCATTGACTGTGCTTCTACAATACTATAACTTGAGAAGGAATACATTTCTTGCCTCAATCATATAATTTATGAGAGATCACCAAAATAAAATCCTCAAAAATAAAAGACCCTCCATTACACGTCAACTCCAGAGATGAAGAGTTTAAAAAAATCATTATCTGTTCAACTCTAGCTACAATCAGGATTGGTGCTGCTTCACAGAATACAGGAACATCACAGAAGGAAGCCTGCCTGCCAGGCTCGCGCGCTGGGTCCTGAAGCACACGGCGCAGTTCTAGCTTGTCCAAGATGTGAGTGCTGCCCATGGGAATTCACAGGTCAATGTGCGGGACGTCTAACACTAAGGGCAATATCCAACCTTCCAAAGTTGTTTTACCAGCTTTGACACTTCAACCAATTTCTAACACAGCCTCCTGTCCTAGGGCCCTGCCTACCTTAATATCTGCACAGGCCCATAACACATTGGATTAATACGGAATATTAATATTATGTTAATAAATTAACACATATAAATATGGAATCCTTGTTTTCCAGAGTCTACCCAACCTTTTGTGCTGTGGATGTTCCAAAGTCCTCTTCTCTCAGATATTTTCATTTGTCTGGACAAAACTCTTCAGATGTACCAAACAAGAGGAAAACACAGAAAACACAGTCCATGGACCCAATGGGCCATGATTCCTGTGAAACCTAAGCAGCCTTTAGTGCAAACAGCAAGACACTCTCAGCACTAGCAGACAAGTGTTTTAGAGCAATGAAATGTGTCAAAAATACCGTCCAAACACCAGAGGCCTTTAGCTACAATTACCCTTAAGTCTCCCAAGCACAAGCCAGCCTGTTCCCAAAGACAAAGAATCAGAAAAAAACAAAGAGCAAGTCTGGGCTTGTGGGGAGACAAAAACAAAACAAACAAACAAAAAAACCTCCAAAAAAACAACAAAACCAAGAAAAGAGAACAGTATTGGCCAGTGGTTCTCCAGAAGGGTTTCCAGAGATGTCTTCTCTGGTTGGGGCCAGAAGTGATGAATTCTTAGGAAATATTTATTCTCAGCAACCAAAGTAAGTGGGTCAGCACCTACCCACTGCCTCACAATTGGCATTACAAACTTACAGCCAAGCGTTCCAAAACAAAAGATATAGCAAAACCTCAGGCAGGATCAAAACCTGAAATACTTTACATTATTTTCATGTCCGTTAATACCTTAGTTAGTCATTTCACCGCAGAGTGCCTAACTTTAAGGTACAGTGTTTAGCTTACTGGAAGCTGCATTAGGTGCAGGATACCATATGGACTGCACACACCAGCTTCCAAACATGCAAAGCAAAGAGTAAAATTTTAAGTTTATATTCCATCCCATTGGGCCCTTTTAAAGTTCTGAGACAGGCAGCTGGTACAGCTGCCGGTCTAATTAACAGAGTGAACAGTTGCCATCAACTACATATCATCTCGAGAGAGTGGAAATGAATTACCTTACCCCATTCCGTCAGGTGCAGGGCCTGCAGATACTGCATGGGGTCTGCAGCACCCTGTTTGTGGCAGCAAGACAGAAATCTCTCCTTAGGTCATGTAACACAGCCCTATTCTACTGCCTCACCATAAAAACTGTGCCTCTGCCATAAGTCCCAGAGGGAAAGGAAGGCACTGAAGCATCTGTGTTTGTCTGGATGGAGTGAATAAAAGGTTAGAAAAACACAATCTAGTCATAAAATAGCTAGGACACCAAATCACATTAAGAGAGAGGGGGAAAGGAACATTGCCTAAGCAAGAATCAGCTACAGTCAAACCTACTTCGCAAGGGAAATGAAGCTGAGTCCCATAATGAAATTTAATTACCTTAATAATTATGCTGAGTGTCAGCTATCTGCACAGTATCTGTACAGCCACGTAAATCTACAAGGAGTTCACTGTTTTAACCTCTCAGGCATAACTTGCCACCATGCAGACTGAAATCTGTTACTTACAGAGCAGTACTCTGAAAATACAAGATGCTGCAAACCTTGCAGTATTTCCTCCTCAGACAGGTGCAAATGGAAATCATATTTGGTGAGAAGTATATGATGGATCCAACTAAGCAATGTCTTGCCTGGACAAAAACTTAGGACTAGAACCAGAACACAGACATGGATGACAAACCCAAAGTGAATATGAAGTGATCAATAAAGATGTCATCACACATCACTAGGGACAGGGAGTTGATATTCAGCGCCAAAGAAAGCTGTAGAGTGAAATACATGAAGATAAATGAATATTAGTCTTTTGTTATTATATTTATTTCATGTCTGAAGAGGCAGAGGATCCATAATTGATCACGTTTCTGGTTTCTTGAGGAAAGGTGTCTGGCTTAGGAACTGGTGGAGAGTTTAATCTCATCACAGATATGCAGCTCCTTTGCTGTAGGTATTTCACACAGACCCAGCGTCTTTATTTTAGTTCCCCTAACTCGACAAGCTCCTGCCATCCTGATCTCTGCTAATCTCATAAATCTACTCTCAGTATCAAAGAGGTGATGATCAGAAGCAAAGGATTTACTGCAGCAGAACAAATTAGCAAATGAGTTACTGACCGCAGATGGACATTAAATCCGTTCTGACTGCAAAGTAAAACGCAGCACCTCAAGCCAGTCTGGTCACACACTGCTGCCTCACCTGGCAACAACGAGGACAAAAAGAGAGGACGCAGACGATTCATCACAGCCCAGGCGGCAAGGGAACTTGTTAAGTCACCCACATGGAGGGTTTTCAGAATCACTTCAATCGTTATTTTCCTGTATCGCACATCCTTACACCGCCCCAACTTCATTCTGATGTTGCTAAAAAGCATTCAGCTGAATTAGCAGCTGAAGGACAAAGCCAGCTTTGGCAGCACTTTCCCACGCTACATACCAGATGAGAATACTATATTCAAGTACTCACCCTCTCCTCTCACCGGCCATCATACTCAGGATATATAGGTATACACAAACACACACACCTGTGCTCATGACTCCCTCAGGAGTTTGGGTTTTGTATTTGATATCTATATCTATTTTTTTCTGCTCTGCTACTGAAGGCAAGGCCAGGGAAATGCATTGCCTATTTAGAAAGTGAAGCGTTTGACATGGTTTTCCATTCCAAGAAACAATGGAGCATCAAACGTTTCAGAGCTAATTGCTGAATTTTCCTATCATGCAAGTTAAATAAAAAGCCCCTCTTCTACAGTGTTAGGTTACTGATGTATAGTACTGCAGAGCATTTTTACTCTTTACAGGTTATAAAGCGTTCTTAAAGGCTCTAAAGAAAATGTAATGTAAAAAAAAAAAGTCAAATAATATGTTTTTAATCACATGTGATATAAAACAGATGGCACAAGCTGCAAGCAAGACTTGCTATAGTGCACAGTTAAAAGCAAGACTTTTAACTGTGAAAACAGAGCTAAGGGTTCACTTTTGAATTTTCTTTATAGTAGAACTCTACTTTGACACCTTATGTCCATGCTAGATATAGAAGTGAGCTAATAGATAACCACACAAGGGAGAGGTGCATCAGCTCCTATAGGCAACAGCATGAGATGGTTCAAGCTAGTTGCAACTTTGTGAAGCTTGTGGTGCAAAATTTTTAAACTGGCATCTCCACGTAAACCTTCCAGAGCTTGAGCCAACCTCTGAGATATGCAGTCTCAAATGGATTCACCTGCCCCCAACACACACACATCTTTATTTTTTATTTTTTTAAAATGGGGAGCACCCATGTGTTCCATTGTAGCTGACAAGGCTTGCAGATACTCAGCAGATGGGTGAGATGACACCCATCTAAAGTTCAGCAACCAAAACTGAAAACACACAATAATTATGCTAAATCAAAAGAAAATAAAGAGAGAAAAAGAAAAATTATGTAAAAAGCCAAATGTTCTCTTCCTACCTATAAATTAATGAAGGCCAAAAAGAGAATTCATGGTGCTTGCTGTAGTTACTTCAACAGGCTTATTTTGATTCAGAATTGCTCTAACACACACACCAGAACATCCTGAGCATTAAGAGGCTGTTGAAATCTTGAATTGACATTTTACATCTGCACTGGCAAAAATACAGCAGTGATTGCTCATATTAAGATATTTAATTTTGCCCTCAATTCCTTTTAGATCCTCCATTAAGAACAAAAGCAACATTTCTCTCCTAGTCCATTTACTCAGTAAGCAGAGTCCTATTCCTGCTACACCTCACCATGCTTGAGTCTTCAGGAAAGGAGCCAGGACCTTTCGCACTCTGTTGCTCAAAAACAAATATGATATTCAAAGCGAATATCATATTAGTGTTAAAAAATAAATGTCTGCATTATCAGTGCTGCTCTTCACTAAGAGGGGAGAATTGCCCAATGCAAGCTTTTGGGGAAATATATAAGAGCACAAATATCTTACAGAAAAGGCCTTCAGCACACATACAGGTCACTGGTGCAAAGTTAAAGACTGCAAGTAATTACTGGAGACTTCTTTGAAAGACACTGTAGTTTCCCCTGAATTTAAAAGGAGGAGGAAAAAAAAAAAAAATGCTATGCAATTTTTGTTATTCCCCCTACCAGTCATTCTGAGCATGTGCAGAATCATTTCTTGTGGACAGGTACACACTCAGAAAGACAATTCAACCCAGGTCGAGTATTCCCTCTAACCTAATACAGCATTATTGCCAGGTAAGGTTCTATAAAAATCTAGCTCTGCAAATACTAGTCAAGTTGCAGCAGAAAACCACTTAGTGCAACGTAATGCAGTCAGGCTGCCTCCTGCTATTTGATCAAAAGTCATTTGCCCATCACCCAGACATTATTTGTCCAAATTAATATTTTGCTGCCTATTTATTTAAGAAAACATTAGCCATCAGCTCTCCAGGGCTATGTAAAGGAAGGAAATTACCTTGCACAACAAAATTTCCTTGTCAGCAGCAAGATCCCTAGAGGAATTAAACCATCCATGTCATTAGAGAACTTTGATTATTATTTTAAATATCAGGTCAGATGATTACAGAACCCATCCAATATCGAAGAGATTAATTGCTGCTTTAATAGCCAACACGTGCTAGCTGAGCACCCCAGCAAAAGTGATACGGGCTATGAGATTTGAAGCTAATGAGCAATGACACTTACTGTTTTGAAAGAATTTTGCCAAAGCCTGGCAAGAAAAAAAAGAACAAAACCAAAAAAAACTTACTATACAAAAAAGAGATTACAGAATACACTGGAAAGTAGAAAAACACACACACACACCCCAAAAGCAATAAGGACACCTGAAGTCTTTCTAACAGGCAGATCTATATTTGGTTTTACAAACAAGTCCATACTAAGCTACTCAACAAGATGATCAAAATTAGAATCAAGTAGAAGACGGAGATCCCCCTCCCCCCTTTTTTTTTTTTTTAAAGAAGTGTTTCAGTTTTTTAAAAAATTCTTTGTATCAAATTCTAATTGAGGCTTTAATCTCTCTATGAAAATTCTATATTCTTAATTTGGATTACCAAAAACTTCATTTGGACAAAATTCAAAATTTCTGCCCAACTTTGACATGCGGAGTTTTTTTTTTTTTTTTTTTTTTTTTTTAAGGAAAATTGTGACAACTTATGTTTTCATATTTAAATTACACAACTATTAAGAAAAAAAATAGAATCAAGGATATTTCAAAACAAGATTTGTCAAATATTGTGAAGTGCTTTGATTTCAGAGCTTTTTGCTGGAAATCATTTACATCCAGATTTTTTCTAAGTGATGTAAGTCCTGGGCTCAGTATTTCATTGCACAGTGTAACTGCCGCACACCTATTAAACCCTCAGGTCTACAAGTTCACCTCTCCTTTCCAGCTGGATTCTTCTTGCCCCACAGTACAAAGGTCAGCTCAAGATCCACGGACTTGTGCTCCTCAGAGGCTGCACCACTGTATGCAGGAGAGGTACAGCTGCCCCAAACAAGAAGTCACTGCAACATAGAGTCCTGGCAGAAAACTAGAGTTATTGACAGTAATACAAATTGGGGTCCTGTCAACCTAGGCTGTCACACCTGCTCATTGCTCAGCATGTTGCCTGCGCTGCTCTACTGTAAGACAATACACTCCCCCCTGACCTTTACTTTCCACAATCCTCAAGGAGCCTGAAAAATTAATATTCATGCAACTTTTAAGGCTTCATTCTGCATGACAATGAGCGGGAAGAGCCAGCAGAGAAGCAAGGAACCTCTGGCCCCAACAAAAGCAGCGCAGGAGAGCAGGAGTAAACAGGGTGCTCAACCTCCTGCATAGCAATGGCCAACCTGAGAGCATCAAGAAACCTTAGGGACTCACTGCATCAAAACATCTTTGCCATTACTCAACACGGTGCCTTGAGAGGCGGCATGGAAAGAGCAAAGACTGACCTGCAGCCGATATGGCCTCTTGAGTTACACACGCAGGACAGGAATGGAAGCTCCCAAGCAGGCTAAGGACTTTTTAGGTCCTTCAATCCAGGTGTTCGTGACCCAGTGACAGAGCCACATTAAATATTGATTGCCTTCCCAGCTTGATTTAAGCGGATTTTAATACACCATCAATCATTCCATTGCTCTTAAGTGGCTTTAGTCATTTCATAGAAGCTGGAATCTGATAGTTAACTATTACGGGTCATGCTGTCTCCCAGCTCTAGCAGGGGTTACGATGCTGCACAGTGCAGAGTTGTGCACACCAAGCGCACGCGCACACATACACACACACACACACACCCACCCACCCCAGCCCACCAAGAAATTCTCCAGCTGAGCCCTGATTCTGTGACCCGGCAGCAGCAGATCATACTGCAACACCTTGCTTGCTTTTTCTGACTGCGGACATCGTTAGGATTCAGTCCCTGCCCTTCCTTTTCGTGTACGGTGCTGTTAGAGCAAGCGCCAGCATGTTCAAACCGCAGAGCGCGGGCAGGCGTGGAGAAGGGCCTCTTGGGAGGGCCGGGCTGCAGATGCGGAGCAGATAAGCAGGACTTTGCATGTCAGAGGATGTCTTGGCATCTTAACCTACAGATGCACAGATGCAAACACCCTCAAGATCACAGTGGTTAAGAACATCAGCGCTACAATAACACTTATTTGCACTGTATGTACTTCTGAAAAAAAGCTAGAGACACTTGGCTGAAATAATCAGCTTTTTTTTTTTTTTTTTTTTTTGCCCTTCACCAGGCATGAGGCCATCTCCCAGCATGGATTTACTGCTTCTGTCCATTACTTCCACAACTACACATGAAAGGTTGAATAACTCAGTCAAGAAAAATTTTTATTTTTAAAGCAATAACAAAAAATGAACTCTGAGGCTTTTGCTCTTTAGCTTTCCTTTGCCATTACAGCTTTTTATAAATCTCTTACTTTTCAGAAACACAATGAACAAAACTCTGGCTCCCACAGCAAGACAAATAGGGCTGAAAATAGAAGCAACATATGCAATTTTCTGACTGGAAGGGTTGGTGGGCAACTTCTCTACCCTTTCTTAGAGCACAACTCCTCTGTTCTGGCCCACAGCCATGGTGCATGGCCATCACTACGATTACCTAGAGCAAAAAAAAAGAACAAAGTTTGCAGCCCATTAACCTTTTGTTGAATTTCCTATCTGGCCTGTGCTCCTAAGAGGAGCAACTCCTCAAAATTAGTCCCAGGACAGTGTTTCTGTTATCTGCTGTGAAACGTCAGCTGTTTCACAGCACAGGTCTGTGTGTCACAGCCTTCACAGATCTAAGGCTGTATTAGAAGGGAATTTTCTCCGCACAGAAATTGAAGCCTCAAGGGTCACAATCAAGACTGAATTTGTTAAGTTCTAAATACAAGATGAGACCTTTGACTCAGTCTTAGGTGACTCATGAAGCTCCAGGTCACTAGATCAACTAAACCTGTGTATATCAGACTCCTATATTTAACCACTCCATCTCTGCACATAGCAGTCTAGTAGTCTCATGCTAGGAGATTACTAGAGCATCTTTCACAGAAGCATCCTGTTCAGATAAACAGACTTGAAAAGAAAAACAGGGGGAGAACAAACCTCTTCCATAGTGTACTACAGCAGTCAGCCCCCTGATGAGTCAGGGTAAGCAATTTGCATTTTAAATTTCATTTCAATCAGGGTTTTTGGTGGTAAATTTTTGTTTTGGGTACATGTTTGGGTTTTTTGCTTTGTCTTTTTATCTTCATAAACATGCTTGAACTGAATTAGGCTTTCACTTTAAGGAGTGAAAGTTGCTGAAATCTCAAAAGCATTTTTACTAGCTTCACAACTGAGGCTCTTTTATCCTCTCTGTTATTTCAATATCCTATTTGAAACAGACACCAGCCAAGACTGCAGGATATATGATCATAAAATCACTTTCTGCATCTGCTAATATTTCAAGGGCCAACTAAACCTTTTTAGCTGAAGAAACGTAAAGCTGCCAGTCAATGCTTTTTGAGTCATGGCATTCCAAGACACATTACCCCATTTGCAGGGCAGCACTTGCTTTCTCATGAATTGCATTGCTTGACAGGTTAAAAAGCCATTCAGATCAAATTGCCTCATCCACCCTCATGATTTACCTTTCTACCAGTCTTCCAGTAACCTGCAAAATTTATCAGAAATTCATATGCCCTTGCAGAATGCTGACAAACGTACCAGGCAGCACTAAGTTTCACACTCAGCCCCTAATGAGGCAAACTCCAGCCACCCCTGCTTCCTGGGGATGTTTCAGGTAAGCACTTTGTCACATCAATTATTCTTGGTAGCAGCAGCATTGTTATTGATACGCATTGCGGCTCCAAAATAAATATTAATACATGTGTCCATAGATCTTTAATGATCCTTGTTTTAAAACTAATATAAAAAATGTTGTTAAATACCTCTTCCCACACGCTCACAAGTTTTCCAAGTGTGCACACAAGCTGCTATGGGTGTAAATCAGGGAAAAATGCTTGGAAAATGAAGGAAGATCTCAAGCACAGTCAGCAATCTGGAAGACTTCTGAAGTTTCATACTGTGCTAATGCTCAGAGGCTCTCAAAGGTCCTCTTGGCAAGGGGAATGCTTTTGGTAACGCCTGTAATTCCTAAAATGTCTCTGCTGAAGGGCAATCTGGTTCGTGCAGTTTATTCGCTTTAGCCGAGACAGAGCACTTGATGGTAAATAATCTGAAGCAGGAACAGGGAGTTCTGAAATTGGCTTGTAAGTGTAGTCTGTGGTGTACTATTTGATCACATCAGCAATTTTGGGGCAATGAAGTGCAGAAAAGAGACAGGAAGACAGGGCTCAGCTCTGAAAATAGGATATATCCATGTTTGTTCTCAATTAACAATGCTAATAGCATGTAAACACATTCTTCATTTTGCAACTGTGGTAGCTAACATCAGATAACTGCCAGAAAAACATTGATTAGAATGAATTTAGGAGCATGCAAGTACATTTCTTTTCCTCTACAGGATCTATCATCCATTAGTTGATGTTTCCAAAGCAGAAAAACATCCAAGCTCCCATTACCATAGAACATCTGGAGGAAAAATCCGCTTTCCATAGTCTAGGTGTGCTGCATATTTCTAAAGGAAGGAAAAAAGTCCCCAATTTAACAAATAGCACATCCCTCTACCTTTTTGCTTTCTTTACACATTACAAAGTAGAGCAAAAATCCAATTAAACTTCTACAAACAGGTCACCTCAAACTTCCATACACTTTCTACATGACTGCCAAGGAGTTCTCAAACAGATCTGGACCCAGGCCAACCTGAAGTACTTTTTGGTGCTCTAAAGCCCGTAGAATTTCAAAAGGGCAAATTATTCATCAACATCCCCTACTAAGATGTATTCTGCAAAGCTGCTAGCACAAAATGCCTTTTTGCTATGAGTAGGCAAAATGATTTATTTAGTGTATATAATACATACATAGCATCTGAAGCACTGCAGTCCTTCTGACAGAGACATACAAATATGAGGATTATGCAGATGGATCACAGGCACAAGACTGGATCTTCTTGTACTTCCACTGTGCACGCGCACACACACACACACACACACACACACACACACACATGATTTACAGATAGTTTCAGACGAAGTTTCCTAATATTTTAACATTAAAAACTCTTCTTAGAGAGAAGATTACCACTTTCAAATACGTATCCCTGTATATTGACTACTACATCAAACTAGAATAAGACGATAGACTTCTTGCTTTACAGCTACTGAAAAACTCCTAACCTGATTACATTAGCTTAGTTCAATCCAGACAAAAATGACTTCTGGGATGTTCATACAGCACATTTCATCTAGTACATCTGCATTATTTATGGCAATTACAGAGGGAGAATTGAAGGCTTTTATAAACTAAGACACAAACCAATATGAGCTCTTAGCAGATGGGGTCTTAGTAGGGTTCCACAGCAGCATCATTCCACACCGAGCAAACCCTTTTAGTTGAATTGCTGACAACACAGGAGAAAAGATTGGCTTAGAAAGTCTGGATTAGAGGCACCCCCAGCACCCAGCATTTCAATTAATACGGTTACCTGCCTTGCACTGAGGCCAAACAGTCAAGGCTAAGTTTGTTTGTGATATGTCACTTAATAGAGAAGTGGTTTTGCAGAACCTATCATACCTTCACAAAACAAAACAAAACCTAAAAAAAAACAAAAAAACAAAAACCACCCAACAGATTGCAAGCAACACAATAACTCTATTTCATTTCCCTCCCCAAGCTAAGATTAAAAGGCTGCGACACAGATGGCTTTCCCTGTCAGGGGCACCATGCACCGGGGAGGAAACGGATGGGAGGCATGCTCAGTCTGGCACTTGCAGCCAGGTAAGCAGCTCATCCCAGAGGAGCCACTTCTCCAGCTCTGCTGTGTTGGTGCCTGCTGGAAGCAGCACAGAGGGAACCAGACTAGTCCCAGAGAGCAGCACTGGGCAGGAAAGTCAGTGGGGGTCAAAGACTTAGTTCCTCAGCAAGGGAAGATTCCCCTCACTTCACAGAATCACAGAATGGCTGAGGTTGGACCTCTAGACATCATCTAGTCCAACCCCTCTGCTCCAGCAGGGTCACCCCTAAAGCATGTCACATCCAGACAGATGCTGTGCATCCCCCAAGCCGGGCCACCGCGGGATGGCAGATGACACCAGGATATATCACTTCACACCTTCTTTCCACATAACACTACCTGAAATCACACTGGACCGCCTGCACAGAGAAATGCACCTCACACAGGAGAGGAAAAAAACAACAAAAAAACAAAAAAAAACAAACAAACAAACAAAAAACCCCCCCACCAACTTACAACTGAAATTCCTCACCCTGATACATTTGTTTTCCTAAAAGACCTAACTTGTGCACTGGATGAGAACTGATAATAATTTATTTCAGATTTAGTGAAGGCTTCTCTTCAAGAGTTAGTCAAAATACTCATTTGAATTTCTTTTTTTTTTTTTTTTTTTAAACACATAGCAGGGCCAAAGGACCTTAACTAGACAAAAGGAAAAACGAATGAGTGATAAGTTATCCAACTTGAGGTTCCTTCAGAATAATCTCCAACAGAAAAGTTGAATTATACAGCTGTTCAGTCTTCTGCTCTGCAAAGACTGACTGAAAGGATTTGTCCCCTCAAATTTTAATAGGAACAATTTGTTTTTTTGGTTTTGGTTTTATTTTTAAACCAGAAGCATCTCAAAAGGTCCCAACAAACTCTCAGACACCTTCAGCTGACAAGCAATAGGACACAGAACTTAAAGACCCTTTTTTCCCCCCCAACTGATGTTTTATCTGCTATAGTTGAGTTATAGCAAGAAAAAAAGAAAAAAGAAAAAAAAAAAAAAAACAGAAACAAAATCTTGCTAGTCTTTAATTAAAATCACGCCTTGCTCAGTTGGCATGGTTTTTACTTTCATGAGATTTATGAGTTCATGATCTTGACAGCTCTCCATGAGCTCCTTCTGATGAAGATGAAAAGAAATGAAGATAATAACTGAGGTTCTAAAGTCAAGTCAGGAGAGAAGAAAAATCTTATCACTAATCATTCTGTGTCCCCTCTTCTCTCCATCACCGTTCAGCACTCTCCATCTCCAGCAAGTGACACAGCTTTCTTCCACATCCAGAACTCAAAAAGCTTCAGGAAAGAAGTTCCAGCTTAGAGGAAAATATAGCCTTCTTTCTTGGGACAATCCTCTTCCAAACCACCAAGGACAATGTTTTCTGTGCATACTCAAGAAGCAGTGGAAAAAAAGACACCAAAGGCTTGAAGACATTCTCCATAAAAAGCTGATGTGGGTCAAAATGACCCTAAGTGACTCCCTCACACAGCAGTAACACCTTACAGACGTCCAGCATGTGACTTCAGCCTCCAAATGAAGAATAATGAGAAATTCAGACTACAGGCATAACCCAGACCTGCAATTATAAGATACCATCCTTCAACCAGAAAGCACTGGGGTGGGGATATTGGCTTGTTGCCTTGTCCTTGGTAAAGGTTTTGAAGTAAAGAGTTGATTCCTGGTAAGTTGCTGACTGAGATAAAATTTACATAAACATAAAAATTGCCTTATTAAGTCAGGTATCAAAAGCCCACCCACTGTCCTGACTTTGAAAGTGTCTAGAATAGAAGCTTAGGGAACAGTACAAAAGCAACAAAAACAAACAAACAAAAAAACCACACAGTCCTCACTTCCAACCTCTAGTTCAAGATACCTGAGGTGAAGGTGATATCTATATGACCAGCAACAGCTGGCATTTTCTTCCACTAATTTATTAAAATCATTGCTTTGAATTCACATAAGCTTTTAAGTATTCCACAGCTTAACTACAGTTTTCATGAAGCAGTATCACTTTGGTTTGAACTTATCTGATCTTTTGATGTTCACACCTTCACCTTCATCTCTTCTATGATACTTATTTTACAGACTTTTTCATTCTCTGTCATTTCTCCGAAGACATGTAGTGTATATCAATACCCATCACATGGCGTTTGATTCCATACCGTCATTCATCCTGCATGTCCCTTTCTGAAGCTTTATTAGTTTTTCTCTACCTTTCTGAACTTTCTAAATTCTAGATACATGGCAAATAAAATAACAGTTTAATTAATACATGTTAATTAATACATTCTTGCCTCTAGGGATGAATTCCAGTAGAAAACAATACTTATTGGTGGAAAATGTTCAGAAGCAATCAAAAATATTCTAGCAGATAAGAAGGAGCTCTACTTTAGACATGGAAAAGTGAGCAATTTCAAACACTTCAGCTAACATTGTGACTGCACCATGTTAAATACTACATCTGAAGAGATGTAACAGCATAAACAGTTAAAAAGCAGCAACACCTGAGCCACTGTAAGCCACAGTTGCTGTGGGAACATAAAGTTGCACATAAATTCAAGCTTAACGTTGCGAAAGGAGAGGGGTTAGTTTGTATATGCACATGAGGGGCGACTGCACAAATAGTTTAAGGCATTCAGGAAGACTCTGGCAACGTCATCTTTCATAAGGAAGGGAGAATGAACTCCTATCCCTAGAGCCTAGGGCAATTTTATAATGAGAAATTAAAATAGCTTCATCTGAAACTTTCCTTGAACTGTTTACTGCTGGCCTCCTTCAAGTTTAAGGCTGTTACCGTAACTACGACGGCATTCAGTTTCTCGAGTTTCCATCTTGCAGCTCTTCAGAGCAAAAGGCTCTTTTGGGTATTGGCAGCGACTGCATAGACAGGCTCCAAGCAAGAGGAAAGCCCTGTATGGTGCTTCCCTCCTAATCTGCCCTGAAACTTCAGCAAACGGGAGAGTGAACAGCAAGAGTGTTATTTTTCCAGATTTTCATGGACTTTTCCAACAAGCTGGAAGCAAGGCTTCAGCACCCTGGACAAATTCCTGCCTGATTAATAACTCTGTACATTTGCCACAATAGCTTCCATTTGGATATTCCTTGCCCTAAGCTGCTGCACAGTGATCCAGTGCCCAACTAGTATCACTCCTATGTTTGTAAGGAAACCCCAAATGCTTCCAGAAAAGAAAAGGCAGTAAAATTAAAGTAGCGGTCAAAAGAAAAATAGAGACATCTTTCCTGAGGCAAGGAGAAAGCATGCTGTGCTAAACAATGTAATAATTAAACTGAAGAGGAAAATACCATTGTAATTAACATACAAAGAACCAGCACGGCCTAGCTAATCTCATCATGAAGAGATCGAATATGGTAGTGTGCTTTTTATGGAGCAATTTAATCTGGCAAGCAATTAATCGAGAGAGCACTAAGTCAAACAAATAGATTTCCCTTTAAGGAGACCACATTCATCATTTGTAATGTATTCTAAACTGCAATTTGTTAGCCAGCCCCTGAATTTTACAAAAGACATTTACAGTCTTTCCTTGGTGGAGAAGTGATCCTTGACTGGCAGGAGGGAGTGGCATCAGTCTTAAAACTATCTAGTCTATTAACCCTAATGGGCTCCAAAGCAGTGATGCAGGAAGAAAGAAGCTTACAAGAAGATCCAAGTTTTTACAAGCTTTATATTTTAGAAGAACCTACAACAGTATTTACTGGAATACTGAATCATGTCTTAATCCACTGACTAGCCTTTAGTGTTTGACCCTTCTTGGAATTACTCTGGAACTGATAACATTATTACTGTGGAAAAGAAAAGCCTAGCCCGGCTCACTGAGCGCTCAGCCGGATCCCTTGCCTGGGCTGCTGCTGGTGCAAGCCTGGGACTTTCTGGCTTTCTTAGACCTTGGCTATAAGATGATCCTTCCCTAACTAGTTTTAAATTGGTACTAGATCAGTTTAGATTCTGGGTTTTTTTTTTTTTTTTTTTTCTCTAGTTGACAGCAAGACTGTGTCAGATCCTCAGCACTCTCAAATTGACTACCACTTTGTTCATAATTCTCCATGCCACCCGACTGCTCACATGACACTGCCCTTTACTTTCAGTAGATGCACTTTACATTATATTAGTAGCCACTAGTTCTCACCTCACTGGATTGAGTAAAACACACATGAAGTGCATTTTCCACAAGACTGATGATCTCTGTTGTCTGCCGCGGCACCAATCCCTATCAGGGTTCATCCTTCTAGAATGCGAATTTGACGGTCTCCTCCTCTCCTAGCAAAGGCTTTTTCTGTTGAGTATCTTCCATGTCATTGTGTAGAGGCTATTACTGTTCTCCTGCTTGTGTCAATCATTTGGATCAGGAAGATTAGCAGGCTGAGAGCAATCAAAGCTCACATCCTCCAGGTGTCCTTGGGCCCAAGCTGCTTCCCCTCCCAAACACAGCAAACACTCTTAATTAAAAAAAAAAAAAAAATTTAATCAAAAAGGAAAGGTCTCTGACAGCCATACCATGCCTCTGCAAACTCAGTCCTAGCAGAGACTGTTGAACTGTATCCAGAGATGTATGGTGAGATTTTACTTTGTCCAAAAACTAAATTCTCCAAATACAACTGTGACTCCAGACCATATGTGAAAAAAACACTGCTAGGGACATGCAGCCTCTACCAGTGCCTTCCTGCCCCCATGTTCACTCAATTCTAAAGAGAGATTTTTGCTGGCTGTTGAGCTGTGCTGCCAACAAAATAACAACAGGATGAGACCTATGCCTGACTGCTTTCAGTCCTCTTCCATCCTGATAATTTCCCTTATGCTCAACTCAGTTTGAAGGCTTGAATGGAAAGTAGCCCCATGCCAAATCAAAGCTAAACAAACAGTCCTGGAAATAAAGTGCAATTAAAAATAAAGTTGTGTTCCATATCAAATTTGGGTATCATTGCCTCATCCAGAAGCCAATTAAAACAAAACCCAGATTAAACTGATTATGATTAAATCCTGCTTTGCTGCATCCTCAAAAGGCCGGGGGCAGAGGAGAAAGGCAGACGTTACAAAAGCAAAGCCGACCAGAATACAGATTTGGGTACTCCTGGGGCAGCGTGGGGCACAAAGAACAGCAAAAGACAGCTATCCTTAAGAACACCTCCTGATGCCTAAGCTTTTAAATTCCTCAGGTCTGAACCAAAGTGTACAATACTGTTTCCTGATGCCTTCCTGCTATATAATATCATACTTATAATTAGACTAGTAACACATTAAAATGACAGCAAGAGCAGGCACAATTCATTTAACAATTAATCTACCCTAGCTATCATTTTCACTTGTCATTAACTGCCTCTTAAATGCCCTCAATTTCATATAGCCGTAGACTCTTCCTTCAAAGATACACACGGGGGAATATGCCATTATAGACATTATTCAAAGAAGCGCTTTCTGTCCCCATCATCAACTACAGTATTAATCATACTGAGAATAGTTTCTTCTCATAAATGACTGAGTTGCAAAGTTGGATCTCATCAGTAGGATCCAATTTACTGACAAGTTTACAGATAACAGAAAATACTGGGCATCTGCAGCACAGCACATTGCAGGTCCTCTAGTTTTTACCCTTTAGTGATCTTTCTGACAGAGAAAAAAAGTGAGGCAGATGTTGTGGGGATGGGGGTAAGATGGCAAGCACCACGAGCTCCCATTTATTTAATGGAGAAGTGTTCTGCTCAGTATCTTTAACAGCTGGACCCAGAGTTAATATACAGCACAGAGCACTCAAAAAAAAAAAAATTAAATGATCTTTGGAGGTTAACTGGTACAGCTACCTACACAATGCAGGAGTAATATTAGACAAGGCTGCTCATGGCTTTGTCCAGGCAAGTTTTGAGCAACTCCAAGGACAGAGATTGCACAACCTCCTTGGGCAACTGTTCCAGCATTTAACCGTTCCTGTTGCAAAGAATTAGGGAAGCATCTTCCTTCCTGTAACCTGTGACTACTCCCTCTTATTTTAATTCCAGGCCAAATTTAAGATCTTGAAACACTTCTATGTTTTCTGGCTCTCCATTTCCGACAAAAGTTCATGCTAAGAGTAAAAGTCACTAAATGAGGAAGAAAAACAGATGTTACCCAGTGAGAATTGCACAGTCTGGCTTTGCTCCATCAACAAGGCTCAAGGTATTGCGCTCAGGCTTTCAAATGGTAATGAACATAGAATCAGGAGACCTATTGCAGTCTGCGTTTACAAGGGAATTTCTGCCTCGGAACAGGCTTATCTCAAGCCTCCATGAAAAGTTAATGTAGAGCCCAGATTCCAAAGCAAACCAACTGTGTTGCACAATTATAAGGGGGACATTAAATATTTATTTTAAAAAGCATAAATAAAAGCAATAGGACTTCGAACATGTTCGCTGCCCTGCTTAAGAGGCTCACTGTTAAGCCTTTTGAGACACCCTGTGAAGGACATTACATAAAGTATATCATATTCACAGTCCTTTGTCAGCAGCAAGAGCTTTACATTAATTAGTACAACGCACAACTTCTGGGAGAAGGTTCCAGTTTAAAGTTTCCCATCTGAAGTCTGGGCAATCTCATTGGTACTTGCCTGTTTAGAACAGTATTTATCTCGCCCTTAAAGTGCAAACTAGATACATCTTTTATACTGGATAGGAACATTTTTTCCAGAGAATTCAAAGCCATCCTTAAAATCCAGTGCTCTGCAAAGTTTGAAATCAGCTATCCCTTAACCACAAAGGCAGTCTTACTTCCCATCCTACACAGACTCAAAAACTTCCCATAATCCAACTAAGGAGAAGAAAAATGTCATTGTAATTAACACACAAAGTGATGGTCTAATTAATCACTAAAGCAACAACATGACAAAGCTTTTGGGCTTTCATAGTCTTCTAGCCAAGTCAGGCAACAAAATTGCCAAAAGGAGCTTTTCAGGTCATTCCATTTTTGGCCAGCTTGAAAATAAAACACATTTGAAAGGATGTTTTTCTATCCTATCAAACAGGAGCCCAATGCAGCGAGGCCCCTTCAATGCATCAGCAACTTCCTGCTCAGGACACTTGCTGAACAGCACAGTTCTCATTTCCTGGGCTCACAGCAGTATCATCTCAAGGCCAGTTCTCAAACTGAAACTTTAGGCAACTGTTATGTTGGCGTTTCTCTTAACAGCAAGAAGAGTTTACAAAAACCACCCTATGTTATACCAGCACAAAGAAGGGGACAACTGTCCAGAGCCATGCAGAGTTGCATCAGTGAACAGATGACAACATATATATGTATATATATGTGTGTATGTATATATATATATATATATATATTTCACCTCTGCAACATATTAGGCTAAAACTTGTGTAAACTGTCAGTGGTGTCAAGAGAGAATCCTGTTGTCTCTACTGCCCCTGTGCTGAACTTGCCCCTTCTACAGAAGTGAGAAGCACTCGCATGCAATGCACCACACTAGGGAATTGACCCAGGCTAAAACAATCTTTTTATTCTTCTTTCTGCCTGGTTAAACCCTGGGTCAGGTTCCCAGTTTCCCCCTCATTGCATGCAGCTCTGGTCATGCAGGCTGCTGCTCGTGCAAAGGAAAGATGCAGGATTGAAGGGGCAGTGAAACAACCTGAGGTAACAGATCAGAGCAGTTTTGCCACCCAAAACGATATCCTTCAACTAAACCCTTATTAGCATGAGATACTAAAATATGACACCCCTCACGGATGAATTCTTCACACGATCACTCTTACCTTCTTTCTAATTGGCTTGAATAGCTGAGAACAGCCAACCATGTGGGTACTTTTGCCTGCTGAACCTTCACAGTTAGTTTCCCTTGCAAGGAACAAAGAAAATCTGGCCTCAGAGCCAGAGCAAATATTGCTGCCCCAGAGACACTGCCCCATCATATTCTAGATTTTTTTTTTTTCCTGAAGCTACAAGAATTAGAAAATATTTTAAGAATACAAATTTATCAATGGTCACATTCTGGGATTCCCAAACAGGGGCTCTCCCCCCAAATATACTGGCATTACAGCCAATATAGCTCAGTCCAGTTGAGACCATATGAATCATCAGAGGCTCTAGTTAGACACTTGAATATCTGAACCCAAAATGTTTTTGGGAGCATATCTTGACTTGAGTTCCCTTTTTCCTCTAGGCAGCATTTTAGCCTCATCTCAGTCTTGGCTACAATATTTGATATGTACTGAGTGTTGTAATGCCAACCCTGTGCTGATAGGAGGAGACAACCTCCTCTGCCTTCACTAGGAAGGCCACCTGAAAATCAAGCATTTTAACTTTGAAAGCTGGGACACATGTTTTCTTTTATTGAACAAAATCTTATACCAGGTAGCCTCTTGTCTCAGTTCCCTGGAAACTGAGCTCCAGATTTTGGTATAAGCTTCAAATAAATGGCAGTTCTGCAGTCATGCTAGCAATCTATTATCCTTGCTTTCAGTTCAAGATAAGGTAGGTACTTCACTACCTTAATGAGCAGATGTACTTAATGACCTGGTACTTTGTCAATTTAGTCCTAAAGGAAGAATTAGCAGAATAGGACTTTTACATTTCTAGAGCAAAACCAAGTTTTAGGCCCCCCAACAGTGTAACATAATAAGAAATACAAGTTACTGGTTTTTGGAAAGCTTTTCTCATAAGCACTTATCCCACAGCCCAGACCTTGGGAGAGAATAATAATTCTGGCTGCTGCTGTGAGCAACAGATTTCATTTAAACAGAAAGAGCAAAGCAGCATTACTCTACATCACTTTTCAAGGGATAAAGGTTTATTTAAGTTCACAATGATTTTTACATTGTTTGTGTTATGAAGAAAGCAGCTTAATGTTCTCTCCCCATTAAAGTAAATCTTGAAAGTTAGACTTGAGACCACTGGAAATCACAGTCCCTTATATTTATTCCAAGAATAGCAGCAGCATGGGCAAAATTTTTGACAAGTTATGAACAGCTGTTTCAAACTGTGCTTCAGTCTTGTTCTAGTAGTGCCAGATCTTGGAGCCAAAAGAGGCTGATTTTGGAGCCTTTAAATGCCTGCTTCTTCTCTGTGTTAGAACTACCAAAGGTGTCTACTGTAGACTGAAATCTATGAACTAGGAACTAAACCCAGGCCAGCCAGCATATGAGGGAGATCATTAAGATTGTTTTGGTAAAGAGAGGGAAACAAGACAATCATTCAAGAAAAGCAACAAGGAGCCCTTCCAGGGTTTTGTGCTGCAACAAAAATCACGAGATGTTTACAAAAAGGCATCCTAGCTCTGCAGCGTATGCTTTAAGGTATTGTTGAGCTCATACACATCTTGCCTGTGCCTGGCAAGGGAATTTGAGACTAAAACACCTGCAAAGCGGTCAGGAAAAACAACCTTGATAAATACAGTCTGCGTCCACCTCCTAATTAAACCAAAACCACTGCCAATGCTAACACATATTTCTCTGCTATTTTTGTTTTTGCAGAGGCAGGTATTTGGCAAGTAAAACAAGGAGTTCTTTGGCTGGTACTACACTTCTTCAGACTAGGCAGTTCAAATCCATCCTCAGTGTATCAGAGATGGGACCACCATCACCCACCTGAAGACTCCTTTTCCCATTCCTCCTCTGTGGACTTCTCTCCCAGAGCTCCAAACCCTGAATTCATGAGCAAAACTGAAACTTCATGCCATGTATTAATTTCCAAAGCTAAATACAGAAATACAAAGGAAGATTAACTAGCAGCTTAACTCATCTTATCTTGCAGGCCCAGAGCCTGCACCCATGAAACCAGTAAAGGAGAGATCTGCAGCCTGAGAGCCTCACAGAGCAGCCCAACATGGGACAGAGGAGAGGAAATCTGGGTAGCAATTCCTCAGTAAGGGAGGTAACACTTCTCAGTAAGCTTTGTTAAGAAGCCCAGGGATCCCAGCTATCTTCCTGAAATGCTCAGATCAAGGAAGAAATGTTTCCAACAAAAGGAAGGCAGACAAAGGTTCACAAGTGGGTGAACTCTGCAGACAGTTTGTGCGATTCTCTTGAGTATCTAATACTTTTCCTAACTTAGGAACACATTGCTAAACAGCAACCCCATACAGCAAAAGAGGTTTTCCATTCTGTCCAGTAAACAAAACTCTCCTAAACAGACCACTCGCCTGTATAGCTAATCCTTACAGAGCAACTAAAACACTAAAGTGGATCTTTTTGCAAGTTCCTTAACAGGCCAACCTATCGATTTGCTCTCATGGAGAAAATAAAAACAGCTGATACAATTACAGACATTAGAAGGAAGCAAAATTAACTCAGGCTGCCATCCTAGGAACAAATTACCTCCACTTTGAGTTCATCCTCACCCAATCCAATAGCTTCTGCTTATTTGTGGAAGAAGTTTCAGAGGGAAGTTGCCTGCTGCAGCATGGCTTACAAGGGTATTAAGAGGGACAGCAATAGCTACATCATCTCAGATAGACACATTTTTTGCCTTACAAATATGTTTGCTCACAAGCACCATCAGCTCTATAACCCCTAAGCCACCACAGAAGTACAGAAGGGTGAATCCTCCCCCAAAAGCCACTTGAAAAAAAAGAAAAGAAGAAGAAAGTGCATTAAGCCAAGACACTAAGAACAGGCTTGACACTGTCAGGGTCAGCTCTCAGGCAGCAGTGACTGAAATGGAAGTTATTGGCAAAAGGGGGAAGTGACCCGGGATATAACTGATCAGCTGAACCAAGCTGTTGTGGTTAGGGGAACCTGTCTGTATAATGTCACTCAACTAATTTGCTCTCTGGATTGGTGCCAATAGCAGAGACAACATTTAATTATGCCACTACATGAATGGAAAAGAATGAAGGAAAATTATTGCAGAATGAAATCAGCTAGGACACTGTAAGAGAAACATAGTAAGATGAATCAGCTGGTAAATAAAGCGCAATAATTGAAAGCTAAAAATGCTGTTTCATAAAGAAATCAGATAATCTAAGAGAAATGAAATGTTAAGTTATACAAGTAGAGAAACAAACACACACACAAAATAATACTCCCAGCATAGATAGGGTCCCATGAAAAGGAGAAACAATCCACCTAATCACCATTAGTGATGCTTAATTTTTTCTTTCTAAGTTGCTGTAGGTCACAACTATAAGTGAGATCTTCCCAACTAAATCCACCTGCTTCCTCATTTCAGATGCCAGCTAGTGCCAGAACCTGCTCAGGGCAAAAATTTGTTCCTGCTGGCAACTCCAAAGTTTCCCTACCAAAATACTCTAAAGTGAAAAAAGAAACAAGCAGTTGCAGCAACAGAACTCTGAGTAACCAAGCTCCACTATAACCACAGTGGTATTTAATGGATTTTGTCATGCCAAGGTCCCTAATGTTACCAAAAAAAGAACATTGTAAAAAGCACAGGAAGTAAGTGTGGTCTATTAACTCTGCTCCTTCAACAGCCCTAGAAAAGACCCAGAACCAAACAAGGGTCCTTATCTTTCACACAGTTAGACTTCATAATTTCTTTCAGGCTACAAATTGAAGAGTTAGGTGAATTAATTCTGCAGATAATCTGAACAAATAAAGCTTTAATGTTTTCTTACATGACATTATTTTAGTAACCACTTCATCCTCCATCTCAACAAAACTGACTTAGGATTTTAGATTACAAGTAAAAAGAAATGCAACAAAAAACAAAGAAAAAGTCCTAAGTGTATTTGAATTTGTTGAGTGTCTTGTACTGGGCTATGACCTGAGTTCAGTCAGGCTGATTAGCAGTGACAGCGTGTCAGAGGTCATTACCATTAAACATACCTCAGTGAGCAATTTAATGGAGTTGTTATTTTACCACTAGCAGCTTTCACAACTGGGTCTAAGGATCAATAGCAAACAAACTCAGGATTAAATCTGAGCACCCTCTGCTGGCCAGCAACGAAGAGCCCAAGTCGAGCAATTTTGCACCATCCACCAGTCCTGACTTTTATATACTGATGCAGCGCAACGATGACACTGACAACTACCACACAAAAAGGAGGAACAACTGGGCATCCTTAAACAACAGTTGGGGTTTATCCCATAAAGACATTGCACTGATTTTTTTCAGTTGGGGAGCTACCACTTTAGATTAGCCTGTTTTCAAAGACAAGCTCTTGAGTGTTTGTGTGCATGCTACAGGCATACGTGTGTAAACAAGTATTCATAAAACACACATGAATTTATGTCTATTATCTGCATATACAGATATATGCACAAATATTTCCTTGATTGCCTTCTTTCACAAACTGGCTTGCTTTTCCATTTTCTTACTCATGTAAGGAGGATATATTTTTTAACCACTCTGAGTGCATTCTACAGACCTTCAGTCTATATGGAAGCACGTATCTATAAAGCAGGCCACCTTTTATGTATCCCAAGCAAAGTCTACAGCCATCCATTATAAAAGGGCTAGGTCAGCAGCATTTAGCTCTTCTCTCTCCAAGGAAAGATGCCAAATAAAGCAAATCTGTGCAGAAGGTACTATGTGGGCTGCTTGCAGCTGCTCACTTTCTTAAAAAGAAAAAAAAAAAAAAATCTGAATGAAGCCTCCTCCTTCATCAGGCTTTCCATAAATACAAATCTACGGTGTGTCAGTAATTTAACATGTGCTATAGCTTCCAAAAAGTGATGCCATGTATCCTACAAATGAACACTGGCCAATTTGGCCTTCTTTCACTTAAGTAAACCCATAAATGTTCCTTCCCAGTGCTCCTGCCTAGTCTGGCAGCAAGCATAATCATTTAATATACCCCCATGTGCCTAAGTGCTCCTCCTAAGTGCCCAATCTCTACTTTAGGACCCCAAAAGCAGGGTCTCTTGCACACAGGAGGGATATCGCACAGAGCGGCTCCTGTGGCACAGAAGTAGCTGCAAGATGGAAGAGGGAATGGAAGTGCCCAAGCGAGGACTGCAGCGTGTGCCACAACGGTACAAACGCGTGTAAACTACGCTTCGGAAAAAGCCATTACCTACTTCCACACTACAAACTCAGCTCGCTGGTTGTTAAAAGTGTCCCAGTGCAAAAAATAAAGTTACTTCAAAAATGATGATGTGACTGAATTTCAGATAATGGGGAAATACAGTTTATTAATCATTGGGTTAATCTATTTATCCATCTTGAAAAAAAAATAACTGATCAGGAGAAAGTCTATTAAAAGAACACAATAATTCAGCTGCCACCTTTCTCTCTGAGTAAGCAATCAGAAGATGCCCCTTTGAACTCTGCATTAATAAAATTCTCATTAAATGCAAACCTGCACAATGTTATCTTAAAGAGGCTCATTAGCTTCAAAAAATTACTCTTCTCCAAAGTTCCTTATTTCTTTATAGGTGAAAAGGTGAATTTTCAAACCACTAACTGCTGGGGCCTAGATCAACCAAGCAGCGTTGCAATCACATCAGGTAGTCCATCATACCTTGATTATTTGCACGTAGCACACAGACAAATCCGTGCAGAGGAGTTGTCATTCCTACTATGGGTAGGATAGTAGTAGGGAATCACAAATTCCAGCAAGGTGTGAAAGATGTCAGCCTTCTTCAAATTTTCATTTTAAGTCGTAACGAAATTGTGAATTGTCTTTAAGAAGGAGGGCTATAAAGGGCAGGTAGGGTCACAAATGTTTCTCAGTACTTAAGCATTTTTTTTTTAAATGGAAAACAACTGAAAAACAGAAATTAGGAATTAAGTAAAAATTAGGAAAGCCAGATAAACCACAGCAACAAAAAAAAAAAAAAAACATGAACAGGCAGTCTGTGGAAGAGTGTCACAACAAGATATACAAGTGGAATCTCCCTTTAGCCGAGGCTAGACAAGCATTTGCCAGTGATCCCCTAGGTATTCCTCCTCATTCTCCCTCTGTACAGAATAATGAATTAGATGACTTCTCAAACCCAGCACTGCAGGGTCCAAACAAGTCTCCATTTTAGAAGTCTCCTCAACAGCTACTCCTTTAACTCCTTTAACAGCTACTTGCCTTTAACAAAGGCAATGGGCCCTTGAGAAGCTGCAGACCTCTTGTCTTCTAGATGAAATTAATGTACTTCAGGATTTAAGAAGCTTGTTAAACCCCACCACATGCACACAGACATGAGACTTGCATTTGTTATAGCTGCCACTAACAGCCCAAGGATAAAGAAATGACAAATTTTAATTTTTGATAGCTGTTATGAGACAGAGATAAACAAAAGTGTGACTGACCAATACAGCAAAAAAGAGGTAATCATTGCTCATAAAAATATTCAAGAATGACAAAGTTGAGGGAAAAATCCAATATAAGATGATTTCTGTAAACTCACAATCCTCATGGCAAAGACACCCAGATAGGAACAGTATGCCAAGACAACCTTATGGGGGAAAAAAGCACTATCAAAAGGCCACTGAGGCAGTGGAAGCTAAGACAGGTTCGTGGCAATATATCATTGCCAGTGCACACAGCAAACACATCTTATGATAATATGGTAAAACATAATTTGTTTCTTTAATGAAGCCACCAGCTAGACAGTCCTAAAAGATGTATTTTTTCTTAATCATCTTTTCCCCATTTCTCCTAAGGAATTTGGGCTTGCACAAAATCATGCAGGTGCTACAACACACTAAAGAGCAACAAATGTGTGTGCGCAGCTCCAGTTTATGTTGCTGGCCTAAGACCGCAAGGAAGCCTTAGCACCAACTCTTCCTACAGTCACTGCAACAGAAGTGGGACAACCAACAGCCCAGGACAAAAGGGTCTTTCCTAACTGCCTGCCAAAAGCTTTAGAAGTCTGCAAGCATTCCTGGAGGAATAATCCCTGCTCATTTTCCGCTGCATGATCTAAAACTTTCAGGTTTATAAATTCAGCATCTTAAGGCAAGAAAACTATTATATCATCACAGACCCCTGACTTCATCCAATTTACCCGTAGAAATATTTTAAAGACAAGATCAATATTTTCAACTAAGGCATGGTCCCCATTCCCACCAAAAAAAAGCATGTAGCCCTGATCAGCACTATATAGTGTGAAGCTTCAATCAGCTTCACCATTAGCAGAAGTACCTTTGCATTTGGCCATCTTCCAACTGGCTGCTCTGAAATCTACTGGACCCTTCAAATGTAATATTTTCATCACAATAAGAAAACAAACAAGGAGATGAAATATCTCCTCTCCTCTTTAGAAACAAGAGATAAGTCAAATAGACTAAGTCTAAACTCTCTCCAGGCCTTGAATCATCTCTAACGCACACCTTATCTAATTTCATTAAGTGAAAAGCAGTCACTAATGAAAATTAAGATAAGTCTAATGAAAGACCAGATGAAGGCCCAACGTTCATGAGCAGTTGAGTAGAGAAGGGGAAAAAAATTGCTACTATAGACTATCAAAAGTCTAGAAGATGCAGAGTTTTCACAGGTTCCAGATAGCGCTATACACCGAACACATCTGGTACAGCCTGCCCCTGGTGCTGCTTGTTTGGCTTATCTTGTCTTAGTTGCATATTGATCTTCATAAAAACAGCTATTAAGTCAACAGCCAACAAGGGAAAAAGTGAAAACCTCGCTTATGGAAACCAGACGGGAGCACAAACCCTTGGTGACCAGCTGTATCTCTTGCCAGTACAGACTTCTCTCCCTGGATATACAGATAATTCCCAGGGCATACACTTTGTGTCACTTTAAATGACGTTACTTTGCCAATAACTACCTGTTCTGCTGCTTCACACAGGGAGCATTATCTGCCCACGAGTATTCATTTATGTCTGTTTGCGAAAAATAAAAATAAGGATAGGAACAAAATAAATCTCTGCAACCACACGCGAGGTTATAAAGCCTACAGACCTACTAAGGGAACCTTTAAGGTGGTTTATAGGCACATAAAATGCATATTGACTTGAAAGATGCCCTCAGAGAATTTACCCTGCACAATGTCTTTCATAGGGAGGAAAGCGACAGCCTCGAGCCGTGTACACAGTAGTAAGTTACCTGCTGCTTCATCAAAAGACATCATTCCTCTCTGAAAGGGCACCTGTGAAGCGACCGGGCTAGCAATGGACAGACTTGGTCAGTGTAAATACTCATATCTTTTATGGTTTGCTTACAAGTCCGAGCCAAATAGCAAATTCTCTCTCAGGTTTCTTCCATTTTCCCATCAACTTTATTAAGATACATGATCCCAGTACTCCATCCTCATCAGTCCTAATATCACGAAAGAATCCAGTACAAAAAAAGGGAAAAAAAAATCTCCAGCCTCATAAGCAGAGCACAGCTTCTGCCCTTGAACAGACAAAGGAGGCTTAAAAGAATATTGAACTGTCTTTACATAATCAGTTTTAAACATGCATTAAAATTTTGCAATGTTAACAGTGGCCTAGAATATGATTATTATTGCTGGTTTATAGTCCCCTTCGTAGCTTCACAGAATTGCAATAGAATCACACAACAGAAAAAGAAATCCATTAGGCCAACAATTGCCCTGCCAGCACAGCGTTGTTCCCTACAGCACAACTTCTCTCAAGGGTGTTGTGAGGATTAATTCATTACAGCTTGTGTCATGCTTTGAAAGCACTCAGTCTACAGAAGAACTAGGAATTATTAGAAAAAGGACAATCCAACTTTAGCAACCCCATCTTTATCTTCCTTTGGCCTTGTTTAGAGCAGCAATTTCAGCTAACAAAAGCAAACAATTTCAAAACCAAACTCAATATGACAAAGGTGAAAGTGTCATGATAAGGATGCAGTCATACTGGACAAGATCTCCAAGCAGGTTATTAGCTTCTATTTCTTACCTAATATTGACTAATGCATGGGTCACCTTGCTTGCAGGCTCCTTCCACTGACCAGCATTGGTAGAAAGCCTTAAAACTGAAAGAAAAACAAACAAAAAACAGTTAATGGTGCTAGCGCTGAATGGGCAATGCAACAATTTTTTAATTCAAATTGTCAAACATATTTTGTTGAGATGGCAGACTCATGTGAAAAAACAAACAAATGAAAAACCCACGGCTGTCTTGGACAGAAGGAACATGGAAAAGGTATGCAGGACAAAATGAACGGGAGAAAGGAAGCAGAGGGGAGAGAAGAGAAAGGAATCAAAAGAAACCCAGCTCATCCTAATTTCATCATCCTTTGTTAAAGTTGGTTTCCCTCAGAAATAGGAACAGAGACCCAGTCTATGTCATCTGCTATTCTACCCATTATTTCTCTCCTCCAGCTCCTGCTCATGCAAGGTTCCACCTGAGCTAGACTACAGCTCATGATTTACACCCAATCCAATAGTGATTGACTTTCTACCTTCTCTTTTATCTGGAATTGCAAAGAGAGTACACACCAGTTTAGAGAAAAATGCTCCATTTAGCATCCAGTATGTCAGTCTTGCACAGATGGTCTCTGACAGACTGAGGAATGGTTCTGAAAACATTCTGCAACAGGAACAATTTCTAGTGAACCTAAATCTTTGCTGCCAGAGGCCCCAGAATATTTATTTAGGTCAGAATCTGCAATGTTTCTAGAGTGCCAGTAACCTGTGCAGCTTCTCCTAACTATCAAAAGAGTAACAGAGTCCAGAGCAAATAATTGGGTTTCCTCCCACATAGCCTGAACAGAAGGGAATCTTTCATGAATCAGTATATCCAGGGGTTTCTGGGGTTATATCTTAGCAGAAAGGTTTGCCTCACACTTACAGAAGGAGGAAAAGAAATTCATCCCAATTTAGGATCATGTAGAAACACTGCTGCTACAAGTGAACCTGTAGGCACGGTAGCTTAAAACTCAGACCTATTATTACACAAAAGAAGCTTTCAGTTCTCCAGATTTGCACAAGTTCAGATTCAGGACCAGAAAACAAATACCAAAACTGCCTCTCCCAAAGCAGAGAGCTTCACTCACATCCAACAACAGTATAACTAATGGATAAATAACTTTGCTTTTTGTGCTAACAAATGTCCCAGGACAAAGATAGAAGAGCGACCATCGCTTAAGGGATATGCTCTGACAAAGAGAAGGAAGATATTGGGATATCTGTCAAAGCTGTCTGGCATCAAGCCAGTGATTCCTTCACACTTTCTAGTGTTCCCATAATTTGGCATTTGCAGAAGGGGGGAGAAAAGTCAGCTCTGAGAAACATCATTTTGTCAAAGGGTAGGTATCATCCTTTAATACCTCGTGTAATGGATTCAGAGAGGGTTTCCATTCAGTCATCTGCACTGTTAATTCAAAGGGTTTGCTCTACATAGCAGGATGGAAAATGAATTCACGTGATAAATGAATTGTTTCAACCAGTCAAATGTGCCTGCTGCAGCCCAACTGAGTAAATATTTCAGTGCGTTATTCTTCCATGCCAGTTTCCTTCAGCTTTCACACGGGAGAGGATTGAAGAATTGCTGACTAGTAAAAGTACCTCATCTTACTAGCTGCAATTCTTGGGAATAGGGAGTGGTTTAGCAAAAAATCTCATCTGCTCTGCAGACAAAATAAGCCTACTGATCCTTTGCACAAAACATGAAAACTGCAGAAAATTTATACTAGAGAAGTATCAATTTTTTGCTTGTAACTGGTGGAAGTATTTGGCCCCTTTTGTATTGGTAAAGATAATTCTTCCCCATGTCAGCACAGTTCTGTGACCAACTGCCTCCCCTCACCCTTTAAATCCCTTTACTGCTTATATCACTCCTGTTGTTCATGGGGTGATCATGCTGAGAAGGGAACAGGGGGGCTGGGGAGAAAAGGTCCCTCTGGAACAAAGCAAACAAAGAACCCAGATATATTATTCTCTTCATAGCTCCAAGCATGCAGGCACTACACCAGCCCTGCTGCAGCCACCCTCAGCAGCAGGCTCCTGTGTGTACCCTGCCTGATTGTGCCTCCCTGCATTCTTCACTTCTTTGTTCCTCTTCCTCCTGCTGGGTTTCACTTGGTGGCTTTCCAGCACGCTTCTTGCTTTGAAGGATGGCAGCCTCTTCATGTTTTGCCAGCAGGCACATTCTTCAGTCCAGTGATTTCCTCGTCATTGCAAGCAGGTTTGTGGGGGCTGTTCTCTTGGTTTGTTTTAGCAATAAGCGTACTAAGTGTGATTTGTCTAGCACAGCCAGCTTCTTGTTATAAATTTCTCAAATTCTTTTCCAAATTCTTGCTCTTGATGCATGCTTCCCGGTGCCGACTGGTTGTGTAGCTTGTGCTTGCCCTCTCATTTGAGCTGCCAAATCTGACAGATGCAAACTACAAATTGACTGAACTACACGAAGACACATGAAACACGAACTCCCACATAACTAGTTGCACCAATAAATCTGTATTTCTAGTCACAGTCAGTGGCTGCTATAGAGGTAACATGTCTCTGCTAAAAAGTCTGGTTTCAGACCGAACAAAACATATCCCTTTAACAAGCTTATCCCTATCTCAATTCTTAAGTTACCTAGCAGATGGAAACAAAACACGTCCATTCACTAAGACCATCAGCAGGCAGACAGAAAAGACCAGACACAGGAACAGAACTTGCACGCACACCCAAACCATCTGTCTACAGCCCTCCTGATCAGCCAGGAAGCACTCACCCATAGAATAAAGGTTGTCAAAATTCTGATGCATCCGAATGATTTCGTAATATAGCTCATCATAGCTGCTGGGAGTGGGGAGAAAGGTGTCTCCGTAAGTGATGAACATGTTGAATAGGTTCACGACCTACACACAGAAGTGAAACCAAGTTACAACAGATATATTACACAAAGCCTAACTGACAGAAATAAACAGTATCAACTATGTCCAGAACCTTTAAAGAAATGAACTTTTGGTTCCATTATGCATGATATTACTTCATTGCTTCATCTACTATCTCATCAGTACAAAAGAGACAAGAAGCTTCAGCACTGCCATAACTGGGGACTGGAAAAAAGTTTTTTGTTTTTTGTGTTCATAGGGTTCTAAAGTTTCCTAAAGTTCAATTAAGATGAATTCTGTTGCTTAAAGTAGAGGATTTGCTTTCTCTATACTCACCATAAGAGCCAGGGTGAAGATGTTGTGTTTGGCCAGCAAAACAGTCTCATTAGACATGAGGAACTTCAACAAGTTGATCAAAGCTAAAAGAGGAAAAAAAAAAAAGAAAAATATATATATATATATACACACACACACACACACACACTAAAATTAAAAGCAAAGCCATTCTCAAAAAGTCACTTAGCAAATGACATTTAGATGACTTAACAAATGACAGTTATTTTCACATCCCAGGTTTATTTTCCCTCACTGACTTCCCAAACCTGCTCAGGGTCAAGGTGAGTTACTTGTTAACTTAGTGAGTCCACCAGGGATTTTTCTACCTTGCAGATCCTCAAGCAAGGGCTGGAAATCCCCCATCTCTTTTCTACTTCATACATCACCAGCATGATGCACAGAGTCAGCCCCAAAACTGTCACTCCTGCTGTTACGTGAAGTTGAAACAAGACACAACAGAAGACGGCACTGCTTTGCTGCAGCTCCGCTATCTGGGTGCCTCTTTCCGCTTCTTTATTCTGTCAGTTATCTAGGGCTGTGCAGCAAAGACAACAGATCTGGTTCAGGCTTGTCTTAAAGCAAAACAAAGGCTCATACCAGCAAGTATGGGACAGTGATTACGGCAATTAACAAAAGGGTTGGCTAAAAGAGCTTTAATCACACAAACTTTACAATTGTGTTCTGTACTCTTGGAAGATGGAAATTTCTTAGTGTTGTTGCTTGCGGAAATTTTAAAGCTATTTTCTTCTGTGTGATGCCTGCCTAAAAGAAATTCTTAATGTACTCTCTGCTCTGAAACAAGTGGTTTAATGACTTAAGACTTCTGAATTAGGCGGCCTGCAAAGTTGAGCTGGAAATCTATAAAGGCATTTTTAAAAGGTTCTTAATTACCTACTAATTGGTAACAGCATCTAAGAGGTAATGCCAGGCAGGCTTTTAATTCTTACAGGCACAACTTCACTTTGTTAAATCTGCTCTTTCTCCTCTGCCCCAGCTTGTGGCAGCACCTCCATGAAACACATCACTGCTCACAGTTCCAGGCAGTCAAGAACGAACATCAAAACAGGAGACAACAGTCCTGCAGCCCTGGATCCAAGTCACATAAACAGCTATTACCTACTGCCAAAGAGTAGATTTGAGATATGTCATTTGAGAAGGGGGAAAAAAGATAGCTACAAATTTAAACTTGAATACAATCTCAAATTTCTAAGCAGCATAAGGATACTTGATTGCTGCCACTATTGACGCAGCTGTTACGCGCTACACAGTAACCTGTGAGAAAAACAACTCCAGTTTGGGAGGACGCTGCAGAGTGGATGGAGCACAAGGAACAGAAACACGATAAGCACAAAATTATGGTCTCCCTGACCCCCAAATCCCAGAGTATTCAGAAAAGGCAAAATGAGATTGGGAAAGACTGGACTTAAACAGATTAGAGCGCCTGAATACAGTCCTGAAATCACAGCCTTCCAATGCCAGAAGTTCTCCAGTATCAAAATTTTTACTTATGTCCCCAAAAAAGGAAGTTCACAGGCCTAATGAGGCTGTTTATTCACTACCAAGGGAGATGCTGCTTCAGTTTTTCCCTACAAGCTTGAGGCTTGGAGCTGAACTGCAAATCAGAACTAAGTTTTCTGCAAACTCCAGACATGCAGGCCATTCCCCCTTACAAGATGCTCCAGGATTACCAGCCCCCAGCAGCCCCCTTCACTAAGCAGAAATACCTATCTGTCCTCAGCCCAGCCGCAAAAGTCCCGAGGCCCCTGCCACCATCTCATCATTGGACGCAAATGCCTGGGAGCACAAGCAGAGGCCGAACTAATCCAGCTCTGCAAATACTCCTGTCAGATATTTTTCTGCAAAACAACCATTTCAAAACAAAGAAGTAGCAGGTACAGATGGGCTCTCCGCTGGAGCAGAGATCCAGCTAAACCCAGGTTTCCAAGGTAACCAACTCTCCACAGCAAAAGCCGCGGCCTCCCGCAGTCTCTGCTTTGCACTGAAGGCAGCTGCCCGCATCCCTGTCACAGCTGCTTATTGGCCATTTTTCTTTTTAATAGTTATGAGCATGTTTTACCTCCTGCCCAGCCAGAACAGGCTGTAATAGTCGCATCTTCTGACCAGGCTTTGCTGTTCCACTATTAGCAGTTGGGCTTTCTGGAAGCAGAGGGATTTACTATAAGTAGCAGTGGGAAGCCTTGAATTTTCATATCACCACCTCTCACTTTTGCATTGGAAAGGCCTTTGGCAGAGGGCAGAGACGCAGCCTGAAGAGAAGTCCTTGAACATCCAGACACAGTGAACGAGAAAGCTCATGGCAGAGAAAGGTTTTTAAAGAAGGAGTATAAACTTTTATTATTCATTCACTGAGAGAACAAATACCCTATAATTGTCTACTACAGTGTTTCTCAGATACCTCCCTAAAGCACATGCACTGCTCCATTTTGATGGCAACACTTGGAAAAACCTAACCAGTCCTCCGGTCCACGCTGACAACAGCTCCTGTGTCTGCTCCATCTGCAATAATGAATTTGCTCATATTTAATTTGATCATTTATTCCTGTTTCAGTTAGAAAAAAAGATATCACTGCTACTTGAAATCAGTCTTTGTAACCAAACTGCACTATGTAATATCCCACTTACAGTCAATCTGTGCTGCTTCTCCCCAGGAACTAGAGAGGCAAGGGACACTTCGCAGGGAAGAGGAGCTCTGGGGCTGGGCTCAGAGCTAACAGGAAGAACGGCCAAATTTGCAGCCGCTGTGTGTACTGCACACAAATTCACCTGACACCTGGGAACCCTGCATTTTTAAGACAGCTGCAGTGACCCTAGTTAGGGGCAACGCTCCATCAACATGCAGAGAGCCAGCAAGCTTTTCTTACACCACTGCTTTTGCACCCATCTATCCATACAAGCAACACAAAGAAAGGAGCAGGAACACTGCAGAGTTTGGGTCCTTAAAACTACGACCACGTGCGCCTCAAGTCTGCTTGCAAAGGCGGGCACCGCATGGAAAGCAAGCAGTAGCCAAGACTTTTCAGGAGTAACAATTTCTAAATCCAGCTTCAGATACCCGCTGCCCTTCAGTGCCCTTGCACACGCAAGAAACTCTCAGAGCAAAGGTTCAACTGGCTGAACACCATCCATTCCTGAGCACCAGTTGGGTAATATTGCTACTCCCAAGCAATGTGGAACCAAGCCAGAGATGTCACTTTTTCCCTGCTGCAATAAATTGTTCTTCTCTCATACCCCATCTGCAGGCTGCCCTTTCCCACACTAGTCAGGAAATTTACCCATTTCTGCTCCCTGCAGAGCCACGGCTCAATTTCTCAGCTGCAAAGATGGACGGAACTGCGGTCCCTGCTTGGGCTCAGCCGTGTTATCCACATTTGTCCTCCAGGATTAAATGATGCACAGTGTGGACAAGAGATTTATTTCAATACAATCTGGAAAATGGCACCATTTTTGCCATACTATGGCATCTTTCTGCCCTAAAGACACCAGTCTTCCCCAGAAGACTTACCAGAATACAATACACCCACTACACAATCTCAAAACACCCATAATTTTACAGCACAGAAGCGTCACTGGAGTTCTCTAGCAACAAAAGCAAGAGGGTGTAACTAAACCAGCAGCAATCAGTATTTGCATGCAAGCTCTTCATTTTGTGTCCTGAGCTGAGCACACCTGCTATGCTTCCCAAAACAACAAGCAGAGAAGGCATCCTTGAAAGCCTACAGTTACAGACACACACACACACACACACACACACACACACACAAAACCCTAAAGCTTGTGGAGTAGACACTTAAAAGAGCATGAAACCATATGATTGGCTGTATGGAAAAGTGGTATAAAGTGTCCGGATCAGTTTTCAGGCAATTTTTTCTCCCAAGGATTATTATAGTCAAAGGATGAAAAACTGGATCACCAGCTTTTACAGACACCTTCTCGCTATCCTTTATTTTTATTTATTTATTTCTTTAACCATAATGACTGCATTTGAAGAAGTTCTTAGCTCCACCACTGTGCAGCTGCTTTTGAGGGCTGACACACTTTCCCTTATCACTGTTGTAGCTAGTCTTGCTACTAAGGAGCAGAAATACTCCTGCTTGGGCATTTGCTGCCCTTCTGCAGGCCAATCCTTTAAGGAGGGTATGAGCAGCCAGCTGTTCCTCCTCAATTGCACTGGGAAGGAATCAATTCCCATTTCTGGACTGAGGCCCTACATCTCCTCCCTCTCCTATTCCTCCTCCCATAGCAGGCTCATCCTTCTCTTCTTCTGCATAAAGCAGATCTACCCTCCCTGTAAGCCTTGTTTCAGGAAGTAAACTTGGCCTCAGCACATTTAGGATTCACACCAGGTTTTTGTTCTATTTATTGACTCAGTGTTCATTGTTTGCATCACTGATGCACAAGGGGCAGGGGGTCAGAAAAGAGAAAAGAGGGAGAAATAGTTCAGGCCCTTGGGCAAGTCACAGTGTAGCACAGACTCTGCTAAGAGCATTAAAGACTCTGAAGTGCTACTGTAGAACAGAGCAGAAAACAACAGCCCTGAGACACACATCACTGACATCCTGGATGGAATGAGCACAGTCTGGAGGCCTTGATCACTTCTGCTGTGTTCACAGGTCAAAAATCTTCTAATGGAGCATATAATGGCCCTCAAAGGAGCAAGCGGGGAAAAAAAAAAGCTTAGGGCTCCCCAGAAGTTGCAATGTCAATTAATAGGAATCCTGTGTGCTACTAATATCCTTTAATCTTCTAGCCAGATCTCTTGAAAGTCTGGAGGCACTCTGGCAGGAACACTAATTTCCCCATTCCCTCCAAAAGGTACCATACTGCTCTTTGCAGCTATATATACTAAGTATACCTAGGGCCATGCCCTGCTTTTTCAGGGTTTCAGCTCACCTCCTTAGGATGATTCCCACCCACAGAGCACTACAGGGCAGCTGGGCAAAACCTCCTCATTGCAGGGACCTCCTCTACCTTCAGGTTCCTCAGCACCACAGCAACCACTCTGGCCCTCCTATAGCCAGCCTGCTCACATATGCAAATCCTGAAGAGGGAGGATGGCCAGGTCCATACCACTAACAGCAGCATATGTGCCAGAGCTGGCAGGGATTAGTGCACCGCCTTGCACTCAGTGCAGCTGAGGATATACTTATCTAAATTCCTTAGGAAGCAGCACTTCAGTCTCCCTGTCCTCCAGGATAACAGAGATAACCAGCATTGCTCTGTCTGCAACACCACTGAGGGCATCAATAGTTGAGCTGGCTTCAGACTTCAGCAACAGAGCAGTCCATCATTGTGCACAGCTTCCTGAAGGCAGCAGAGCAACCCTGTAACAAGCAGCCCTGTACCTATCTCTCCTTGTCCTGGAAGGGACAGAGAGCAGGCTCTGGGAAGCGTGCACTGCCCAGGCAGCTGATCACGGCTTCTGAGCACAAACAGGACTCTGCATCCGAGCAGCTCAGTGACAGTGAGCTAATAGCACTAACTAAAATTGCAAGGTGGACGGAAATGCCAATAGCTCATGCTGGAGCAATGCTTCTTGATAGCATCCCAGCAAGCTGCAAAAGAGAAGCCAGGCTTTCCAACTTGGGCTAAAGCTCAGATGAACATTAAATATATATATATATATATATATATATACACATACACACACACATATATACATACACACATACACACACACGTACATATTTAAAAAAAAAAAAAAAGCAACCATACACAGCCACAAGCTTCATTCCTCCTAAAAGGAAAGGGAAGTATTGAGCTACTCTGCTCTGCCTGACATCACAGGCTCACCCTATTACTTAAATGGTAGCCTTGAGAGTTAAGGTTGCACATTTTTCCATGGGGTCTTAGAAACCCTAGCCAATCTGGAAGGGAAAAGTATGAGAGAAAGCACAGAAACACTGTGCGATGACATGGAAAGCGAGCAGGACAAGAGAACTGCAAGTGTCACCCCTTGGAAACAGAAAGCGGATGGGGATAAATCGCTGCATTCTGAAAGCTTCAATCCCCCTGTGCAGTTAAAGGAAAGACTGAACAGCTCCAGCTGTGCCACACCTCTGACTATCAAAGGGGCTGCCCACAGCAGAGATTATGAGAGTGTCTCCGCTGGGTCACCACGATCAAAAGGCATTAAGCATTCACCATCAATTTCTTCAGCGTTAACTGATATTATTTGGAAATAATTTGAAAGACTGAGCAACATATCCAGATGACATATGGCAGGCTGAGGCAGGATGACCACAAGATTATTAGACTTTGTCCAGTTAAGTGACTAAACTCTGTTTGTCCTCATGAGAGCAAAGATCCACTTATGAAAATTCTCCCTTCTTGAGCTAACCAAGCGATCAACAAACAGCCACAAATCTGATATTAACTTTTCTCAGTTGGCAACTAGGACCAAACTCTTTACCATCAGGATTAAAATTATTAGTACACTATGGAGCACATGAGAATTAGGTAACGGTATACTGAGAACTATGAAAGTAACAGAAGGTACTTCCTAAATATGCACCATATGGGGAATTCAGAATATTCTCTTTTGCAAAAAAGCTAATCCCTTTCAGGTTTCTTACGTAATCTTCTTTAGGAGAATTGTACCAGGATACCTCAAGCATCTTTGTGTTCTTACAGTAAAACTCTTGTCTCAGTTGAAATAGGCAGTATGGAAAAAGTAACACAAAATTGCCCAACCAATAGAGAAGGGCAGCAGACAGCCAATTATTATTATGTCCTAGTGTAAATAACACACACACATTATTCACTGAATTACCTGGACACCTGTAGTTTTCCTTCTGAATTTTGTGTATTTTTGGCTTTTAAATGAGAGCTCTGTAAGATGGTATCATTCCTTTTGGCAACACTGTGGGCTACAGGAACTACAAATTAAATGAATAAATGGATATTGACCCACAGCATACACCATAAACCTTTACATAAGATTCGCTTTAATATCTCAGGAGCCCATGAATTTTATACCTCACTGATGTTTTGATTTCCCTGAATTCCTAAACTCACTGAAACAGCTCACAGGGCTAATAGTTGCACTCTTGATGCAATTAATACTTAGCTTGTGCCAGCATAATGCCACATGTCCAACCAACTACCAGAATTCCTATGAGGAAAGAAAATCTATATTCCCAGCAGTTGCCTACTCCCACTACCTATTCCATAGCATGTAACACTTGCATCCTTTAGCTTGTGTAAACAGCTGTGAGCTTCATGATACATTTCAGCACTACTCTGGCTTGCTCCTGTGTTTATGTTAATGTCCTCCTCCTCATGACGACAAGTGCTTGGGGACCTTGTGGGCTTCCTACTAAACAGCTGGTTATTATATCTCTTCTTTCAATTTCAGAGATAAGGAACAGAGATTAAACTTTCTCATCTCCTACCTACAAGTACACGTGAGGTGAGATGTCACAGATTAGTCAAGGACATTGTGTAAAATGGAAGTTGATCGAGGTTCTAAAACAGATTTAGTGAGGCACTTGGAAATAAATACACCTTCCAAAACTTCGGCTTCCCTATTTTGGAAAATGGAAAACAAGCCAATTCACCAAAATGCTCAAGGGCTCACCAAGAAACACTTTTAATCACATTGATACTAGTAAGATCAAACAATAGCGGAGAAGAAATAGCATTCAGCTTACAAGCTCATTTTTACAAACTTACAAATTCACAAGCTCAGGTGCTCTGTCATCTAAAGCTCTGCAGAACGTGCCAGATCCGCCCTGAGGAGCTACGCAGGGAGAGCAGCCCATCAATGGAGAACGCCAGCAGGGCCAAGCACAGGGCCGCGGAGCTGCTGCACTTGCACCCAGCCCAGAGCCAGTGCCAGCTAACACTGCCCCCGCAAGCCCAAGGCCAAGCACAGCTTGGGAAATTCACACAGGACCTGGAAAATCCTGTCTACATCCTTCTTAGTAAAGGAAGGAAGCATGAGCATGGCTGAAATAGGCAATACATCATTCTGAGGAGAAAACAGCCTTCCCTCTTTCAAACATACAGTAAATTAAGCAACACTGAAAGCAAATACCCAGGATAGATGCATTGAGCATGACACTAGTGCTGATGCCTGTGCAAGCCTCGCACGCTTCCACGCCAAAGCAAGGTCCCAGGAAGAGACATGCACACAGGAGAACAGGAGAGGGATACAAGTCCTTAGAGGGTGAAAAAAATGCTGAACAGTTCATTCCCTCCTCACATCACCCACCCACTGAACTGTCATTTTCTGCTGCTCTGCCGAGATAACCCAACCTTTCCATTCCCAGCCTGGCTTCTCAAGGAGATGACAATGTTCTTGAGAAGCCACCACCACCTTACACTCATTGAACCACTGTGGGATCCCAAGTGACCAGGTTGTGGCACACGGCACATGCCTAGTGGCCCTCAGTCGTGCAGAGATTCTGATGTGCAACTCAAAGGCTGGGCCAATCTCTCACTACCAACGGGCACACAAAAAAAATAAGAACACGAGCACTAGATAAAATCTGCATTAGTCAGAGCATGCCAAGTTAAAGGTGCTAAGACTGCAGCATTTGTTCTATAGTTCTCTTTAGAGTTCACAAGCAGCTGAATTAAACAGAAAACATTTTTGCTGGAAGGTATTTGAAAGATCAAATCTCACTGATGATTTGTTTTCTTTTTTTCACAAAAATAGTACACTTGAAAGTGGAACAACTTACTATAGAGACAGATTTTCTTTGTACTGACCAATGCGTTAAAGCACTTTATACTCAACACACAAAATTCTGTTCCTTGTACCTTATCTCTGCACGTGACCTCTATTCTTTGCTTTAGAAGGTACTGTGTTGAAGAAGCCCTTCTCTTATGATTCCAACATCCTTCATACCCTAAAAGCATTTCTTTGGTACTATATTCTTAAATTCCTAATTGCACAGAAATTACCAGAGCAATCTCATCGATACCATCAGCTGGAGAGCGCCATCTGTTAAATTACTGCTTCCTCTGAACTCTTTTAATACTCCATCAGCATTCGTAAGAGTGTTGTTGGATCTTGGGTCCCAGCAGTATTTTTAAAACTACATAAGAAATTCTGCAAAAAGGAAATTTTAGTTCTTTATTTCCTTTCCTGAAAATCTTCAAGACATTTGCTAGCTGTCCAAGCACTTCTACAGCCTTTTGGACTCTCGGGGCATCTCATGCTCTGCCAGTGGCAGCAAATTAGGCTGCCTGGTTCATAGTGTATTAATTCTGTCTCCCCAAGTGCTGCGGGAAGACCAGTGTCTATTGCTAGATAGCTCCTAGAAAATGTGACAGTGACAGCAAGGTCAGAGATGAAGCAGTGACGCAGCATTAACTGATTTCAAAATCTGTCCAGGAATATAAATCAGAGGGCTAATCAATAACTGGGGAGCAAAAAAATGCTGTAAGTAACATACTATTAGTAATCAATATTTTGGCCACAGAGATACCAAAGCTAAGTATAAGAGAATAAATACAACAGAATTTCAAAAATATTATCCTCATGTTACAAACTCAGAAACTGTCAAAAGAGCAGAGGAGTCAATTTTGTCCAGTCTCATTGTAAACATCTGCTTTGATATCCAAGTGGGGGGGAAAAAAAAAAAAAAAAAAANAAAAAAAAAAAAAAAAAAATCTTTAAAATGCAGAAAAATTGACTTGGTGGTGGTGCTACACATTTGAAGTACCTTATTTTAACAGCCGTCAGTATCTATCCAATTAACTAGACTACACGATATGAAATTGTACCTTTACCTTACCATAATTTGAAAACTAATTTTCAGCGCTGTATAATGGCAAAGGTCTTTTCTTTTAATCCTCCTTTGCATTCAATTGCCCTAATAAATAGCTATTTCATCATTAGTAAATATACTTATGATTTTTAAGTGATTTATTGTTGCCTTTATAAGCCTACATTAGAATTGCTTTTCTACTTCTTTAAACATGGCTTTCCCTTAAAGCAAACCATAGCAACTGCAAAGAAGTTACCTGCACCCCCTAAGCTCAGAACAAATTGCTCAAGCATTACTAATTTTGAGGTGGGAGGAGTTGAAGAAATTAGGTCTTTTATATAAAAAGCTTAAATGACTCACAAAAACTCTTTTGGCATAGCTTATACATGCCTGACAACAACAACATATATAGCATTTCCCATCACCCAAGTGCTGCACACACTAGCTGTTCAACTGTTTAAACCCAAACCTCTCCCTTATGACCCGCACAAGGTGTTTTCAGGCAGGTCAGGGAGCAGAACATGTCTGTGAGAACAGGGAACTGGATGCCCCCAAGTAGTCATGTCATCAGGTCTGCTAAACTATTTTACACTTTGCCTTCAATAATCTTCCCTCCCACCCCGCAAGTAACAGCTACCTGGTTTAACAGCCCAGGAGAACTGCAAAACAGCCCAAAATGTCTGCAAGGGGTTAGGTAAACATAGTCACATCCACTTACGGCTTTTGAGCTAAGCCAAATTGCCAGCCTTGTCAGCAGCAATAGTACAGTGCCACACATACACACACAAAAACTATTCGGAGATAGAAGAATGGAGCCACATACCACATCCAACTGGACTGAAGGGCTCTGTTAAACAGGCATCAACACCAGAAGGCAACTTCTACATATGAGTCTTAGCGATTTATCACAGCAGTATTTGCTTGGTAATCATTTCCATAAGCTGATCAAATTCCACCTTATAGTTGCTTTATTACTCTCCAGTGCTCTATTTAAGACATTCCAGGTTCTCACTCCTCCAATGATCACAAATATATTTTCAGAGTACCTCTAGCTAGAGCTGGCTTATACGCACTTCTTGCCATATACAGAGCTTCATCTTTGTAACTTATGTTATAAAAAGAAACGACTTTTTTTCTTGCACTGCTGCTGGCCTTCTGCCCTGAAGACAAAGCACTCACAAAGGAAGAGCATCTATCTATCAGATGACACACCAGTGGCTTTCCCTAATTAGAGTGCAGCTAACATTAGCTGTTCAGCAAGTGAACAGAAGGCTCCCTATATATTGCTGCTGCTTCCACCTACCACCTGTTCTCTGCTTCTCCACACCCTGTCCCCCCTGCCTTCTTACCCCACAACATCTCCTTTGTCAAATTCTCCCACTCAACTTTTTGCCTGAAACAGCCTTCCTCCCATTACACGCCAGGTACAATCCTCTCCCTTCCTTTCAACACTTGCTTACACCATTTCCCTTAATCTGTTTTGTTCCACTCAGCTCTGCTTGGGGGGCTCCATTGCTATTAGCTATAGTGCACAAGAAAGATTTTGCCTCAGTCATCACACACTTTGTCACTCAAGAAGACAAGTGTGGGCTTGAAGACCTTCTGCAAAGCACACTTGACAGGGCACAGAGATCTTGGGCCTCACAGTGAATAGCAGTTCCCTTTTAGCTCTTCACCAGGCAGTGACAACTAATCTTTCAATCCATACAAAAACCCAAGGGGGAAATATGTTCACAATGACCCATAAAGGGTAGAAATGGGTGCAGAAGTCCCCATATTCAGGCTGGCGTTGTCTGCCAGAAACATAGCCATGCTTTTCTACGAAAGGCAGCAAAATTGTGTGGAATCAAAGAGCAGCCTTGCCCAGGGATGTGGAAGCACCGTGCACCCACAGATAGGCTTTCAGACTGATGCTTGCAGTGTTCTAGAAACACACACCTGGAGCAGCCAGGATGTGCCCTTCTGCAGGCACACACACTACTCAATACAAGACCTTTCCAGGCTGAATGAATGAGCCTGGCAGCTGCTGAAGAGTCCCTGTTCACACTAACATCCTACTGGAAAAAAAATAGACAGTTGTACTGTAACTTTCTTCTGCTTAAGAGGATCTCCCTAAACAAGCCGAAATCTACAGCAAACGTGGAGCTCTTCAGCTACATTAGCTGCACAGATGTTTCTGGTCCTCTGCAGGAACTCCACCAACCTGTGTGCTTTTTACTTTACAGCTTTGCTTTCAGAGCACATACAGCACTTAACACTTCTAAGGCACTTTACATTTCCTGAGCGCTATACAAACACCAGCTAATTAGAGATAGCAAACTAGCACATCCCAGGAAACTAAATGTCAGTGTGCAGGGAGAATTCTCCTCCTCTCCCTCCATCCCACTTTAAAAACAAACAAACAAAACAAACAAAAAAAAAACAGGTGAAGTTAAGGATTGAAAGATGTCTAAGAACTAAGAATATGCTCTGTAAACTGTGGAATAGCATCTTCCAGCAGAAAACATTACCATTGGGAATCCCATACTGCCATTGTGGAGGAAAGCCCCAGCTCGCCCTGACCACATATGAATGCAAGCACTTCTGGCACAACAGCTGAAAAGGGATCACACAAACTGCCAGCTGCAATTTCTATTCACAACCGACCTCTGCATTGTACTGCTCTCCTCCCGAGCTGGTGCTACACTGCAGCCGTGCCTCTAGGGGCTCTGCTCTGAAGGAAGCAGCTGAAAAGAATTTGCTAATCTCTTAATTAGGGGCACCCACTTCACCTTCTACAGGAATAATTTAGAGAGCCTGAAGGAACCACGTGTCACAAAAGACAAAAATTTAATAACTGAAACTGACTCAGATTGTTGGTTCATTTCCCTGTACCTACACTCAGCCATGCAAAGCACTGAAGGGAAGTACTCGGTGTTAATTAAGAACAGCTTCAAAAACCACTCATCACAGCCTTTTTCAACAGGCATCCTTGCTCTCAAATTTCTGGTGGGAGTTTCTTTACACCAACGAAGTCAGTGATTTTAGGTCTTAAGCATAGCTCTAGAAACATAACAGCTAGGGCCATGCTCACTTAAATTTTCATAAACCTCGTTTAAGCCACAACAGTTCAGGGATTAACTGTACTTTCCTAGCTGAACTACTTCACTGCATGCAAGACTAGAACAAAAGCACACACCAAACCTATGAAAGATGCCTGTTAGGTCTCATCATCCATTCTGCTACCTCCTTGCTCAGCCCTCCTACACAGGGACGGTCCCATAAAACACTTGTGCAATGCTATGGGCATGAGATAAGAAATAAATCAAATCCCATCAGATTTATCCATTATAGGGATACCGGGGCATAAACTGCACTGTGTGCAATTAGTGTAAAGGTCAGAGTTAAACTCTCTTCCTTCCCACTGACATTTCTACAGTGCTCTGCTCAGAAGAGGCTGCACACACCCTGTCTACATCCATCTGCTACAGTAGGCAAGAAGAGTAGGGTCTGCCTCCCTTTATGTAAAACTCTCTCCTGGCTACTCTCAAGTGTCTGGGGGAGAAACTCTGTGCCTAGAAAATGTCTCCCTCTCCAGTCAGTCATGAGGGACTCAGGTAGTGAAACAGATAAACAAAGACACTTGGATACCATGGTGATCAGGGCCAGACAAGAAAGCAAATTAGCTCCCATTATGATAATGCCCTGGCTTTTTGAAAGAGGCAATTTGCATGTAGCAACTGAAAAGCAAAATAAAGATGATTTAACAGAATTGCTGCTTACTGTTTAACCCTGTAGCAATGGAACAAAAGGTCTGGACCATCAGACTGCCACTCTTTGCATCAGCAGAGATGGTCCAAATATAAAACTATACCTGACCAGAGCTCCCTCCAGGTGTAATGAAGCCTCACTCTGCTTTTCTTCTGGTAGCACAGCAGCTTGTGCACAATCTGAATGCATCGCCTGGAGAGAGGAGAAAAAAAAAAAAAAATTAATGCTCACCGCCACCTTTAGGAGGCACGGAAATGCCTACAAAAATCAGCAGATTTATCTCTATCAGGAAACCTTGGATTTTTAAAGCTTATTTTATGTTTGATATTTTTTCCGCACTTTGCTACCTTACATGAGGACCCCAAGCCTCAATGAAAGGAGTAGCTCCATTTGCAAGCTCCATACATATGAGATACAGCTCTCAAACTTCACAAAATATGGTCACAGCAGAGCTTTTCCATTTCTTTGGACCATGAGGATGGGGCTAAAGGAAGTTACACAGCGAAACTAACTGCAGGAGATGTAATTTCATTGAGAAAAGCCCGCAGTTCAACTATCTGCGGGGGAAGAAGGGGATTTCAGTCCAGCTTTTCAGGATCCTTAACGAAAGTGTTTAAGTATGAGCTTACAAATGATCAAGCAACACACCTGCAAACTCTGAAATCCCCCAAAACACAGCTAATATACTTGTGAAGTCTCCAAATCCTGCAGGCCTTTATGACACCTAATGTTTATACAAAATCCTAGGTGCAAAAACATTTTTCATGAATAACTAAACAGGCAATACAGCAATTTTCTAGCACTAGCTCTCATTGCAGACAAGACAGAAAACGTATCTAAGTATGAATTTTGTACATTAAACTATTTTAAGTTATTGACATTTAGAAAAACAGAGGAAATTTTCAAAAAAATCATTTTTTTCAATTTCTTATTTCTTAAAAAACACATTATATTTCCAATAACAACATCTCAGAAAAGATGCTACTGAAATAGAGTACAGACAAAACCAAATAGAAATCAAATTAAAATGTTTGTTCAAAAATTATTCAAAATGGGGTAAAGGGTTCAAAATAAATCTTTCAAAAACCTTCAGGAACAATATGCACATGACATTCATTCATCTTAGCAGAGCCTTAGATAATCTCAAACACATGAGGCAGCAAGGACAGAAACGGCAAACTTTAGTGCAAATAAGGTTAAAATATTTACAGCAGCTGAGCATCACCTTGAGTGCTAATTAGTTGTTTTCAAATTCAGCCAAGAAAAATTTAGCTGGGCTAGCACTGACAGTTGCCTCCAGATCAGGAACAACAATCACTGTAAGGACAGAGCTACCATTTCTGATGTTACCGGTATTGGAAGATCTTTAGCCCATCTCCAGCTACATATTTGGTTGGTGTGAGGACAAGAATTGGCCTCTGCAAAAAGCTATTTAAGATAGAAAGCAGAAGGAATCTGGAAAAAGCTAAAACACTTATTTTAAATTACAGTAGCCCTGAGTGCAACATACTCTGTAGCTGTATCTTGGCATTGAAAGCTACCAGTTGCATAGCATTCCTCCCAGAAAGCAATGCATGGAGGAAACAAAACAAACCAAAAACCCAAAAAGCAACCAACCAAAAAAAAAAAAAACCAAAACAACACACCCAAGCCTTAGCAGCACTGCTGCCCCTCCTCCCTAAGGGGCCTCTGCACCAGCAACTTCAGGGATGCAACTGCAACCATAGGATATTCTTGGGGTTTGTTTTCTCAGCTTTGTATTGAGGATTCATAATATATACAGCAGTCAAAAGCCACTTTTGGTCAAAGCTACCTGGATTTCTCTTGTAAATATTCAATATGCCCTCCATTGAGCAGCCTCGGGATTGTCACTTTTAGATGTACTGCAGAGAGATATGACACCCACTGTGCTTGCAATAACCATGTTTGCTATGGGATTGTTTCAGACAGGAATGCAATGAAAAGACCACATAAACATGCCAAAAGGAATGGATATCAATGTCCACTGATGGTTGCTACTACTCATTATTTTCATTCCCATGAGGATTCTAGACGAGAATTTACCCTCTAGCCCAAGTATTTCACACCTTTCCTGGGAAATTTCAATACGTGATGCATCCACAACTAATTCTGTAACTATCATTAAAAATAATTTCTCACAAACTTCCTATTGAACAATATTGTCTTTGCAAAAGCACTGGGCAAAGTCAGACCATGCTGAAAAGCTACTTTAAGGAAAAACAGCCTATGGCTTGTCTCTCTTCTATTAAATATAGTGATGCTTAAGCCTTGAGGGGAATTCAGAATTGTACAAACAGGTAATAGCCAGGAATTTGCCTAAATCCCAATTTTGCCCTCCATGCCAAAGGAAAACAAAGCCTCCTACAGGCCCTGCAGGACACAAGGTGTGCTCCGCATGGCCCCATCCTCTCCTCCCATTTTCCCTGGTGCTAGTTGCTGCCTACTCTCCTATAAGGAGTCTCTCTCCCATTATCCACCCTGTCTTCCAGGCCTCATGCCAGATGTACTTGGTTTTTTAAAACTGGCTTTTCAGTTTTCAGAGCAAGACTTAGCTTCTAGGATACATGGGCACGTATTATAATTTTTTTCAGAACTAAGTTCTTTGTATTTGATCAAGCAGATTAGGAAGGCAGTCTGGAAGGTAGAAATTCATTTTGCTTTCAATTTTCTGCCATACAGACTGTTTTCAAAATAGAAAAATTGTTGGAAAAATTCATGAAAAGCCATCCAGCTCCCCACCAGCCACAAAATATTATTTCAGCTGGAAGATTGTTACACAATCAGAACTCAAAATCAAACTTCCAATGAAACTACGAGTCAGCTCACAAACACTTACACATAGAGATCCATAGGAAATTCTTTCATCATGTGTGTTACAATGAACTCCACCATCAAATCTAAGACAGAAAAGAAAATGAAAAGTGAAGAGCTAGCTACAGTTAAATTCTGGCAGACAACAATGAGGAAATCAAACTAACCTACCAACCAACCAGACAATAGTCCTGCTAAGAAGAGAAAAAAATCCTTCCCCCTCTCCTCCCACACCCTTTTATTCCTTGAAAGAATTAGACATCTTCTGGAATTAAAAAAAGAAAAGCATACATATTATACTGGAATCTGAGGGCATATAATGCAATTTGCTTTAAGTCACTGCTTTCCCATCACTGTTAATCAAATTAAGAATACACCACTTATTCTGATGCTTAGCGTTGCTCTTGTATTTCAAGCCTTGTCAGGAATGGAAAATTCCATTAAGAAATACATTTTAGAAAGTGATTTCCACCAGAAACCACATACAATTCAGAGTTTTACTTGCAGAGGTTTTGTAGAGAACACACATTTATCCATAAAACCAGTTTTGAAGCAAGTAAACCCAGACTGATTTTAGCATAGTCTAAGCTTCTGCTTAAGCTTTATTCGGGGCAGGGGGAAGACAATGTCACTTTAAGATTTAAGGGATCCCAATGTGAGTATAAGAGGCGAAGAACACAGAAATAAAATTGAAAGAGATGAAGTTACTATGGTTCACCTAGTAACTCCTGAGTGAGAGTGTGTGCTCTCTGCCCAATGTAACTTCAGTATAAAACATACTAGCTTAAGCCATGTTTGTGGTAATAACTGTAAAATGTGACTTCCTAGGGTCCAAACAACCCTGCAAGTTGGCTCAGTAGTGTCCAAAAACAGATGGTAAAGAATGTAAGAAATCTAGCAATTCTAGACGGATTCTTCCCCTCGCTGTTCTATCCCAGCTTTCAAAATCATCTGCTTGAAAATGCCAGTCAGAAACGGCATCTGTACCATCAGACTTAACAGCCACCCAGGGATCCAGCCTCCATCCTCTTCTGTACTAATCTATGCTTTTGGCCTCCACAGCAGTGAATTTCAGAAGTTAATTATAAATTGAATGAAAAGCTTTCAACTGTGTTTCTACATGCATAGGTGAAACCAACCTGAACTACTGACATTACTATTCTTTTTTAGCCACCACCATCCACCTCAAATATCTGTCCTTTCTGTAATCCTGCCCCATTATAACATCTAGAAAGTGTTTGTGACTAAATTATTACACTCGCCTAAAAGTATTATTGTACTAAGTAATGCTCCTCCCCCTATTTATCCAGACAAAAGGAGGCCCATAGGCTTTTGCAAAGCTTCCTGCAAATGTACAGAATTCCTCTCAAACAGAGTAGGAATCTCACTAATTAATTTCTCTAAGGCAGTCAGATATAAGGATGGACTGTCCACTGCTGGAAACCTCCACAGGACCTAATCTCCCTCTTTCTAAGGCCATCTGCTCCTCCCCTTAGCACAGATCTCCTATTCCCACTGCATAACGCAAGATGCTTTGGCAACAGGAGCAAACAGGCACCAACACCACTCACCTAGCACTGCACACACCAGCGGGCGACAAGGCAGGTTCTTGTCTGCTGCCTTCTTTCTGTGTCTCATTGGCTTCAAACAAAGATTAAAAGAAGACAGAAGTCTGAAGTGACATGCTGCGTATTGCTGTCTATTTTTCATGCAAATAATACCATCAACACAGACTTGCCTTTATCTTTTTCTAATCACTCTCTCACCTATATTAATCCCAAAAGCCATGGCCGGAGCAAAGTGCGGCTGCTTTTCAGCATGTGGATAGCTGGGTTTGGGTTACTCCACATAACTGGAAGGCATTGCCACATCACAGGACACAAAATCATACAGCAGTTCCTCTGATTTGTTCCTGATCCAGCAGCCTGATTTACATTCTTAAATAGCAGATGCAACATTAAATGTTTTTGGTCTTGATTGCATGAGACCAAAGGCTATCTGCATGGTGAGTTTGCTGCACAGAGTGAAGGACTACAACCCTTGCTGTTATGTTCACTTTAAGATAAGAAGTTTTATTCTGTTTGGGACTTTTTATGATTCTAAACATCACTCTGCTGTGGGTGGAGGTGGAACTTGACAGTACCACTGGAGAGAATACCTCAAGTCAGGATAACCATTCAGCTACTTGCAACTACAGAGCTTCATAAGGCAGGTAAGGACACTTCCTCCATGGATACCCAATTGGAAAAGACTGGAAGAAAATACTTTCCTCTTTGAAGGTGAACAAGCCACCCAGGAGAAAGCATAAGGTGAATCTGAGCAATCAGTGCAACTTGGATGGCTATTAATATACGACACAAGGGCTAATGTTTGCTGAAGGTTAGGACAGAACATTCTCTGTCACTGATTTTCTCAGAGACTTCATGTTATACTGCTCCTCACTAGCTACACTGGCCAGACCTCTCTCAAGGACCATCATTAGCACAGACCTCTGAATTAGTCAGCATGGATACAAGTTCTTTGTTCTGTGAAAGAGAGTGAAAGTCATTCAGGGAGTGATCTCAAGATCATTCCCCCAGTACTGCTTTTATCATAGCATTTCCACACATCTTAGCAATCTAGGTTAGAGTCTGTGGCACAGTTTTCAATATGCAGGAACTCAAAACCTCAATGTTCTCATTCTGAAGAGAAAGCAAAGCATCTGTGGGAGAAAGACTCACCATCCTATGTAGGTTTACTCGAAAATTCATGTTGTCATCATGCAAGAAAGCATTAGCGTACTGATCCTATTGAAAAGGGCAAGAAAGGGAGAAGAGAGAATCAGCAAACTGCCCAGCCCCTTCTGCTTGCCTCTCGTGTTACAAGTGTTTTTGTGCACAACCCTCAATGATAAGTAGTTAAAAGGTTAAAAAGCTACCTGTCCCCTCCTCTGTTTCCTACCTGTACCTCCAGTGGGCATAAGGGAAATCAACCCCTCTTGCCCCCAGCTCTACTTTAATTCAAGTTGGCATTATTAGTTTTTTTTGTTTTGTTAGCAATTTTCCATTTCTCCTATTTGTTCATCCGAACTCTGGCCTGAACATACCACAGCATCCAGATTTTAATAAGTGCTGCATAATGCATGAGGTGTCACAGATATCTGTGCCAAAGCAAGGAGAAAGGTTTAAACCAGCATTTTGACGGAGCCCATCATGCCAGGAGTTACTGCAACACAGGTAGTCAGTGGGTCAATCAGCCATCCCACCCATGAGGCAAATATTCTAAGAGCAGATCCAAACCAAACTGATATGTGGGTAATGTGCAGCCAGGATGTCTTTTTAAAAAAAACAAACAAACAAACAAACAAAAACACACACATCGTCCCTTTAACACCACAGACAAACCACACCCTTGCTATGTAGAAGCGGCATTTCTTATGCTTCATTATCTGCACATGTCAGGAGTACTCAGGTTCCAAAAAAATTAATTATAAATGTTTAAATTAAATTAGTAAATTAAAAGATGATTAGCTTTTAGACTGTGCTCTGAAAAAACATTACTTCATAATCCTTACATTGGCTATCAACCTCACTGCTTTTTGTCCTTTATTAAGAAGCAAAGATTTTCATTTGCAAGCAAGCAGAACATGAACACACACAGGTTCAATCACCATTCAGGATATCAGTCAAACCATCACATGCACTTCCCATGACACATGTGAGGAAGACACATGAGACAGGACCACTTCCAGCCAAGGTTAATGACATAGCCCTGTGATACTGATTTCCCTTCCCATCATCTGATTTGCTGCTCTCTTGGAAGGGACCATCCTGCCAAACAGCTTTACTTCAGACACATCCTTCTTGGACAGATGAAATATGGCAGTGCCCATGATTGCTTGAACAGCACAAAGTTGAAAGCCATTAGCACAATTACACATCTAAAAGCCTATAACATCTGAAGGTCTCTCAACAGCTCTTAACTGTTTTCTCTCTCTTTGTCCCCTTTAGTTGGCTAAACCAAATAAGATCTTCAGTTTTCAAATTTCAATTCAATTTTAACAGCATCACATCAGGCATATCAGCAAAACCTAATTGCCTCAGGCCCTCATTACTCATTACATTCAGCTCCTCGTCAACAGGAAGCAGGGGACAATCACACAGATAGGACCCTGTAGAGAGAGCACCTGCTGAAGTGTCACACAGGAAACCTACCTCTGCTATGCATGTCAGGATAATCAAACACAGCTTGCCACTGTGCAGCCGGTGCTCATCTGCAAAGAAGAAAAAACAAATGAGCCACACAAGCCAAGCAGAGCTGAAGAGTCACACAGGCTGAGGCCCTTGCTCCTGAAGCTTGGAGAATCTTTCTACTCCTGCCTCCTCCGCAATAGACACTAACTATACCCATAGAATTTTCACAAGTTTCTGCCAATAACAAAGTTTGACTTGAATCTGTCAGTGCTGTGACTACGAATGGGGCTTTTCTCACTTGGTTTACTTTCGCAGGTACTCTAAATATTGGGGTTAGTCCCTGCCTTTCTATCATAGCTGAGACATGTTGTCCCCTCTTTCAAATTCTGTCCTAAGAAAAAGGCCACCCTTGTCATAAGCTCTGAAACACACAGCAAAGTTTTGGTAGAGGCACAGCACATCTTAACAGACTGAGCATAACACTGGGAATCTGAATCCCGAGTTATAACCCCGGCAGAGAGAGAGAGAGAGAACCTATTTTGCTCCATTTGTCTGCTTCCTTCATGCAAGGAGGAAGCCTGAAGAGACTGCACATTTTAACTTAAAGAAGTTAACCTTGATCAACTTTCACAACTTACTGTTCATCCTAACAACTTCAAGTAGCTTTTGCCCTGAAGGACAACTAGAGGACTGAGCAATTCACAAAGAACAGGAGTGAGGAAGAAAAATGTTTTATTACTATTTTTAAAACTCTCTACTCTGTATTTTATGCTGATATACATCATTCATATGCATAAGGTAGTAGCATAACTTAGGAAGGAGACCACTTCTGGTCCAAATCTTCGCAAAGAGATACTATGACTTGTATAGTCAAATTTTTAGCATCTCCAGAGATAACACAGTATCAGTGGGCTCCTGTTCCACTGCCTGACTACTCTTACTGTGATTATTATTTTCCTTGGATCTACTTGGAATTTCCCTTGTTGCAGTTTATCTGCCATCTCTCTCATTCATTTACTATGAACATCAGAAAAGTCCGTCTCTGGCTTCTCTACACTCTCACATTAGGTAGGATGAAGTAAACTTAATTTAGGGATATCTCTTCTTAAAAAGAACTACATTTTGAGAACGTTCAAAACTGCACATTCTGGAGACCTTCAAAAAATTTATCCAAAACCTATGAAGACTAAACATGACATTCCAGACACATGGCTTAAGAGCCAAGCTTGTAGGAGAGGAAAACCTGAAAAACTTTCATATAAAGTAAAAAACAAAAGCCAAAACACAAAAACAAAACAAAAACAGCAAAACAGCATCAGCCAAGCTTCTAACACCTTTGCAGGCCACTTTTATGAACACTTTGCTTGCTAGTGTGCATAAAATACATAAAAATAGATAGAATGGGCTTAGCTAGCAGTTCTGCCCAGTTTGATGCCTCTTGTTTTCTGTTCTAAGGTGCTGAGGAACAGAGATTTACTAACAACATATCTCCTGAAGTGTGCAGATTTCATCTTGCTGTACAGAGTAAGAGAAAGTTACTTTGGAGTGGAAGAGTTAGGTCTCTCCTATGTCTCCTTATCTCAGATGAAGTGTTTTTAAGGAAAAGTTTTCTACTACAGCAAAGGAGAAGAAAATGGTCTCAGAGAACTCTGATACACTGGAGTCTTGTTATCTTTCTATTTTAAGGCCTCCCTGTGTGTATTTTAGGTGCTGCTACCACTTCTCCCTGGCTCCTGTTGCCCACTAAATACTCTGCCTTCAGCCAATACCTGTTGTGAACAACATGCTATTTGCAGCAACCTACAGGCAATGCAGGCTGGGCCTCGTGCAGCCAGGGGACTCATTGTTAAGGGCCAGGCAGACCATCTCCTGTGGGAGGCCTATTAATATGAACCCTAGTTTACAGATGGAGAAAATACAGGCAAGATTTTTTTTTTTTCCTCCCAAAGCAGCTCCCTCTGACTGGCACAAGAGACAAATTAGGACGATCTATCAGAAGACAACCTATAAAATTATGTTCTCTGGGACACGACTGAAACAACTGTCTAGCTTTGGATGTGCAGCAAACCAATCTCCCCTCTAAGCATTACTCTTTGTGTCTTGAGACAGGTGGGAAGTTCAAGCTATTTGTTCTCTTTCCTTTACTGCTGTGTTGGTGTCACTTGCTTTCTCGTATACAAGAGGAAAAAAATACTAGACAAGGTCCCTATCTAGAGTTAAAATAAAAATAAATTAATACACTCACTAAAATTAAGAGACAACAGTGTGGAAGGCATTAAATTGAAGTGTGCAATACACTTTTCAAGCGATTTATCTGTGAAACTCAATGACACATGGAGCAACATGAAGGCAAGGAGATTAAAGATGCATCAGTTACATACATTTCCTATACAAACTAGAATCAAGAAAAAGAAAGCAGCATCAACTCCTACCTCATTCCAGAATAAACTCATCACTAGTTGTCTTGCTTAAGCAGAATTCCTCTCTGCTGGTTATTCCACCTGAACCTGATCTGGTTTGCCAGTTCCCAAGGCACAAACCATACTTTTCGAGTTACAGAGTCTAATAAGGGCAGGAGTTAAATAAATAACACTACAAAAACTAAAATTGAGTCCTATCTCAGAAACTTGGATCAACAAGACAGACCCTTAAAAAAAACAAACAAGAATAATTAGAGAGTTGGTAAGCCTTCCTCTCAGGCACAGATCTGTAAGAAGTGACTGAGCAAAGATTGAGATTTTGAGCTTAAAGACAAAGGTAAGAGGAAACATGAAAGCAGACTTCAAATACATAAAGGCTGTCAAAAAAAAAAAAAAAAAAAAAAAAGGAAATAATCTGTTTTCCACATCTATTTTGCAGAAGATAAATAGTAACTAATTTAAATCACAGGTGGAAAAATACCCAAAAAGGATGCATATGAAACTCAAGATAAAGTTAGTTAAATCCTGGAATACATAGGTCAAAAAAAATGCTTTGTTCAACCTGTAAGCAACTAGTTTGCATACTGGACAGGAATAAGATGGTCAGGTGCCTGCTGTGTTACATAATACCAAGTATCCATAAAGTTCAACAAATGGTGCATCATAGCTCTTCTGCTATCTGCCTATTTCTGTTCAGTTACACCCAACTTACCACAGCCTATATTGGTAACAGGCCGAAGTACAAAAGTACAAAAATCAGTTATTTTCACACCATAGTCCTGCACATGCAACCAATGGACAAAACACCACACTGGAAAGCTGGAGCAAATGATGCAGCAATTCATCATCAAGCTTCAACTCCAGCAAGCCAAAAACAGACAGCCTCCCCCCACAGAGCTCCCGGGAGAAACAAAGCACAGATAAAGCAAATTGCTGCCAGTATAATGCAAATCACAGCCACCATCTTTATTAAAGAGATGCTTGTTTAACCAGCTACTACTGGAGGAAAATGGAAACACTTCCTCCTACACTGAATTCTGCATTACATGGCAGCCTCTAGGTGTTCTTAAAAACACAGTTCTCTGGTACTTGAGTTTCCCCTCTCTGATACAGAATTTGGCACCAGTTTCACTCCCACTGCCTATATAAGAACACACTAAGACTCCCTTTGTTATTATGCACTACTGTTACTACATTCTTTCCATACTTATATCTTTCCTGCTGGCATTGGGTCTCTCCCAGTCCCATATAATTATTTGAGAAAATGAAATGTTTTCTCATTGTCAACAGTTGGAACTTTCAGTTCTTTGAGAGGAACTCCATTAGTTTTATTTCTGAAGTCACTAGATGTGTTCCCGAGTATCCTCAGCTTGCCTGCTGTGTCTACAGCTGCAACAGAGTTGTTACCTTTTGTGTCCTGCATCACAATTGAGCTGTACTTCAAGAAGGTTATCAGCAGGTTGCTGGTTTGTACATCAGCATCCAAAGGCAGCTCTGCAGAACTTATAACTGGAACAAAGCAGATAAGACACGTTTACCCTCCACAAATACAAGAGATAAGTATACACAGAAATAAGTCACCAATTCACAAGGGTGGGCTAGAATTAACTTATCTGCAGGGTCACATGAGCTCTTTCTCCTTCATGACCACCCAGCAAAGATTGCCTTAAAGGCTGGTATCACTCTACTCAAAGACCGTTTTTTCTGTTCCAAGTACTTACACACTGGGATACCTAGTAAAGGAATAACCTTCTTTCCCTGCCCTCCATCCCCAGGAGATCAGCCTGCTGTTTCAGCAGTCATCAACATTCCCAACCCAGGGAGCACAAGAGATTCTCACCAATCCATGTCTAACTCCTGTAAGTTACATAGCTAATGTGCACACCATTCTACACATAGAAAGAAACACCTCCAAAGATCCTGCAGAGTTTCAGTAACTGTGGAATTTCAGTTCTGAAAAGTTCACATCAATTCCCTCCTCCCTGCCACGGAGAGGTGCTTCTTGCAGACACACCACAGAAGACAGGAAGGTAATGATTATTGCAAGACCATAGTGGCTTGCTGTAGGCTAGCCTATAAAGATTTACTTTTTCTTTTTTTCTTTTTCTTTTTTTTTAAAAAAAAAAAAAAAGTTCACCAATGTTTCCTAAAACAGAGAATTAGGAAACAGCGGCTTTATAGATCAAGTAGTAGTAATAGCTTGTGCTAGTGAAACAACAGCCGGGAGCAAATGTACACTTTCCATTTGTGCAGCAGGCTGGCAGTTCACTGGCATTTCTTTAGGATACACTCCTCTCTACCAGCAGCCATAGTTTTGATACCTTAACATCAGACATCATCTTCCTTAAACTTTAAAAGGAGCTATTTCATTTACTCAGCTAATTGTGCAAGGCTCTTTCTGCTCACTCCACAAAGTGGAGCTGTCAAATCCTCATGGTGTGAGAGCCATGTCTCTACTGATGATTGAGACTCAGCAGTCCACAAGGGCCATTCTCAGCCTTTCCATTAAGCAAGGATTTACAAGAAATACTGAGAAGGAAAAAAACAGCAAATGGAAAGAAATGCATCATGCATTTACCAGAGGTGGAGCCTGCCAGATAAATCTGATATCTCTTTCGAGAAGATAGACACACAGACCCACAAAAAATAAAACAAAATAATAATAAAAAAAAAACTACAAGCAGTAGAACAGACATGAACAGATTAATCAAGACGTTAGTAAAGCATTTGATTCAGTTCTGCATGAAAAATGAAGAGTGAAGCCAATAGAGGGGGACTAATAGAGAAACTTTAAGTACATCAAGTATCTGGCAAAGGAGAAACAACTGGAGAAATGATTAGTCTGAGAAATTACTACCAGAGTTAATTCAGTTCATTTTAGGGAAGCTTTCTTTTTTGTTGTTTGATAATCAATCTGCTTTAAACACAACTGCTTGAATTGCATCAAAGAAATGATGGAGCTTTCAGCTGCTGAAGGCTGCACAGACTGTTTGGGTCCATTCACCCTGGAAGCTCTCGGGTTTCTGACGTTTTGCTAACATGCCCAGCCTGTTGGCAAAGTCTGTGCAGTGACACTGGAAGCATTTTCACCCTCTCATTCCCATCTTCAATATTATGAATAGTTCAAAGATTTAGCTAAAAGTCTGAAAGTGTATTTATATCCTTTGCAGGTCCTCCTGGAGCTGTAACAATGAACACACTGAATGAATATTTAACAAAAGTAAGCAAACTGACATTTAGATGCTATGATGACAGACATATTTGATTTACATAGTATGGATCAACAGTTTCCAGCAAAATCTTACTTTAAAAAAAAAAAAAAAAAAAAAAAATCGCCCTGAAAAACATGTCACTGTTCCTCCTGGTTCATGCTACAGGTTTTACTTCTAATACATTTTGAAAATTTAAAAGGCCATAAATCACAGTATAAGCTACCAGCAAGTTTCAAATCAGAGCATGAACACATTTTTAAACCAAATCAACACAAAAGATGCCTGAAACACATAGATGGATTTTTACATGTTCCTGTAACTTGAAAATAGCTCAACTACATTTTTTTTTTAAATGCAAGAAAAGAAGAAAGCAATCTTTTCATTCCAAAGCTGAAATACTTCTTGCTAACTCTCGGCCATGGGCAAATTATACAGCTGAGCTGCAAGACCTTAGAGAATGAGGAAGATTCTGACATACATTTAAAATAACAGCAGTACTGAAGAAGCACCACTCAACTTAACAAAAGCCAAGGTCCTCAGGAAAAAAAAAAAAAATTAGAAAGGAGGAATCAACAAGGTGACAGCAAATAGAAATAAAGAATGCTTCCCAATGCAACTGCTACACACTAGGATCAGCTCCTTAAACTTAATAACCTTACAAGCAGCACGATGCCTCAAGCAAAGCTTCATGAGATCACTGTCTCTGCTGAAAGAAGAATGGCTTTTGTTTTGCTTTTGGTTTTTGATGCATTAAAAAAGACGGAAAAGGAGTGAGTGCACACATGTGTGAGTGAGCACGCATACCAGAGATGGAGGTAACAAATCTGGCAGTTGTATAATAAAGCGTGTGGGTGGCTGCATTTGCGACGAACACTTTGAACAGAAGCCCATGGAATGCCTGTCTCTACATTTTTTAGAATATACACAGGGAGAGTTGAGACTTTTTTTTAAAATCAATGCATTTGATATCCATGGCAACCAGATAGAATTCATCTACAAGGAGGATCATTTTTTAACTACAGTATCAAATGACCTGAAAATCGGACACCACTGGGTAACCCAGGCTGTTTTTTCCCAGAAATATTTCCAAACTCTGCTTTATTCAGTCCAATTCCATTCTTTTTGCTAAACACTTTCTCCAGATCCACACGATGTCACTGAAGTACATGTCAGCAACCTTTTGATTTCTTCTCTTAATTTGGGCTAAACTTGGCCTATCTTAAACAAAAACAATGTTTTATTTTAGATGACCTCAGTGTGGACACTCTGCATATCTCATTTAGAAGAAAGCGCTCAGTGCAAGCAATCCTTTACAAAGCCTGTCAGAGAAGGAGGCAGAGAAAGAAACACCTCAACACCCAGATTAGATTTAAATCTCAATTAACTCAAAGCTAAAGACAAGTGTATTAATGACAAGCATGAATCCACTGTGGGTCTTTGTATATCAGTTTCAGCAACATATACTCCCAGGTAAAGAACAAAGACAACTGATACTAGAGATATTCCTAAGTAAAAGCCTACATAAAATAGGCTCAGTGCATCTTCTAAAGGATACTGGGATAGTACTATTTTCAGAAGGAACATCAGCATAATTTCATTGACCAACACACCAAGGAAAAGAAGAACTACATAATTCATCTTCTAAACAGCTAAAAAGTAAGAGAATACCTTTTGTTCACATTTAATAAGGCAGTCTCTTCAAGAAAAGAAAATCAGGTTACATCTGCTCCAGATGGACTGCATTAGTTGCTGTCTTGAGAAAGTGCTTTGCTAGTTATACTTGTAAATGTTTGCCCCACGAGAACATTACATTTCTCACCATCTGAGGAAGGCGGGGTGGTTCCGAGCGGAGTGACAGGTGTTGTTGGAACTGGACTGGTTGGTGCTGTCATCAGCCCCATCTCAGGATGGCTCTAGCACAAAACACAAATGCCCATACACAGGTCAATAGCTTTTCTCTGTGCTAGACATATGGATCACTATTCGTGCTGTTTCAGACTCTCATACAATAGATGTGACTAAAGAAATCAAGAAACTTTAACCTCTCTTCCAAAAAGCGAGGCTGTGCTTCTTGACCTTGGACGCCTACAATTAAGCCATACATCAATATTTTTACCTGCCAAAACATACATAACTGGTGGCAGTCCCCAATAGAAAGCTATCATGCCCTTCTCCAGTCCACAGTAGACATGCAGAAACCTACACTGCTTATTGCTTTTGGTTCCTCTGAAACCACCAAAGTGTGTGCAGTTAAAGGCTTCCTCGATGATCCTTTTATTTCTCTTTTTAAAAGCAGATGCTCCTTCCTCTCCCCAGCCTCCACCTGCTCATATTTAAAGATGATGGCAATTTATTACTTCCCTGCCTCGCTGTAAAGCCCAGGCACCGCAGGAAAAAAGTGCATAGTATAAATAACGCTATCATTATCGATCCTTTCTGTTTCCATCAGTTGGTTGCTCTCCCCATTTCATCTTTGCTAATAGTTGCTGCCTAATTACTGCTTTGACTTTACTCTTTGTAAGCTTCCGGATCTATCCGGACTGGTGAGACTACAGGCAATCTGCCATGCTATTTTAAGTTTGGCTGCCAAGCAGAATGTCCATTTCGTAGGGCAAGTTTTACATAAATGTATCATCCTCAAAGTGCCTTAATAGATTATCACAGCTTCAAAATAAAAGGGATGGAGAACCCAATTTTATGTTTGCTTCAAGGGATTTTCTAGAATACAAGCAGATACTTCCACATTATTGTTAAATCTTTGCTCATTCTACGAACAACTACATCCTGCCCTGCTTGAGGAGGAGTGTTGCCAGCAGGTTGAGGGAGGGGATCCTGCCCCTCTGCTCAACTCTGGTGAAGCCACACCTGGAGTATTGGGTGCAGTTCTGGGCTCCCCAATATAAGACGGATGTGGAGCTTCTCAAGAGGGTCCAGCATAGAGCCACAAAGATGACTAAGGGACTGGAGCATCTATCTTATGAGGAAAGACTAAGCGAGCTGGGCCTGTTTAGCCTAGAGAAGACTGAGAGGAGATCTAATCAATATGTGTAAGTATCTGAGGGAAGAATGTAGGGAGAATGGGGCCAAACTCTTCTCGGTGGTGGCCAGCAACAGGACAAGGGGTAATGGATACAAATTGAAACACAGAAAGCTCCTTCTCCACGTGAGGAAGAACCTTTCCTGTGAGGGTGACAGAGCCCTGGCACAGGCTGCCCAGAGAGGCTGTGGAGTCTCCTTCTCTGGAGATCTTCCAAACCCACCTGGCTGCCACCCTGTGCCACATGCTCTAGGTGTCCCTGCTGGAGCAGGGGAGTTGGACTAGATGATCTCTAGAGGTTCCTTCCAACCTCAACCTTTCTGTGACTTTGTGGTATAAATGCCTATATTTTTTAGGAAGCAAAGACACACATATTACAATTTGAAAATAACTTTAAATCTGTCCAGGTAATAACTTTGAAATATAGTTTTTCCACTGAAAATCTTTAATACAAAGAGGTTCACTCCGTAGGTTTTTACTAAGGTGTTTACCTTCCTCTTCCTCAAACATCAGCTGTCAGCTGAGAGAGAAGAGTGCCACCTAGCAGCAAAAGTCACAGACCAACAAGCTGGTAAATACAGAAACCTTAACACTTTGGACATTAATGCAACTGTATTTCTGCTCTTCCAATCTGCCCACAGATACCTGCGATACCTGCAGCAACCTTACCCTTCTCCATTGCAGCCTACTCCATCCTACCTAAAGGCAATATAAGGACACTGAAGGAACTCCACACAGCTCCTCCCATACAGTGAGAAAACTGTCTCTGACATGAGCTATGCAAGCAAAAATATTTCTTCTGGCAAAGCAGAAAGCAATTCTTAATGCATAATAAAATCCAGTCATTGGCTACTTTTGATCTTTCAGGCCCATCTACAGCCATAACAAGTACTTAGGAAAAAACAAGGGAATGAATCAACAACTTATCACCAGTTCTGTTTATGATTTTTGAACTTGAAGATAGCCACTATGAAGAAAAGGGCAAAATCTGCTCTGTAATTCACCTGTGCCAAGACTGTGATGAAGTTTCTGTTTAAGTGAACAGCTTCATAGAGGGCCAGAAGGATTGCTTCATTTGTCCTGTAAAAGGGATACAGACAAAAGCATACTTAGTTATGGGCTACTGACATATGAGAATCTGAAAAGTTTTGCTCTCAGAGAAGCATGACCTATCCAAGCAGACAGATTTTTGAGTACCTCTACAAACTATTTTTTTTCATTAACAGTGCCTCGCAATCAAAAAAAAAAAAAAAGTTTCTACAGCTTAACTATAGTCTTTTTTCCCATCATACTGAAATGTCCACATATGTCCGCACTTTCTGGGAGCAAAGGTTCCCACTGACAGCCCAGTCACATTTATCATTTTCCCCCTTAAATTACAAGACATTTTTCGGGACAAGAGTGCATGAACCATTGCTTCCTACCGTCACCTCCAGCCTCTCCATCATAAGTTAGAAATGCCTAATACAAACCACAACTTTATACACTTTGCTGTAAGCAATTCAGCTGTGGTTCGTTCTGTTTCACCCTTCTCACTTAACTAGCAAAAACATTGTTTGCAGAGGTGTGGTACTGTTTTAGGTACAAGGCCAGAACTGGTGCCTCAGCTTGTTTTGCTACATTAAAACATCTCTGTGACAGAGCAGATCATGTTTACCAGCATGGTAAGTCACCTTTCATTGTGCAGCTAACATAAGTGCACTTACTGGACTGAGATCTTCTCATCGGCATCTGCTATGAACATGCTGCCCACCTACGGAAAGAGAGAGTATTGCACAGGAAGAGTTTGTGAAGCCTTTTAGGCCAAGGAGAACGTGTGGACATAACTAAGCCCAAAGTGGTCTGCAAGAGATGTTCTCATCCAAGGCACACTTGCAAATTTCTAAGACCAGTAAAATACAGATGGAAAAATTCTACAGACTGAGTGGGATGACCATCTATAAATGCATTTCTTTCACACTACTGTTACAGATCAGTGCATCATGTATAGAAAACAGGACCAAAACATGATTCCCAATCTGGATTAGCCTACGATTTTATGAAGACCAGTAGAGATGACTTCCCATCTGTTTGTCCCCAGGCAACAGCAATTTTATTCATGTCGCTGCTGACTGATAGCTGTCAACACTGTACTGCTCTTACTTAAAGAAAGTTTTCCTAATGTGAATTAAACCTCAGACTGCAATTTAAATGAAATACAAAGTCAGTCTGAACAACTAGGACATTCTCTTTACAATGAGATTAAACAAATTTCCAATTCTCTTAAGGGATTCACTAGGGACCCCCTCTGAATAAATAAATAAATAGACAGTGCCTGTTGAAGTGCCAGTGTACCCAAGCTCGAGGAACAAGGAACAGATCTCTAAAGCTAGACACAGACTTGGCTTTGAATATTTCTGGGGCACCCTGTGCTGTGACAGCTTCTCTGTTTAGCCTACATCAGACGACCAGCAATATGTTTTTAAAAAGAAATAATTGCTTAAAGCATAGAACAAATTTTTAAAAATAAAGGCTACTTCAATGAAGAAGATAGAGTAAAACAGAATTTGATTAGCAACCCCAGAATAGAGATTTCATCCTTTTGGAAGGGCTTTCCTAGACAGCAATATGCTCCTCACAACACAGTTATTTCACTTGTTTTTGGTGTGGGTCAATGCATGTCCTTCTCTAGAAGGACATCCCTAACCCAAGAGCTTTTGGAAATTCTCACCTTCTGATGAACTTCTATGAGGTCCCTACTTGAACAATGGAAAAATATTGCTTTCTTACTTACCATATTGGTTAGGGCTGAGAAGAAGCCACTCTGGTGCTCTTCTTCTTTATCTTTGTACTGCCTAAACAAAGGGGAAAAAGCAAACAAACTAAAGGATGAGGCTCCAGGTTAGAAATAGAACTAGGATTATTTATCTAAATCCCCACAGGACAGCCTTGCCTGATTAGGACAGGCTGGAAAGAACTCCAACATTCATATTCCCCTTTCCAAGACATTACAAAGGGATACAAAGGGTGTTAAATACATGTAAATTGTGTAGAGATGAAGCGGGAATGCTGGAAGATGAAACACTGAACACTGTCTCAGCTCAAGTTAAGAGAGAAGATTAAATGACTTAGGAACTTTTCGTCCAGAAGTGGCAAAGTAGGTATAGCCCATATCAGTAACAAAAAGTAACACAACAGTTTTACTTCAATCAGCAGCAGCTACAAACTAAACCACACCTGTGCATCCTATGGGCAGCAGGCCACTAAAGCTCACAAACACAATTTAACTGCTTCACAGCCCAGGTTCCTGCCTGATCCTGTGCTCCCCTACCCAGGGAAGGGCAGGCTGAAAGACAGCTCTATGAACTGAGCTGCTGTCGGAAGTCTATTCCTGCTTGCCAGCCTCCCGGGACAGATCTGGGATGCATAAGGGTGTTTCTGTGTGGGCTTAGCAAGCTGGACAACACGAGCAAGCACCACACCTATTATGGTCCAGAACCATGACAGTAGTGCCTATGCCATGAAGCCCTTGCCTGGGAATAGAGTAAATAAGTCAAAAGTGTCATGTACCTCAGATTTCCTTTATTTGGCATCGAAATGGACTAACAAACTTCACAATCATTTATTCCATCTTTGGTATATGAAGAGCTTCTGCCAGATTACAAAACTCAATTTGAACTTTCCATTAAGAAAAAGGCTGCTTGTTGCCCAACATACAAGAGAAGAAATGCTTAGTCAATCAATTGTCTGTCAGCAATTCAGCACAGTCAAAAGTGTATGAAGAATCTCTCAGCAAAGCTATGGGCCTTCCCCACAGATTTAATCTGATTAGATCTAATGCAAAACACAAGACATCGATTCAAAAATTTGGAGGAAGATTAAAAATATAAACAAATAAATCAGGCAAAACCGGCCGTAGCCTGAGACAGCTTTTATCAGAAATGAAGGAAGTTGGGTGGGTGGAGGTTTTCTTGCTTGACACTAATATGTTAAATATGTGATTCGCAGGCTTGCATCATCTTGCAAGCACTACAATAGTCAGAGACATTCAAAAGGAATTAAAACATTTTTCTGGATACTTTGAAATCCTCTGCCTGAAAAGCTGTTGGTTACCTAAGCAAAACTGCTTAATAAATAACTGCACAAAACAAGCAAGTTTTCCTTAGAAGAAAGCACTTCAGAAAGTGTTAGAAAGACAAACAAGGGCTGGAAATATGTTATTCCTACTGCTGGCTTTTTTTTTTTTTTTTTTTTCAGGAACAGGTGCTGCTGTTTACCATTTGGAAGAGCATCCATTCCCCAGATCACCTCCAACCTGATTCAACCTGGCATGTGGATAGCCCTGGATACATTGTTTGTTTTAGATTAGGCTCAGGTAAAGCAATTTTCCATCAGAAAAATACTCAGCAAATCATTTATCACGTTTTCACATGGGACCATGTGATTTTACACAAGATTCACACAGAGGTAGAATCAATAACGTCAAAAGCATACCACAGAAATCTACAGATAGAACATACAATAGAAATCTTTTCTGAATTACATTAGCACAGCTGGCACAGATGCATTCACACTGGCAATAACAGCAACAACAGAGCTGAAGTACGTCAAGACATAAGACTATTCCCTTCCTCTCCAGGCGCATCAGGGCTGTTAAGCGATAAGCAAGTGTTTTAAAGTGCTTTAACAAACAAAACAAAAGTTTATTGAAAGGGACAGAAACCACCACACAGCTAAAAATTGAATGATGGTTAGGCCTTACCTGTTGTACTCGGACAAAGCCTGGGCAATAACAAGTCCCATCCCCTGAAAGTTTAAAAAAAAAAAAAAAACTTTATGTTACAAGTATCAGTACAGGAAAACAAATATTGAACACAGTAGTGCTTTACAAGCCAAGACACTCTGACACACTGCCACGCTACAGAAAAATTCCACTGCAGCAGCTCAAACTTAGGGCACACTATGATACAATAAAAGCAACATTGTTCAAAATCAAGGCACTGAAAATTAAAGCTGGATACTTAACTGCAGAAAGTTATGGAGGAGAAAGTTTACTCTCCTGAGGCTTCCAGACAAAGCTTACCCGATCAAGAAGCCTCAATAAAGTAGAAAGACCCTTGGAAGAAAGCTGGTGGAAAGATATCTAAAGGTTGACTGCAAAGACCATAAACATTACAGAGCTCTTCAGTTCTTGCAAATGGCCTTTGCCAACCCACAGCTGATGATCATCCTTCTCCCTCAAGCATATTTAGTTCAGAGTGGGTTGTTCTTGTCCTTTAATTGGCATGGATTTTATTGCTTTTATGTCATACACAAAGAAGAACTTGCAAACTGGGATGTCCCAGCTTCAGGTGTGCTGCCCTCTCCTATCCAGGCTGGAAAATAAAACTTGGGGAGTGGCTACAACCTAAGATTGTAGGACTCTTGTTTTTGCTACACACTTCTATCAATCTACAAGAATTGCCTTATGAACTGTTAAAGATAGATGACAACACTGGATAAGAGATAGCTTTTGCCTAAGGAGGTAACTTGTGTCTCTTCAGAGAGCAACAGTGAGTAATGTATAGATAGGTCATTAATGTATAATATACCAACATTAGCACATTTCTTGTTACCCAGCTTTTCTACCATTCCCACCATTTAACTGGTGATCAGACTACCCAAGCCATGAGGTACTTTGCTCATCTCAAGCGTTTGGTTAGGGAAGAAACTCAGTATTCTAGTGGTCTCTCTGTTATAGTACCATTTTCAAATTGTCTTCACATCAGATGCCAAGGCGGCCATGGCAGAACATCCTCAGAAGCAGAGAAGAATAAGTCAAATACTCACATTAAGTGTGGGCTCATCATCGACAATGGAAAGCTTCACAATGTAGGGATT
>VZSV01000272.1:625493-640680 GCA_013398735.1 Nothocercus julius
TTTTTTTTTTTTTTTAAACCCTAAGAAAAACACCAGCACAAAGAGCTAACTTTCTTTGGGTGTCCAATTTGAAGACATCTAGGGGAATGCTTTCAGAGTACCTGACACCAACTAAATGCTTTACCGCATTTAGTTAAAAAGCTACTGCAAAAAACAGAGGCCAAGTCTTATGCACTCAAAGACCTCTAACTTACTAATGACATAAAATACAGTACACAGGGATCTACAGCTCTGGGACAAGACTAGACAGCTCTCTCTTCTGAGCTGAATGCTTCAGTTAATGGGCTATCATCAATGCGGATAAGGAAAGGAGTTATTTCAGCCATTTAATCTAGTCCAAACAAGCTCAGTTTTAAAAGTAGGTGGGGTGTGGGATTTTTTTTTATTATTTTATTTTTGGTTTTTGTTTGTTTGTTTCTCCAGTAATTCTAGTGACAAAGGTGCATTCCAGAACTCTTTTTTTCTATGTACCAAATTAAATTCATGAAAATTTTGCCAATTGCAGAGAAAAATGAAGATGGATCATTAAAACATCATGTTCTACACAAAGAAAAGTCAAAACTATGGTCCTTTTCGACATTCATGTTTCTTTTTCAAGGTGATGAAAAGTAGGAAAAAAATGGAAACACACCACAAAGTAGCCCAATTCAGAAAAATAAGATGAACAAAATTCCTGAAGAGGAATCGAATAGAGACAGGCTATTCTTGATATTCTGGCTATGATGTTTCAGTTCTGGTTTAGGTCACATCTTCAACATCTCTTTAGGGATCCACATTCTTTCAGTTTGACAGCAAGGTTATGACTGACAGCTCTTTTTACTTTGGAGACTGTAACTGCACACTCTCCCACAGAGGGAAATAGGCAAGTTCTACACAATAGCACCTCTTCCAAGAGGACCTTCCCCAAAATGCTTCCACTAAGGAAATACAAATCTCCTAGCTAGTTTCTCTCATACATGCAAAAACTAACTGTAAGAACACCATATATATTTGTATATATACATACATCAAAGGCAGAGGCAAGAATAGCCTCTGTCAAGGTTGAACTTGTAGTAGTCTGCACAACTGCTTTGTAAAGCTTCTGCAGCTATATGCTGATCTTCTGATATATGTTATAGCTTGTATTGTTAAAAAAAAAATTGTAGGTCTTAATTCATACTGCCCTATAGGTTTCTAACAAAATAGAAGGGATTTTTCCTGTTACCTGAACACTTACCTCATACTTTCTGTAGTTGACCAACAAGGCAAGAAGGACAACAGCATCATAGCCATGTTCCCTGCGACTAAGTGGGCTGGACAGAATCTGGAATAAAGAATCACATTGTTCTGCTCAGGCCAGCTTCAGGAAGCTGGCAGTGGCTCTTACACCAGGTGTGGCTGTGAAATGTATACATAAGACCAAATTATGTGTTAATGAAAGACAATATTCAAGATTTTGGGAGTGTCAGTGCTTCCAAGAAAATGTCAGTTTCCACAAAGAGAAACGTATTTTAGCAGAGAGAACATATAAAGGTTGTCTGGGTATAAAGGGCAAATATATTTCTCAACAGTATTGGACATATCTCAGTGCACTGTCAACATTCTGTGCCGTTTTTGTGGGTTTCCCCAAAACTAATTCCAATTCTGAAAAGTGTAACTTTATCAGAGAGCAGCAAATAGATTCAGTATAACCTGTCTGACTTTAGAAATAAGTTCCTCTGATAAAGAATTTCTTTGTGAAATTAGCCCATGGACCTATTAGGCTTTTATCTGAGTACAAATGTCTCAGCTGAAAATAGTTTAAAGACTCAGTGACTGATAATAGCAGACAGGGGAGGCTGGTACTACCAGAGGAGAAGGGGAGGAAACCCACAGCCCTACAAGTCAGCCATGGATGGAAGGCACATGCAGCACCACCTAGCTACGTTGCATCGAAAGAGTTAAAAACCAACATGACATTGAAAGTTCATACTATAGAGAAAGACATCCTCTCCTAGAAGGAAAACTCTTACCTGTAAAATAGCTTCAAAGATACTGTTAATCATCACATACTCCAGGATGGTGTTCTGGCTAATGTTATCTGTCACCTGAAAGCAAACACAAGTTTTAAAGTCTGATCTGACCCCTGCCACAATGCTGTAGCTACCTCTGGCATACACTAGGAACTGAAGAGTTATATTAACAGATGGACACATTTATCCAGAACCTCACACTTAGTCAGCAAGTCAAGAGTGTGAACAGCACTAGAGCTAGACATGAAGTAAAGGAAATCTGTCCTGCCTCCCACATCTTCCCTGGCAAAAAGCATGATTCGCGTACAATGAGCTTCCATTTCCTCTGTAGATGGGTATTTCACACAGCCACACAACAGTAGTATCAGCCACTGAAGCAGACTGCTACACTACAGGCAGGAATGAAAAGCAGGGCCCAGATGCTCCATCGAACCCTCTCCCAGTCCAACCAGGGCAGTGAAAACCTCCCTTATGGTCTATTATCTCTTATTCCAAGAGATGCTGAGTAGCCATTTGCTCCATTTTCTTCAGTCTTCACATCCTCACCTCCACTGGCTACTCCAAACTTACTCTGTCTTTCTTCAATCTGTCCTCTGCTCCGCTCTTTATATACATCGCTCTTTATATACATACATACACACACACACACATATACATATATATATATGTATATGTGTGTGTGTGTGTGTGTGTGTGTGTGTGTGTGTGTGTGTGTGTGTGTGTATGAATGAGACTTCTTAAGTACTTCTTTCCCTTAGGAAAATAGGTGAAGATAATTGATGCTTCCTCCTGCATCTGTCTCCCTTTGCTCCTGCTGGCATCTATCTCATAATAGAGTCTTTGCGGCAGAAAAAGTCTGCCAATCAGTACCATGGTTAGAGCAATGAGGCCATACTCATGATCCTTGTTCTCATCCATAGTTTTGCCCTCTTAACCTTCACACTACAGCGTTACACTTCAGCTTCATACTACTGATTAAATTTTGAGGTAGTTAGATGCCTCACCATGTGGCTTATTTAAACTTTTAAGTTATTATACATCTAGTTCACTTACCGTCACCAAGCAGAGAAGTAGCTTCAGACACAAACTTTTGAGGCTTTCAGAACCTTCTGCACAGAGCAGTGAGTCCAAGCTCTCCATTAAATTCTACAGAAGAAAAATTACATCATTTAAAAGTAATATTTATAATTATACTGATATCGCTGTATTTGAACCCTTCAAAAAAGGCTTCTTATATCGAGTATTTCAAATAAAGTCACATTTGTTCCAGAATCAGTAATTAATCCATTACAACTGCTATACACCCCACAGGCTATATTCACATCATTGGTTCTCAATGCTGTGTTGTGTTAACTACATTTTAATGACTATTCACAGACCATCACAATTATTTCAAAGAGTTTTCCCCAAAGACAACCAGATTTTGTATACATATAATAAATTTTATTCAGTTAATACTTCTGAGCTCTACAAATATGGTCTTTCTTTATGTTTGCATTCTCTGTGCTTTCTTTTTTTCCCCCNTGCATCAAGGCATTTTGGTCTTGTGCAGCCCACCTCCAGTTTAATAGTATAAATATTTGTTATTATTCAGAATAAATACTGTATAGACATTTAATATTCATAAATAATTGCTTTCCAAATTACTAGCTAAATGACAGATAACACATTAATTCTTAAAGGAAAAGCTAAGTAAATTCTTACAGCTTTTTTATTTTTGTTTGAAAAGAAAACAGGAATTCAGCTTTACCCCCAGTTTCTCCCCCCCCCTCCCCAACTCAGCACCTGATAAGCACCAAAGAAGTTTACAACAGTGTATGCACTGATGGAAATCAGAGCACAATGGCTATAGGCTAAAAATTAAATGCAAGATATGAGGCTCAACTAATGGCCTGTGCCAGTCTTTCATTGCCTTAGGATTTCTTAACCATAAGGAAGCTACACCGCAAAAAGAAAGGAAAAGAAAGCAAGTACTCTGTTATTTTAACAAACATGGAGATCTAAAGCATCCTTCTTTGAGCCACTCACAGGTGACAGACTTCAGGACAGTTGCATTTAGTAATTGGCAAATCCCCAGACAGGCACATCTCAGCAGACACAGCTGTCTACAAATAACTGTCCCTGAAAAACAGCTGGCGTGCAGCAGAGGGTTTCTTTACACTCCTAAGGCCTCACCTTCATACAGAGCTCTGCCTTATCAAAACCCACAAGCATGTTGATTATGTCAAACCCAGAGGTGGATTTGTTCTTCTGATGGACACCCCGAATCAATGCACACAAAGTCTGCAAAGGAGAAAAATAAGTGTAAGATAAAGCCACACCTGCTACTCAATGGCAAAACCTGCCCTACAATATCCTCAGAAGACTAGCAAAATACAGATACTTGAATGAACACCACCTGCTTGTAAGCCATACATTTGGCTCAACTCTTCCATATCTACTGTTTCTAAGCACCATCTTGGATGCTGATGACTCAGATTAGAGAAAAATATATTATCCATACTTTTTTCCTGTTTATTCATCCCTTCATTTCACAGCACTTTGAAGAAAGGCAATCTCACGGCTTCTTCTGTGGAGACCCAGTTTATACTACTCTTGTCAGACAACATCAGAAAGACACATAACTTCTGAAAATACCAAATTGTGACTTTAAGGGCAAAAACATTGATTAGGAAACTGCAGGGAAGAAGCAGTGTTCCATAACAGCTATGTCTACAGGGATGGACATGTGTTAGAACTTCCCAGATTAACTCCTGATTCTAAACATGCCAAAGACAATCCATGTAATGTAAGTTCTCACACTATGCCTGTCCACACAGGAAATGCTTTCGCTAGAGACAACATGCACTCTTTGTTTGGTTACCACCATGCTATACTAAGTCTAACCAACAAAATGCATCTCTGCCAAGAACCAAGAAAAAATGACTTCAAGATTATTAAGCAGCTTAAGTTTTCTAACCACTTAAGGGATTCTGAAGACCTTTTTACTAAATCTAACCTCCTTTGTATTTCTTGCTGCATGCTTTGGATTACGGTTCATATTGAATTCTTGGAGCTCTCTGGCAACATATAGTATCAGAGCACACAATGCTTCCAACAGATATTCCAGAACATTTGTGGGGCAGATGGGACATCTGCTGTCCAACAGAAGAACCAGCTGTAGTGAGTTGTGTCATCAGGCATCTTTACAGTCTATAAGGAGGGGAGTGGGGAGAAATATAATCTTTCCAGTTTAAGATGCCATCTTGTATTCATCTATGAGGAAAAAAAAAAGTAATTTTAGAAGATATAAAGCCAGAGACTGGCAGACCGCAAAGAATGACCAGACCTCTGCAACATTAGCAAAAGGACACAGTAGGCATCCTTTGTTTTTGGTTAATGTCAGAGAAAGGGGCTAAAGGAACATTTAATTGGTATGGCCTTTCTCGGGAGAAAAAAAAAGTGTTTACATACATTTTGGCTTCAGGATCACCTTTCACAATGAACACAGTGTGATTAAGAGAACCCCTTCCCAACTCACATTCAAGATGTGACCTGGATTCTCTTTACATTCACACAGCAGGATTCTGGACTGAAGCCCTGGCCCAATTTTTGCAGAGAGCCTGAATTAAAGCTTGGGAATTCACAGCTGGGCTGGACTGTCTATGCAGCTGTAATTACAATGTTTAATATTGATAGCATCCTTTAAAAATAATTAAAGATGAAAGCAAGCAATATTGCATGTCAACATAGGTGTAAATATTCCATTTCGTGACAGCTTTTTGCAGCTTGCTGCTGGTCTAATGTCTCCTACAGACGACTTCTCTGATCTGAAACCCATATGTTACATTCCTACAGCTGACAGAAGCTGCGACACATGCATTCGCCAAACTGTAAGAATGAACTTGGCAACTAGTAACATCAAGTGTCAGGATTGAAGGGGACAGTCTCCTGTGCAAGACCCAGGACAGCCTACCTTTGGCAAGGAACACCCTGCAGGAAAAGAGCTTCTAATTCAGGGTGACAACTCTTCACAGCTTCTGATTAGGAAGCTGTTCGGTAGAGACAGTCTCGTGTATAAGTTTTAGACTAACTTTACCAGAATTTTATTTTATTTTTGAACAAGGCAATTCAAAAAGAGGCTAAAGGTGAGAAAAAAAATGAGACAGAAGGCAGACAAAGTTACACAGACTAATCTTGAGCCCCGAAAGATACATCTGTAATGTGAACAAGCCTATCTTGCCCCTTCATTCCCATCTGCTTCAACCTGCACCACGTCCTTTTAAATTTCGAGATAAGTTACTGTTTCTTAAAGACTGAAGAGACTGTATTTGTGACCTTCACACAAAATGAGTAACAACTACACAGTACAATTCTCATCACAACTAAAGAAATAAGCACAAGATACTCGATATCATCAGCAAACATATTGCCTCGTGAGAGGCAGAAAAGCATATTCCCTGTATCTCAGGTCTGGTACCTGTAGTGCATTGACCACTCTAATTGGGTGCTCCTCACCCAGTGCCTGGATGCAGTGCTGGAACAAGCAGTTGATGTTATCTTTTATCTTCATTAACTCTTCCCCATCCAGGGCCTCTAGCTTGCCTTCTAGATATTCCAAGTTAACCTGTCAGGTGAAGAAGCAGTTCATGCATATTACACAACTGTTGACAGGTTAGAAAAGCAGGTTGTTGCACTGACAGTCTGCCATTTCATAGCAGCAGCAAGTCAGAGGATATTCAATTTTTTTGTTACCTTCATGAGAAACAGCTCTTCCCAAAACCTGGAGTTGCATTTACTGGGGTCTTCTGTCTAAAAGAAAAAGGAGTGGCCATGAGAAAATAACAGAAGAAACCATTCATACAATAAGTTAAAACAAACAAACAAAAAACATTACCACAAGTAGCTCAGAACAGAATCTTTTCACTAGTTGACACAAGGGGTCTTATAGTACAGAATATTATCTGTACAGATTTCTAGAAGCAGAAAGCTACTTCTGTTCTTTATTCAGCTGGGATGCCTTTGTGCATTTTCTGTATTGCTTTGCAAGAAACAGTTCTCCTCCCCAAGTTAAACAAGTATCAAAGCAGCTCTCATAACACCCCAGGACCCTTTCTTCCTTTTACTGCATAGATCTTCTGGCTCCCACTGCATCACTAACTTCAAAGCCATTACCTCCTTTAGATCAGAAATGGTCCTGGAAGACAACAGGACACAGTGAAAACATAGGAGAGAGAATACAGAGCTCAGCTTGATAGTAGGAGAGCCTGAAGCAGATGTCTGCATTGCATCGTCCTTATCTTGCAAGAAGGATCTACCTTGCAGAGGCTTCAACACAAATTAAAACATGAAAAATTCACACAGCACTTGTGAAACAAGAGGTGCTTGAGTTCTTACCGTGAAAATCTCATCGTACATCAACACGACCTTCTCTTTCAATGGCTTCTTGGAGGCTGAAGATTTCCGGAGCAGTCCACCCTTCTTCTCCGTTTGGGCCATGCTGTACACCCTAAAGGTAAGAACAAACAAAAACCCCTAAGAAAATCTAAACTTTTCTTCAAGGCATATCTGGAATGTCACAACCACGAGATTTCTTCATTACACTGAGAAATTAGTAAGTCTTTTGAGTTGGAAGCAGAGGCTTTAGTAACTGTACCAGATAAGAAATCAGACCAAATCTCCCATCTAGTCCTATATCCTATTTCAAAGCAAGATGCAGAAGTCAAATCACAGGCAGATATGGAATAAGCTGCTTACAGGTAAACTTTCTTCTTAATTCTACACTGCCAGAAGCCAAATGATAACTCAGCAAGACAGTTTACAAATACATATATATAAAAAAATCACACTGTATGAACTGAGATGCTCATTATCAAACAGATGCCCAGTCCTTTTTGATGCTGGTCAAGACTCAGGGACATCTTGAGACAAAGAGCTCTTGAAACTGGTTGAAAAAAGTCTCTGTTTCCTTTGCTGCCTACCAAAGCCCTTCAAACTCTGCCTTTGCACTGTGAGACCACATCCAACAGCAGGAAGCATCTGGCTACAAAGCGTCTCTAAAGCTCTCCAGCCACCCTTTCTCACGCCAACCTTTGCACCTTGGCATCCCTCAGCTGTGCCAGCTGCTCTGCAAACCAAACCAGAGAAGTGCCCCAGCTTCAGAAACATGCTGTGTGGTTTAGTTTTGGTGGGAGGGTAAAAATACAAGAAAGACAGTTTGCAGGATTTTTCTTTTTTAATCCGATCAGTTCCCCAATCCATTTCACAGCAAAGGAAGTTTTCTAGAAAGACAAACAGGGTTTACTATAATTAAGTAATCAGTACTTCACACTCACTGTTTATCCCATTAAAAGAAAATTAGAAAGTATTGTTATTATAGAATGAGCTGTTAATAAAATCAAAAGCATCAGCCATAACTGTAGCCCCAGCACACTCCTAGAGCCAAGCCATTGCAGGCTGGACACATCCCTTTCAACACACTCTCAGCCCAATACTGCCACACATATCACCAGCCTGACCTCGTAAACATGAATTTCTCCACAATCACAGCACTCTCTGGCAAGCACCGCTGCTTCAGCAGTGCTCTGACCTGCTCTGTCACTGCAGCACTGTCATAGCTACCTAGCAGAAAGAAATGTCACCCCCTCTGATAGGCCTGTCCCAAGCTCCTGTCCCTGAGCCCCCAGCCTGTCTCCCTGAACTCCCAAGGTAATCACGTGGCAGCAGCACGTTGCGGGCACAGGGCTCACTTCAGTCACGCTCCAGAAAAACAAGGGCAGGCACTAGTGGCAGCTATACTCAGCCATACTAAATTATGCATAGCGAGGTAAGTGCCCTGCACGCTGCCTCCAAGACCCCAGAGCTTTATGAGTCGGCAGCCATGGAGACAGCCTTGAACTTAGCCTTTGCTGCAGGCTGCCTGAACCTCTCCCACCACCACAGCACATGCAGATCCAGCCTCCTCTCAAAGATTCCAGTGAACAGTGAATGCCAGTGCCACATCTCTCCCACTGCAGACAGGTTTTGATTGCCTTAGACTACGACTGCGCATCCAACTAGGATTCCCAGGCCCTCAGTCTGCCACAGGTTATTCCAATATCCATCACTTGATCCATAAATCTCAATTTCAAATGGCTTTGGGGCTGCAGAACTGTCGCTGCTACAAAAAGCTCTATCCTGGCCGCAAAAGGCAAGTATGGACCAGAAGGCAAAGGTGGGATGAAGACAGCAAGAGGCTGGGATTTAAAGAAAGGAGTCCCCTCTTCCAGCCACAAAGGGAGTTTGCACAGATGGGTGGGAAAAGGGCTGGTTTCTGTCTGCTGGGGTGGAAATGGGGACAGTCCAAAAAAAATATTCCAGAAAAAAGCTTAGGAACTACCCCGCTAGAGCCTTACATAAACAAGGAAAGTATTTCTGTAGCCTACTAGGTCTGTATTTCCTGTTAAGATAAAGACGACATTTCAGTCTAACACACAAAAAAAGAATACATTAGTCAATCATCTTGATAGCTTCCCTCTTACAGACTTCAAGTTATTTTTAAACTGCCATGGGAAATAAGACATTAATTAGAAATTTAATTGGAGAAAGAAATCTATTAAAAAACAAATCAAGAACAACATCACTTTTAGCAAGACAGATTTTGCCCAAGATTGTACAAAACCATTTTGCAACCAGAATTGTGAGTTTCTGAACGCACAGCAGTCCCCAGCCCCCGTATACCCATCCATAATAGAGCCATCAGTGTGCTTCTAATTGGATCGCTGCTAATGAATCCCAATGTCAAAACTAATAATCTAACTCACAGGGATTCTAGGCCAACGTCCTCCCATCAAGTTTGTACGTACAGGAAGGGATCAATACTCTCTGCCTAGACATCGAACTTCTGAGAGATTACAATATGTTTTAATATTTGTCCTCCACTTACAGAAAGGCCGAAAAGTCGAAATACTCCACGAAATGAACGCTTGATGCTGAGCAAGCATCACAGGGACTACGTGATCATGCAAAAATTCTCATCTCTGTCAAACTGTGAACCAGATTCTGCTTCTCTCAACCTGAGCTGCATGAAATGTGTACAAAACAGGCTGCTAGGCGCAATGATTAAATAATGTTCTTGCTTATAATTTGCTATTCTACAAATGAGCATATGGAGGAACTAGGGGAGAAAAGCAAAACTCTCCTTTCATTCCAATGCTTTATCAGGCTGTGCTGGTTTCATGACCTGTGATGATGAGGCCTGTACAAATGGCTTTTTTCTTTTCACTTTATGCAATTACATTGTCCAGATGTCATGACGACAGAAACATAAAACCATATTTTGCTAACAGGGACCTCTTGGGCAGTTGCAGAAAACATGAGTTAAATGCACAAAATATTTAGAGAAGTTGTAGAGGTCTCAAGTTTATGACATTTTGTGAAAACAATGAGACTGACCATAGTTAGCAATTATCCTTTAAATGCATCATAGTTAAAAAACTTCAGTGCATTTTCCACATCTGAGGTTCAAATGGATAGTTTATTCTGTCAATACGTCAGCTCCATTAGCACATGCTGCTAAACAAATCCTACCACAGCCCCTGACTGTACAGGAAAACCGTCCCTCAGGGCTAAGGGAAGAGAACACATGGGAATTTTTAGAACTGCAAGTACTTTGCTGTGCTTCAGAAGGCCCAAGACGCTTCATTCGGGACTCAGAGCAATCTGCACAAAGCAGGGCTCCCCCAGCTCAAAGGCAGGCAAATGAAAGGCAGGCAGAACTCTGGCTTTATCTATCATCAACCCCAGGATCAGCTGATCCAGTCAGGAGCAAAGGGATGAGTACTTCAAACCATCCTCCTCCCTCCCATTCCATTCCAAAAGTTGCAGCAGATTCAAGCCAAACATGTGACATGCAGATGAACACACTCCCATTAACTTTTGGTTATAATATCCACTGAAATAACAAAAGAGGCATTTTGAAACCCAGGTTTACTTGCACACCCTTGCACATACAGAACTGGGACTTGTCCACACAGTCCCTCAGCTCCTTTACAGGCTTATCACTGTGCAAGTCTTCTTCTGACAGAGAAAATATTATTGCAAAGAACACTAACATTAATGTGTATCTAACCTACAGCAACGCAAGGATCCAAAATCTTAAATTTCTGTATTTGTTGCCTGCATGCAGCCTGTAAAGGTAAGCAACATTTTTGCATTTAATTTCCCAGGCCAACAAACCTGACTGATTTCAGGTTTACAGATGCATATACACAAACCCCTATACGCTGAAACATAACCGTGTATTACTTTCTCCACCCCCCACCCCCAGCACTGCAGACCCCTCAAAAATTACACTGCTACACTGCTTGGCTAAATAAAAAGAAAAGAAATAAATGGAATAAAAGGGTGTTTTCCATTATTTATTTACTTAACAAAACATTTATTCCATATCTGAAAAAGGGAGTGCAGATTACATGATATCCATTAATCCATCAATGCCATTAAACAAGCCCTGGACCTGAATCAATATTGATAAAGACTGAGTAAGAACAGAGATACTTGCGCTTTTAAAATCCAATCTCTTGACGCACGGGTGCTGACAAGACTGGACTTACTTGTTTACACAAATTTCAATGCTAGGAAATGTTTCCCAAACACCAAATGCAGGGTCTTTCAAGTTATTCTGCAATTTCCCAGTATAAGACTCATATCTGCTGTTTTCCTGATGACCTGTATCTCCACTATCACCATCCCTTCTCCATGCCTTTCAATTATGGTTGTTCCTTCAAAGATCTGTTCTGTACAACACGCAAAATCTGATGTTAGGATGGTATTACACAGATGTTAATTTGCCACAGCTACATCACATAAACCTCTATCAAAGTGGAGTCTTACAGCCCCTGCCACTACTCAACAGAACAGTGGGAAACAATTTTTAGGACTGATGTTTGGCTAGCAGTGAGGAGGCAAGGGGGCTGAAAACCACTCCCCCACATACACACCAACAGGGACAGGAACAAGGGAGTTTGTTCCTGGGTGACAAAACAAAGCTTACAAGTGTGAATGCAAGTTTTTCCACAGATTACCTAAATTGTGAACAGGGGCACAAACTTTGGCTTAACGTTAACCTCTGGCTTCTGAAGTGTTGAACTGTAATCCAAGTAGTCATACTCCTCCTGAATTCCAGGAAAACTTGCATTTCATCCATGTGGTGAATGTGCAGAGACAACACCAGATTCATGCAGTTAAATCAGCTTTCAGTAGTCCTGCATTACAGGAAGTGATGGACAATCCATATGCTGCATGTGATCTTAGGAACCTCAAAGCCTGGAGGGCATCTTGACGCACTCCGAGCTCCAGTTTTAAACCCCAGGAATGACTTAACACCAGCCTAGCACAACAGCAGTGAAGACAGAGAGCAGGAGAGCAATGGGCTTAGTTTTGTCAAAGCTTTAGAGAGCATCATGACCAAATTCCTAACCTTACATTCCTGCAACAAGATCTTTTGAAGCTTATGGTCTGCCAAATCTTACCTTCCTGAACCTTCAGCCCCTCCTGTTGACAACAGCACTTTTAAATGCTGCTCCCTGCACTTTGTACAGCAAGGCCACCCTTGCTCTCTTCTAACATATCAGTCACAAGTTTTCGTTCATCACTACCTCTGCCTGCTGCTCTCACACATTATCTTCAGTCCGTGCACAACATCAAGATTATAATAAACCCTAGACAGACATGTAACAGCTGAAACAGTTATGCTACTTCCAGATTTCATTCATTCTTTACAACCTTATTTGTGTACTATCCATTGGAATGGAAACTGCTCAGACTGCATCTTCCTGCAAAACTATAAGGTGCAGAGCCCACCAGAGCAAGGAGAAAGCTTTACAACAAGAACACACAAGCTTTGGGCCAAACTGGCAGAATTCCCAAGTGTTTTATGTAGTATGCAACGACAAATTCATTCAGAGGATGTATTGATGACAAAAATCCTCATGAATCCTACTACTCTTTCCACAGTATCAAGCAACATCTCTAGCACAGTCCCAGTACATTTATTTTTCCTTCCATTCTGCGCAGAGCAGTGGAAGTATATACACTGTACAATCTAGTCACACCACCAGTGACCTATTTCTCCCCTTTGAAAAACAAGAAAAGAAGCTTCTGAGCACACATATAGCAATAGACTGTCTCCTACTACACCTGCTTTTGCAAAGATATAAAAGAAAAAAATATGCAAGCTACATTTTCACACTTCACCCTAGTTGCCTTTCATTTCTACCTGACCAGTTAAAATAGCACTCAATTCATCAGCTTCACACAACTAACAACTTAAGCTTCTACCTGTCAAGTCCACCTAGACAAGTGTCACATGCTTCCACCCCCATCTACTCAGATGACTTTCCCAGCTCAGCTTTTTCATTTCATGGCACCTCCTTTTTGCATCCCTGGCTACACTGCCTAGCTCTCATGTCACAAAGTTTCTGCGGGTTTTCCCTTTTCAAGCTCTTCAGAGCCCAACCCACATAATCCACCATGAAACATTCCACACCTAAGTGCTCCTGCCACTCAGATCTTCTCAGACGCCCTCCTTCTGAAGTGAAGTCCTCTTCCCGTAAGCCTGCCCTCCTCCTCCTGGGGCTCCAGCTGGCTGCCTTCCAGGGACCCGAGGCTAGGCTAGATACAGCACAGCTGCATGACCTTGGCTCAGACTTCTGAGCAAACTGCTAAGTTCCAAGAAATTCTGCAGAGTAGCACCATGCAAGATAAGAAAGGTAAAACTGCAGAGAGTTAAGGGTTTTTTTGAGACATGGATCATTAGTAATATGGATCACAGGCATTCAAGGGGAAAAAAAGAAAGAAAGAAAAAACAAGCATGTAAAGGTATAAAATCCCAGAGAGAGGAAAAACAAAAAAAAGCAACTCAGCAACATTGAGCCACTCCAAGAAACAGCAGAGTTTGACCCATCCCCTCCTGAAAGATACCTGCATGGCTACCTGGCATCTTACTGGGGGTAGTAACTCACATTTAGCTGGTGGCTTGTTAAATCTGCGCTGTATGTTTCGGGCATACAACTTAAAAAGATAAAACAGTTAATAACTAGTATGTATCATTCTTGCAGAGCCACTTTGCACACAGAAGAAGGTGTCTAATATGGCACTGAGGGAGGTTGTGCTGTACTTACTGTAAAACCAACCTGCTGTCTGTCCTTTTTGCTCCTGTAATCCCTCTTAAAAACTTATTTGTCATACTTCCTGCAAGAAACAGCTGGCGTACTGCAACCACAATATATTGCAATGGTCTGAATTATCTTACTGCCTTTTGTATTCCACCCACCCGCTTGGTCTAAATCAGCTCTCATCATGCATTCAGATTATACAGACTCTGGGCAAGAAAAAACTTTCTTACAGTGACATACACAACAGGGTTTTGGCCAAGTTATACAGCAAACCACTGCTCCCTTGAACATGATAAGCATAATGCATAATGAATTACCAACCTGCTGCCACTGTATAACTCCTAGAAGGACAGTGATGTAAACTGAAAAAAAAAAAAAAAAAAAAAACCCTCTGCTCACTATTTTTCTAAAAAGAGATATCTTTAACCCAAACCACTTCAGCAACCAGCTACCACTGTTGCTCAATAACAGCCATATCAGCAAAGCCAAAGGATTTAGCAACTGGAGCCTGCTGGAAGGCCTTCCTGAACAGACCCCTGTGAACAGGGCTGCACCCCAAGCGCTTGCAGCACACGGGGGTACGAGCCACGGTGAGAGCACAGCAGACAGGACTCACAGCTCCTTAGGCCCTTCCCTACCACAAAACCACTCCTGCTGGAGGAAAGTTCCAAAAGAGCAGCAAGGGCCCTCCTGAGAACGGCAAGGGGAGCCCCTGTCACAGGGCACGGGGGACACGAGTGGGGTTTCAGCAACCCCCAGTGAGGGGACCCGCTCCCGTGCTGCTGCCTGCCCGAACGGCGGGGAGGAGAGCGAGGCCCCGCGCCCGCTGGGGGCCGCGGCGGTGCCGGGCCAGCCAGCAGGACAGCCGGAGCCGCCTCCCCGGGGCATGGCTAGGCAGTCCCAGGCAGCACCACCCCACGCGACCGTTACGGGCAGCCGTTAAGGCCGTTACGGAGGGGGCTGGGGGCGTGGCCTGGCCCCGCGGCGGCGGGAAGGGGGGGGTAACCGCGACCCTCCCCCCGCGCGCGCTCCCCCGGCTCTCACCTGCGGGCGCGCCGCTCC
>VZSV01000272.1:641530-654021 GCA_013398735.1 Nothocercus julius
CAGCGTCGCGGCAGCGGCGGCGACACCGAGCTGCGCAGGAGCTGGCAGCCGCCGCAGCCGGCCCTCGTGGGGCTGCTCTTCGTGCAGGCCGCCGCGGCGCTGGGCTCCTGGGCGCTGGCCATCGTGTGGGAGAGCGGCCACACCGAGGTGTGGGGTTTCACTGCGGCCCGGGGCTGGCAGCTGCTGCGGGCGCTCGAGCTGTGCCAGGGCGCCCGGGCGCGCGTCGTTTCCGCCTGCGCTCAGGGCGCCAGCCTGGTGTGGTGCGAGGAGCGGCCTCCGCTCGGGGCCCCCACGGGTGCGAGCAAGGGCGCCTTCAGGTTCTGCGTGTGCAGCCGCGCTCTGGAGGTGGGTGAGCAATGCGTGCGCCTCGGCGCTGTCACGATAGTCCTGCACAACAGCCCCGAGTACCAGCTCCTGGCGTCCCCCCGGCACATCTTCCTGGTGCCCACCGCGAGCAGCTTCGCCACCATCTCCAAGTTCCTGCTTGTCTGGCACGCTGAGGAGGCCAGGCTCACCATCACGGCCCCCTCTGCGAGCTTCGTCTTCAGCAAGGTGCTGCGCTCCAGCAGTGAATCGGACTTCAGGAAGCTCCTGCTTGGCTTTGTGGGTCTTTTGTCGACCCTGGCGCCTCTGGACATTCACACCTCTGCCTTGTCCAACCGTGGGGAGCTGCTGCTGGTGAGCACGCAGGGCACTGTGAATGTGGTAGAGCCAGACGGGACACAAAGGCACATCTTTGACCTAGAGGGAAGCCCTTTGGCCCAAGGAGATGTTGTGCAGTTGAAGACCTTTGGTAACGTGCTGGCCTGCCTGTTGGCAGGGGTCCTGTACCTCATTGACCAGAACAGTGGAAGGCTCATAGAAAAGAAAATCCTCAACATGAAAACGGTGCATTTCCTGGAGTCCCCAGGAGAAGAGGACAGCATCCAGCTCCTCACTCCAACTGGGATCTACAGCTTCAGCTTCTCTGTTGTCGAGGACAACAGCAGGCCTGAACCATGCCTCGTGGAGATGGTGTTTGAGGAGGCCTGCAGATACTACCAGAGGAGGAGCCTCAGCAGCTCCAAGCTGACAGTGGAGAAGCTGAAGAAAGGTGGAACTTTCCAGGCTCCTGTGGCCCTTGCTGCCATCCTGCAGCACAGCCTCCGCCAGAAGGAGAAGCCAGGCCGAGGCCTCCAGGACACTTATGCCAAGCTGTTGAACACAATGAGCCAGGAGCTGCAGAGCTACCTGAGCCTGGAGCTCCTCAAGACCTGTGTGGTGGGCGCCCCAGAGACTGAGGTGGAAAGCTACTGCGAGGAACTGGTGGAGCAGGAGATCAGTCGTGTTCTCCACTCTGACATTGACAAGGATAACTTGGCCTACCTGAACTCTGTCTTCACCTCCTTCCCCAAGGCTGCCTGGAAGGCCACGAGGGGCTGCCTGCAGTTGCAGCAGAATGGGGACGGCCACTTGGTAGCCAGGGCCACCCCGGAGGTGTGGAAGAAGGTCGTGGGAGGGCCGCAACAGGACGAGGTGGGTCTGAATGGGGTGGTCCCGCTCTTTGAGCTGGTCTGCATGTCCTTGCTGAGGTTCAAACCCAAGTGGCTGCCCAGTTTTGTTGAGCTGACACAGGAGTACGTGAGCGTCTCTTGGGCGTACAGCAGCAAGGAGGGCCCAGAGGGCCGCGTGCCCCTGTACAAGAGAGCGCTGGGTGTCCTGGCCCGGAAGAACAAGCGCAGTGACGCGGATGATGAGATGGAGCTTGAGCTGCTGCTCTGCAGCAAGAGGCCTAAGGCTGTGCTGCAAGCCGTGCGCCTTCTCATCCAGCTGAAGCGGTGGCAGTGGGTGGTGGAGGTCGCGGAGAAGTTCTCCAAGGTCAGCCCCTTGCTCAACAAGGAGATATTCACCACGCTGCTCACAGAGTTTGCCCAGCACCGAGAGCTGGATCCCTATCTGGACAGGCTGTGGCCGCTGTGTCCCGCTGAGCTGACTGCCTCGGACATCCTCACCGTCATCCTGCAGCACCTGCCTGTCTCCCAGGAGGACCCAGTGCCCTTCTCAAGTGAGGGGGGGCAGCTGACTGTGGGCCTGCTCAAACCACTACTACAAAGGGTTGTGCAGCGTCCCAGCATGCAGGACGAGGTGTACGGGGACGCTCTGCACAGTCCCACCTTCCCCCCTCCCACTCCACGCCGGGAGCACAGGAGCCCTCCCAAGGCAGCGGCTGATGATGCCCCTCAGCCCCCTGTGCCAAGGACTTCTTCTCCCTCAGCACTGGCGCAGGGTGACACTGCGTGAACCGTGTCCCAGCTCCTGGCTGCATGCAGAGGGGGGAACCTCGTGCCCTGCAGGGAGTCCTGCACTGCCTGGGAGTACAGAAACCAGCTCTTTTTGAGGGCCTCCCCGTGGCAGCGTCTCAGGTCTGTGGGGTGATGGGGGGTGGCACATATCCCGTACAGCCAGGGCAAGCGGGTTACGTCCCGCAAGTGCAATTACCTGTGCGCCACTGGAGGAGCAAACGCTGGTGCGTTTGCAGATGAAAGCACTGGCTATATCGCAGGACTAAGAACATCTCCTGGCCTAAAGCACCTTGTCTTCTATTTGCTTGGCTCCTTTATAACTTCACTTTTCCTTTCCTGATCCTTTAGAAGAGATGGTGGAAAGACAGGCAGAGACACAGGCTCCCCAACTGATTCCCTGCTCAGTGGGTGGGATGATGCCTCCAAGCCCTGCCTGGAAGAGACTGGGCAGGATTTTTTTTTTTCGTTTGTTTGCTTCTTTTTTTATTTTTATTTTTTTCAGTGAGGCCACCCAGTCCTGTTGTTCTGGCCTGTTAGTTGCTGACTGTCAGCGTGGAGCTACGTTCAGCTCCACGGTGCTGGGTGTCCCAGCACACGTGCTGGCAGCTGCAGCCCTCCGCACGCTGTCTTGCTGTGATTCCCCTGGGATCAATCCTGTAGCTGTGACTGATTACAGCTACTTAGCTAAAGAGAGCAGCCTAATTCCCTTATCTTTCTATCCCAGCCCATACCCAAACTCTTCTGAGCCACGAAGCTGGCAGCAGCCTGTGCAGGCTTGGGGCTGGCCCTGCCTCTCCCCTTCCTTTGTGGAAGCTTAGATTGTGCTGCAGGACGCCTGGGCCCGCTGCTCCCTTCTCTTCTACCTTTGGCCTTTGCGCACAAAGGGGCTTTGTCAGGGTTTTCTGGCTCATATTGTGCCTCTGTTTGCAAAGTCAGTGTAACGTGAGAGTCATTGTATGGGAAGATCCAGGTTCCAGCCTCTCCCCAGGACTCACTGCCTGTTCCTGCCTCCCCGGGTTGAGAGACCCAGCTGTGGCTTTGCCTCTGCGCGGGGCCATGGTGCGAAGGTCCCCGATGTCCAGAGGAGCCGTTTCTTGTCTTGCCAGCCACGTAGAGCCGGCACGGGACCTGCGTTAGTCCTCTTGAGGGGGGTTTAAGTACAGCTGACATGCTCATTTTGAAAATAAAGGTTCCTAAAGCAGTGCACGGTTTGGCAAAGGCGAGTCAGAGTCCCTCGCGTCGCTGGCGATGAGGAGACCTAGCTGTGCGGCATGGCCGGGGGTGGCAGCCACGGGGCCTTCCTGGCACTGTCTGGGTGCGTTGCTTCTTGGGGAAGCTGTGGCCAGCGCCCAGACTTGGCTGGGGAAGGGAGGATTTTTCTGCAGAGCTGCACCTTGTCCCTTTGCTCCAGGCTGGAAAACCAGGAGCAGGGAGCGTTGGGCCTGCCCCTGGGGGAGCATGCAGCCTTGCGGTCATCGGGCAGAGCTGCTGCTGGAGGAAGTCCGGGCTATCACAGTGCTGTTGTGCTAATGCCTTTCGCAGACCAGGGCTTGGCGCCAGAAAGTCCCCGTGGCGCAGTGAGCTCTGAGGAAGAGGAACTGCAGCGGCTCTTCTCCAGGAGGGGGCCAGTTGTGGGTGAAGCCTTCCCTACTGCGGGCCCTGCGCTGGGGCCGCTGCCACGCGAGGGAAGCGGCGTCTCCAGCTGCCGCTCACGTGAGCGGGGGAGCCCGGCGTGGAAGGAGAGCTCGCAGCGCCCCGGCGGCAGCCGCCGAGTTTGGCAACCAGCCCTCGTCGCCTCTTCGCAGAGCAGCTGCTGCCCCTGCCGCCGAATGGCTCTCGGCCGCCTCCTGCACCCGCCGAGCGCCCCCTCCCAGCCCCGGGCAGCAGCCTGAGGGATGGGTGGTGGTGCCGAGCACCCTCTGAAGGGAAAAAAAAAAAGGCATGGGGGGCTGCCCCGTGCACAGCCAGAGGCTGCCAGTGATTTACAGGAGGGGAGCGTTTCCCTGCAGGAACCGCACTAGGAGGCGGCCAAGCTGACCAGCAAGCTGGGAGGGTCAAGAGGGGAGGGAAGGCCGGGTCCCTGGGGCTTCCTGTCTGCGTGCGGGAGGTCCCGCGAGCCCTGTGCCTCGGCGCTGGCGCCCTGGTGAAGGGGAGGCCTCGGCGCCAGGGTGCGCAGGAGGAACGCGGGGAGCTGAGCAGCAGGAGGCCGTGTGAGGCAGCAGGAACCGAAGCCTGCGGCCGCCCTGCACGGGCCCCTGTCCCCGCGCTGCGGCATGTGATGAGGAAGCGGGGGACGCTCTGCGGTGGGGACGGCCTGGGCTCGGGATGGGGACCTTGGCACAGCACAGACCAGAGGGGAAAGCGCTACCGCAGCTCTGGGGCTGAGGCCTCGGGGCGCAGGAGAGCAGCCGAAAGCAGAGGGTTAATGGCGTGGGGGGGGACTCAGAGCTCATGGAGACAAAACTGAGCCAAACGCTCCCCAAGGGGGCCGGGAAAGGTCTCGACGAGGGACGGGAAGGGAGGGTGGCCCTGCGGGAGCAGGGCTGGGCCACCCCGGCGGCAGCTTGAGCGGGCGAGAGGAGGGAAGGGGGCTCTGCGGGCGGGACGGGTGCTGCGGGGAGATAGCAGGAAGCAAGGGCAGCGCCAATTCAGATAACTCCAGGAGGCAAAAACCAGAGATCAGATCTGAAGGCAAATGGAAAAAGCGATAAAGCAGATGCACTTCGCAGAGGGAGGGCTGGGCAGCTCTGCCTCATCGCTCGGGCTGATAAGGCTTGGATTCCCAATGAAGAAAGTGAGCCGAGCGGCTCACGTACACCGCCCACGCCGCAGCCGGCCTTTGGGACGGCCGCCCTGCTTACGGCAAGGAGCAGCACAACAGCAAAGGTTCTGCAGCCCAAGGCCCCAGGGAAGAGCCGGAGCGCTGGGAACGCCACAGCTGGGCAGCATGCTCGTGGCAGGACTTCCCCAGGGAGAAGCAGCCACCGTGGCTTGCATCATCGGGCCCAGCTTCAGGCAGCCCATCCCAGCCCCTCTCCCAAAGGAGCCGGTGTCACTGCAGGACAGCGGGAACCGCAGGCACAGTCCTGCACAGGGCTGCCCGGAGAGCGGAAACCTTTCCCCGATGCTGCCAGGGCTGCCCCTGCTGCTGCCCCCATCCCTGGGCACGCAGAGCCTTTTCAGCAGGCTCTTTGCAAGTAGAGCAGCCAGAATCTGCTTGCAATCCCTACCCATCCCAGGCTCCAGACTTTCTCACCATGGCCAGAGCCCTGAGCCAAGAGTGCAAGCAGGGACAGAGGTGCAAAGCCCCTAGACCCAGCAGTGGGGAAACCGCCCCTGCGACCTGCCTGCCACCATGTCACCTTCACGGCCCCTCAGCCCCTCTCTGCCCAGCTCTCCCCACACTCCTGTGCCCTTCACCAGAGCAGCCAGAAGAGTCGTCAGGTGCCTCCTGCACAGACACACACGCCTTTTATTTTTTGACACCAGAAAAGTCACAGCATTAGAAAGAGTCAGACTCCACTCAAAAATAAATAGTCACGCTGCCCGTAGAGCAAAGGGCCTCAGTAAGCAGGTTGCCGCCGGCCGGCAGCACATGCCGCAGCAGCAGGAGCCGCGCTCGGCCCGCACGGCCTGGCGTGGGGCCGGCTGTGAGGACTGCCCTCCCTGCACTGCCTGGCCGTGCCCACGGCACCGCGGGGAGAGGATGAACCGTGATGGGAAACAGCTGCGCCCTCCTCTTGCCTCCCCAGGAGGGTGACGGCTGGGGCGGGAAAAGCCACCCCAGGCAGCGTGAGGGGCAGACGCGCCATGCGCAGACCAAGGCTTTGCACTTGCAGACACTATGCGGTGCAGTGGGAGCACCAGCGTGGGCCACTGGTGTGTCACCCAGCCACAGCACACTGCCACCTACCAGGAAAAGGGGAGGGGGTTTCGGCTGGGGGGGGTCCCAGCGTGTTCCCCAGCCCCCAGGGCAGGGGGGCTGCAGACAGAGCTGCCACTTCCAGCCAGCCGGGGCCACCCTGTCTCCTCCGTGCCCGCGCTGCAAGTGAGGGGGGCTACTTCCTTGGAGCCACCCGGGGAATTTGGAATGAGCTCAGCGTGGGCGCCCTGCAAAAATAGGTTACGTGTGTCACCCTCCTGCTGCAGTGGGGAGCAAGGAGCAGCCCAGGATGTGCTGGGGAAGCCAGATGACAACCTACCGCTCCAGCCAAGCCCTGCAGAAAAGAGGGTGCTGGGCAGCACCTCCAACAGAGGGATGTGGGGACACAACACGAGGCTCTTTGAGCAGGTCCTGGCACCCACACATCCTGGCCCACTCGGAGCCCCTCCTCACCCTCCCTCTGTGCCCCCTGGGCCCGTGCTCGGACCTGCCACTGCTACTCACATCTCCAAGAGTTCGCTCCTGGTGGAAAGGAAAGAGAGGGGACAGCATCAGTGGGGCAGAACTTTGGGGCGGCCACTGCTCCTGCCCACCCCAGCGGGCCCGGGCCATCCTGCAGGACACAGACCACGGGCTCCCGCAGCCCCTGTGAGCTCAGCCGCGCAGAGAGCGTTGCTGCTCCAAGCGACCCCCGTGAGGACCGGGCGCCTTTGCTGCCTCACCACCTGATTTCAGTTCCCCCAAGTCTTCCCAGCCACTGAGTCTGCGGCTCCAGCCGCCTCAGCCGCTGGAGATGGGAACGGCCGGGGGAAGCAAAAGGCACCAGGGCCTGGGTGGCGAGGGAAGCACCGCGCTGCCCGAGGGTGCCGGGGCTGCAGGCAGCAGCCAGGGGGGAGCGATGCTCCCAGGCGGGCGTGCGGGAGAGCAGGGGAGCGGAGGGAGGATGAGCAGCGCAGGCCTGGGGAGGAAGGGGGCTGCGCTGGGCACTGGGGTGCTGCAAACCCCGTGTCCCTGGGCGGCTGCAGGCGGGAGGCACGGGGACACACTCAGTGGGGTGGCACGTGACACCAAACCATGGAGCGGGGGGCTGCTGTGCTGCCCAGAGGGAGAAATGGGGCCCAAGGGGCGCTGGTGGCGGCAGGGACCGTGGGTGAGCAGTGCACCCTCGTGGCAGCGATTCCAACCACATGGGGCTGCCTCATCTGCGCAACATCCAGCTGTGTCTGTGCTGGGATCCCCAGGCAGAAGGCAGTTGCAAAGCAGAGGTGAGAGCCGGCTGAGAGTCCTGAGCAAGCCAAGGTCCCTTTGCACACCCGGGATGACCCCCAAAGCCTGCGGCAAGCGGCAGGGAGATCCCAGCCCCGCAGACGGTCCTGGCTGCTCACCCGCAGACATCAGCGACTTCCATCCGGCGGTAAAACTTGGCGAGCCGCACGGCGAGGACGATGCTGGGCAGCAGGAGGAAGGTGCACCAGCCCAGGCTGAACCAGAAGGCGTTCTGGGCGCGAGGGAGAGCCATGAGGGCCCCGGCCGCGTGCCGGGGGAGATGCCGTGCCCTTGCCCAGGGCACAAGGGGGCCCGGGTGACACCCCAACACTGGTGCCCCCCTCACCACAGAGTCCAGGATGTAGTCACAGGCCATGGCCTCCACGCTGTCCACGGTCTGTGCCACGGGCTTGCAACGCGCCACCTCTCTCGTCAGCTGGGGACACGGCAGGGACAGGACACATCAGGCTTCCCGAGCCTGCCCGGCCCCCCTCGCCCTCGCCTCACTCACGCTGCTCTTGGCCCAGGCCACGTAGGTCTCGAAGAAGCCCAGCAGCTGCTCCAGGAAGGCCTGGGTCTCCTGGAGCGGGCAGAGAGGGGACACGTTGCGCCGCAGCCCACGCTGTGCGCCCGCACGGGCAGCGCCGCGGGGCGGCGTGAGGCACCCCAGGGCGAGGGGCACCTCGCGGGCAGGCACGGCGAGCTCACGTTCTTGACGATGGTGGCCGTCTCCGTCTGCAGCGAGGCCTGCGTTTGCTCGGCCCTCTGCAGCGTGGCGTTGGTCTGCACCTGCGCGGGGCTGCGCTCAGCACGGCCGCGTCCCCAGCCCTGCCCACGCCACCGGCGCCCACGCTCCTGACAGGCACCCCATGCTCCCAGCCTTGGGCACCGTCCTTACCCCTCGTGAGCAGAGCACCCATGGGTGCTTGCTCGAGGGTCTGGAATCAGCAGCCGCCCCCCGCAGTTTGCCCTGGGAATGTGGGGCACACTCACCTGCAGCCCGCTGGCCCGGCGCTCCACGATGTCAATGTTGTCTTTGAGGCTTTGCTGGGGACGGAGCAAGAGGCTCAGGCACGGGGACACCCCGCCAGTTCGGTGGAGACCTTGCGCCGGTGCCCCAGCCCCACTCACCAGCAGGCCAGGCAAGCTCGCGTTCATCTCCCCGGCCAGCTCCCGCAGCAACCTGGCTTCATCCTCCAGCTGCTCCTTCGTACCCCCGCCCTGCACGAGACGCTCTCACCAGTGCCCACCCTGGCACAGGGTCTCTGTCCCTCCACAGGGGTCCCCAGGGCAGCTCCCGCTGCTGGGGGGCTCAGAGGGAGCCAGGGCTCTGGGCTGGGGGCTGCCAGGACCCCCATAGCTGACACGCTGCCGGGTGCAGACAGCGGAGCCCATTGCAGGAGGAGGACTCCTCCACCACCAGAGATGGAGCAGTGGCTTTGGGGACAGGGCAGCTGCAAGCCTGGGGGGTCTGATCTCTCACCACTTCCACTGCCAGCAGCTCCAGCTCTGTGGCCAGATCCAAGAGGCTTCCATGGGTCACGCTCTGATTCAGCTGGAGAAGGCAAAGAGATGCCCATGAACCCAGGAGACAGCGCAAAGAGAGGAGCTTTACCCAGGTGCACCCAATCCCTGCGGGGCAGAGAGGAGCCAGGAGCTGCCTGGCTCAGGAGAAGGTGGCCAGTTGCCTCAGAAGGTGGCATGGAGAGCAGAGCTGGGAGCCTGGTGTGGGGTGTCCCCAGGCTGGATCCCAGGATTTGCTCCGTCCAAGCACAGGCGGCCCCAGCGCCCCTCCGTGCGCACCTGCGCTAGGCTGTGCGCGAAGTCGGGCGGCTGCCCCAGGCTGCTGGCCTCCAGCAGCAGGTCCTTCTGGCTCTGGCTGAGCAGGGAGATGGGGCTCAGGGTGATGTTCACCTTCTCAAAGGCCGCGGAGATCTCTGCGGTGTACTGCGGAAGCAGAGCCGTGAGGGGGGCCGTGGCACAGCCCCCCTGCCAGCCGGGCACCTCCAGCGCTGCTGCCCCCCGCGCCCACCTGGGTGATGTTGAAGAGCTCGTCCAGGGAGACCCTCTGGTCGAGGTGCAGCGTTTGCCACAGGGCAGCGTTGTCCTGGCACTGCCTGTGGGAAGGGGCACCGTGCTGAGCCGCAGCCCTCCTGGGAGCGCAAGCGTGCGCGTGGGGCCCGTCACCCCTCACGCCAGCCCTGCGGCCAGGACAGGCAGCGCGAGCTCCCCTGGCCTGGTGAGCACCCGGTAGCCCCCAGTGGCCACGTTTCTCTGCAAAGATGAGACGCCCAGGGCCGGGACCCACCTGTACATCTCCGAGATGTTGGTGCCGTCCTCACCCAGCACCTGCGACAGGTTGAAGTTGGGGATCAGCCCGGGGGTATCCAGGAGCTGAGAGCAAGGAAAGGGAGAGAGAAACTAGACATGGTGCCCTGCCCCATGTGAGCACCTCCATCCACACGTGGACACCTGGGGAAGGAGTCTCCAAGCAGCCAGCACAGCCTCATCTCAGCTGGCTCCAATCCATCCTCAGACAAGGCTCCCATCACTTAGGAGAGGGCGGCCAGCTCACCTCGAAGAGCTGCTGGTCACGCAGGGACTGGCAGAAGAGCATGTAGATGTTCCCCCCCAGCACGAAGGGGACCAGCACCATCAGCATCAGCAGCCAAGAGAAGATGAAGCTGAAGCCGACCCCCCTGCCAGGGCAGAGACATCATCAGCGCCCAGGGCCCCACGCTCGAGCACTGGCGCTAGCCCTGGGAGCAGCCTGCACCCCCACACTGGGCTGGGCACAGAGCGCTCACTGCCAGCCCCGACCAAGCCAGGTCACCCCTGCACTGGGACCCCGCTGTCCTCACCACACGTCTCTGCTCTGCCATCAGCGGCACTAGAGATCTCCACCTGAGTGCCCTCCGCTGGCACCGTGGTGCACCCTGATGTCTACCACCCGCACAGCAGGTCGTGGCAGGTCATTAAGCCACAGCAATGAGATCATCTTGGAGCCCCAGCAGCCCCAGGGCCGCGCTGCCTCTGCACCCCATTCGCACGTGCACCCTCCGCAGCGGGCGGGCGGGCCCAGCTCCTCACGCCATGAAGAAGTTCCCGGCGGTGTTGGAGAGGCAGCCGCGCTCGGTGGGCAGCACGCCCGGCTCGAGGCCCAGGGGCCCCAGCAGCAGCCCGAAGCCGTTGCAGACGACCACCAGCAGCACCATGCAGCACAGCAGGGCACACACGCTCCACCTGCGGCGAGAGCCTGTGTCACCTTAGGGCCACAGGGGACACGGCGCAGCCCTGGCACGGCCGTCCCGCCACCACGGGGCCAGGCCGGTTTCTGCAGCCTCCCCCCGCTTGACATCCTGAGCCCCTGCGGAGGAGCGCGCGGGGGCCCGCAGGGCACCCCAATGCAGTGCCGGGGGGCCGCCTACCTGAGCTTCTCGAAGGCCGTCACGGGCTCTCTGTAGCTCTCCAGCGTGGACGTGGCGCTGTCCAGAAAGGCCACGCCACGGCCCTCCAAGTCCTCGACCGGGACGCGCTCGAGCGTGTTGCTGATCTCCTGCCTGATCCGGCCCAGCTGGTCCTGGGCCCCTGCGGGGACAGGGAGGGCTTGGCGCTGCCACCTGGGACGCTGGGAGGGATGAGGAGGGGACAGAGGTGGCCGTGGCCAGGAAAGGGATTGGCTCCAAGCACTTGGGATGAAGGATGGCCAGGCTGCAGCAGCAGGGTGGCAGCAGGGGAGGTACCTGAGCAGGGATGGGGTGAGAAGGGGAGACGAGGGAGCCAGCGGAGCTGGGCACCCCAGGCACAGAGCCCCGCTTACTTGTCACCACCTCCCGGGACTGCTTGTGCACCTTGTCAGGGGTCTCGTTCAGCGTGTGGTTAACCTGCAGCCAGCGGGGGACAGCTCATGTCCCTGACGGAGCCCAGGGCTGAGCAAACCCCAGCCCTCCCAGCCCGCGGTGTCCCTGGGCAGCCAGGCTCCCCGCAGCCCCTGGCGTGGTGGGGACAGCAGGCGGGCACCGACCCAGGCAAACTGGCCATGCCAGGAGGCCGAGCCCAGGCAGTTCCAAACGGCCACGTTGCACCAGAGGACACCTTGGGCAGGTACAAAATGGGTAGGTCTGGTGTTCAGCCAGCCCGTGCCTCCGTGGGGCTGCACGGCGCTGTCGGGGGGGCCACCCACTGCAGCGCTGCCCCACGAGCACCCAGCCCTGTGCCCGGGCAGGAGGGACCCATCACCTTCTCCAAACTGGCCGTCAGGTTGGAGCCAGACACATCTCCCAGGGCCTTCAGCTGCTGGTCCACATTGGGGATCTGAGGGGAAAATCTGGAGGTAACTGGGGGCACGGGGTGGGCGCCGGGCCCCGTGCAGCCCCGGTGGTAGATGCCCTGGCCGTGCTCACCACGCTGAAGTTGGCCGTGAAGACGAGGCCATCCAGGGACACGTTGCTGCAGTGGTGCCCGCAGGCCTGCACCGTGCGGTTGATGCTGGCCCGCAGGTCCTCCAGCCTCTGGCTGTAGTTGCTCTGCAGCTCCTGCAGGCGTGAGCTGCTGCCCTTGATGCCACTGAAGGCGGTGGCCAGCGACTCCATCACTGGGGGAGACAGTGGGGGCTCAAGTCGCTCCTGGGGGCCATATCCTAAGCTGCTGGGGGCTCTCCTCCCCCCTGGCTCCCCAGGGTCCCCGTGGAGGGTACCAGCTGCCAGCCACCAGCGCCTGGAGACAGGGCCGCTACCTTCCAGCAGGCTCCAGAGGGATCCCACCGCCTCGTTCACGCTCCTCCTGATGCTGGACATGATCACGTTGCCCAGGATTGTCCCAATGCCTGCGGAGATGGAGGAGATTGTGTCAGCACAGGAGACCCCCAGCAGTCTGGGAGCAGCTGAAAGCGGAAGGGGACTCCGCGAGGGACCCTAAGTTTATTATTTTTAGGTGTTCCCATACGGACAGTGTCTGGGATGCCTGCGGGTGGCAATGAGCTGGCCGGGGAGGGCAGCCCTGCTGCGCGTGGGGGCTGCGGGGGCACCAGCCTGTGCGGGGCCAGAGCGCGGGGCAGCTCC
>VZSV01000272.1:705919-716903 GCA_013398735.1 Nothocercus julius
GTTTTTTTCTGCCAATCTAGGAAAATTCCCTCCTGACCCTAATCTGGCAGCAGCGCTAAGCATGGTGTGTGAGCTGGCCTCTGGAGCGGGACGCGGGGAGCACTAGCACAGGAGTCCCAAGGCTCATCTTTAGTGTTTTGGATGAAGGAAAACTCCATTAGCTTTAACAGCCAAGTTAAGGGGGAAATTGCTATTTCTTGGTCTTCATGGTGCCCATCAGAAAGCTTGAAGGCTGGTGTTGAAGAAGCGTCTAAGTGTCTCCCCAAACCCACCTTAGCTCTGCTCTGTGGCCAGGGCTTTTATCTAGACTGCCCTGCCCACCTGCAGAGGCTCTTCTGTTCAGAAATTAATGGAAGGAGGTTTATTGAATCCTCTCTTAAAATGACCTTGGTTTTTTTCCTCTGCCAGTCTGCTCAGAAGGCTGGACTAGAGTTTTATTCCTGGAAGGACCAGAAATCCTCTAATGTCTCATCTAAGCTTATTTGTGACCTTGTGCCACTGTCCCATGACTTATAGCTTTTTCTTAGTAATTTCTTATTTAATATTTTCTAGTTTCAGATGTTGTTCATGAGAACACTTAACCCCTCAGCCTCTGGCCAGGACAAGCAATCCAAACTCCTTTAAAAGGTCTCCATCAGGTAGCGATTCTCTGCAGCGGCAGCTCGTCCTTCCCGGCTGCAGCGTGGCAACACTATTCTGGAAGAATTCTCACAGAGCCTTGCGCGATGGCAGCAACGCTTCTGTCACTGCTAAAAATAACTTGTCGGAGGCATCCTAGAATCATGCCATTCTTTTTTCACAGAACCATCACTGCTGTTTCACATTCATCCTCTGGTGCGGCCAGGCCTTTTTATTCCTCAGTGCATCTGTTTCATTGGTTGATGGCAAATGTCTTGGTCTCCAAGTGTCCGAATTTGCCCTTTTTTTCCCCATTAAATTCTCTATTTTTGTCCCCTGCTTGGCAGGGTCCTCTCTTGCCTCCTCTAGGAGGAACTACTCCTCCACGCTCGCGATCCCTCCTGAGCCTGTGAGTTCCCTCCTCATTTTGGGAACTCACGCTTGGCTTTTTGAGATCACTAGCGATTTGCTCACCTGCACTCATCCCCAGGACACATAGTTCACAATCCTCCTGCAGCCTGCTCTCCTTCAATCTCAACATAGCTTGTTGCAGTCTCTCCTTTCAGTGATCTCCTTCCTGACCTTGGGATTCATCCTCAAATCTGCCTCTGGCAGCAGTTTCTTCAGGGAAGTATTGCATCGTCCTTAACTCGGAATCCAGGTCCTCAGCCAAAATAAATAAATAAATCTCTTTAGATAGATAGAGATGAGGTGGTGAGGCAAGGCTGCATTAGACTTATCTGACACTAAAGTCTTTCTCACTTCTCAGCTCACTCCAGCCCTTTTCCTGGAAGTTGTTTGTGTAGAGTCAAAGCGAAACTCCTTGTTCTTGGTGTGCTCATTTCGGTATGTTTACTCATGGTGCAAAGAAAACCCCAGCACGTTTTCCGCTCTGCTGTGATCACGTACTTCCTTTCTGCAATTACAAATGGATGAAGAGCCCAAGCTAGCAGCCCTGCAGTTTCTACCCCGCCCCGAGCCGAAGTTCTGCTCCCGCCTGAGGCGCTATTTCTGTTGCCCTCCTGGTTTCGTCAGGCAGCTCGCCGCTCCTCGTGTTCGCCCACCGGCGTGGAGCACCGCTGCTTTGCTCGCAGCGAGCCTTTCTCCTCGCCCCCCACGCGTCTTGCCGCCTGCGTGACTCCGCACGGCTGTCCGCTCCCGCACGCGGGCCTGCGGCCTCGCAGAGCAGCCGCGCCGCTTGCTGACAGCGTGTCCCAAACGCTGCGCTTTGCTGCCTCACCAATGGTTTGGAGGAAAGGGAGCTTCTGTCTTCTCCGAGAATGTCTGAGCCCTGTTATGTTGGTGCTTTTCATGGCCTGGTGCTTGCTGGGAAATTAAGGTCTCATAAACGCACATTTTCTAGTTCTTGGTTTGTTTGTTTGTTTTGTCTTTCAGCCTTAGAGGCAATGCAATTTTTAGCCAAGGTTGCAGGTGCTGTGCGTGTAGCCAGCCCTGGGATTACCCATGCCGGGTCTGCCACCCTCCATGGGACAAAACTCATCCCATCCCTGCCATCCCCTCTCATGTCCTTGCCCGCACTTGCCAGCCGCGCTTCCCGCTCCCAGCCCGCCTCCATGGACGCCCATCTTCGCGCTTCCCCCTCGCTCACACTCTGCCTTGCTACGTGCTGCGATTCACCCTCCTCTTGCCCATTTAGCCACGGGCTGGGTGCACGACGTCACCCCCGCCAGCAGCACAGTTTGGGGACAAGCACAGCCGAGCTGTGGCTGCAGACAAAATCCTTGGAGAACTTGTCCCAGGAATGAGTGAGGGAGATAAAGGACACGACGTCTGTAGTTTCACCCAAGAGCCTTGGGAGATAAGGACTGTTTGGACAAATGGACTTAACACCTCCTGCCGTAATTCAAGGGATACCCGCAATCCCTGTGAAAACACTAAGAAAGGAAAACGGAGCGGGTGCGTCGCAAGGTTGGGAAATGGTGTCCTGTCAGTCTGGTGCATCAGTTCTTCTCTTAGTGAACCAGCGAGTACTGCTCGCTGCATCTTTAAATAGCTTATTTTTAGAGACAGGAAGCGTGTGGAGAGGCAGCAGCAAACACGCTTATGCCGTTACCTAGAGACAGTCGCAGCTTGGCCTTAAATAAAGCAGCTCTCCTTCAAGGACCAGGGGGCAAAGGGATTCCCAAATATCTTTGGTGTGCTAGAACAGGGCTACACCAGCTTAAAAGAAAAAAAAAAAGGTCAACAGCACTAGCTATGAGAGCATCACTCAAAGGGCCCGATAAGGCCATCAAGCGGGAGATCCGTGGTTCATCGAAGGTCTAGTGAAGTGCCAGCAGGATGCCCTAAGGTTAAGCACAATCCTTAAGGCATTACTATAGGCAAAGTACGCAACTAGGGGAAATAAAAAGGCCACCAAATGTGTGAGCCCCAAGTAAAGTGCATGGCACAATGCATGAGGAAGCAGTGAAACCTGTATTTGGGGAATAGTTGAGGGTTTGAAGTTGGGCAACAACTAGACCCCACCCTGGTCTGTTTTCGGTAGTGGATAACGCTGTGATTGAGGTTCTGGCACCTGAACCAAGAGACAGGCAGGATGGATCTGGCTGTGATTTTAGGCACCACTGGAGGAGAGTCGCTACACAGGGGGCTCGGCTGCTAGCGCAGGCCAGCGCGGAGAGGGCGATGACGCTCCCAGCGGCCGCGGGGCAAGGGAGAGGTCGGAGCAGGCCAGGCTCCCGTGTGCCAGCGCTGCCAAGGCAAGGGGAGCCCGCAGCCAGCACCGCCTTGGGCTGTCCCCTGATTGCTCCTTTAGAATCACCTGGTAACACAATGTCTGTAAACGTAAAGAAAACCTGTCACGGTGGTGGTATCTCGCAGCCGCAACCTGACTGTTTTAGCAGCGTTTTCTTCAGCCTCGTGGCACAGCAGATAATGGGAGGCGATTGCAAGGCTGAATGCAAACTTCATTGGAAATTATGTGTATAGCCTTTCCTATTAAAAAGCAGCTGCCTTTGAGGGGTTGAGAAATGCAGCACGCCTAGCAGAAAATGGTCGGGGGTGCACAGCTGGGTTCAGCTACAGTACCCGCTAGTAAGGGTCATTTTTCTGGACTCTTCTTGCCTTAAAGCTCGCTATTTTGCCTCTGATTCCCTATAGCTCCTGCTACTGAGCTAAGCAGTTTTTATTGGTAATCTGTGTTCTTAGCAAGCTGCTGTTAAAAACCTATTTTGTCTGGCCAAATCTTGTGTGTGTTTGTGTTTTTTTCAACTTGCCAGAAGATGAGGGTTTCTATTTTTCTTCTTTGGACATAACTTACACTTTCTGAAGGATACCTTTTAATTTCTAAATGCCCTTTTTACTCAGCTGTTTAACTCTTCCACATTTGGAGATTTTTTTAAAAGCATATTTTGATTGATGGCATTTTTAAAGCTTTAAATACAGTCTCGATGTTGGCTGCATTTTGTCCTTTTGTAAGCCACTTTTAAATACTTCTTAATTACCCTCCTGAATTTTATTCCCTTTTGAAGGGGAACATGCTCATCTCCTTTTTGAATCTACGTTAGACTGCAGTGTGTGTTTTGCTGCTTTTTCCTCTCCTGCAGTATTATGGAATTGGAGCACACTGTGTTCATTACGACAGTGACTGTTCACTATCGCATTTCAAACCCCCTCCTATGCCCCACTCATGGTGAAATCAAGAGTTCAGCCTCCACTTGGTGTCTCTGAGTGGCCATTCTAAGAACTGTTCATTTATCACGGCTAAAAATATTGTCTTTGCATCATTTTTTGACATGGCATTTATCCAGTCTATACGGAGGTAATTAATATCTTCCATTATTATTATGTTTTCTCCCCTGACAACCTCTATAAGTCCTTTTACTATTTTTCATTCCACTGGCCTAATCATGTGGTAAATAGCATATACATTGTATTACTCAGATATATTTCAACATATAAGGATTTGCTGATAGTTTAAACAAAATCCCTGAAGTCCTCATTTTCTGGAGCCTGGACAAATACTGTGCTTGTAGCCTGAATCATTTTCTGTGGCTTCCCATCCCGAGCTGCTGCTCTGGCAGTCATCTTCACACTGAAATGAGACAAGATTTTACACCGACTTGGGTTTTTCTACTGCTGCTGCTGCTGCTTTTCTTAAAATAAAATTCACATGTTCAATGTCTTCGCTGGGCTTGGCTCCATGAAAATGTCTTCATCCACCAGCTTCTTTTTGTATTTTGCTAAATGTACATTTGTAACTGAAAAAAAAATGTCTCAGCTTAGAGAAGGGGAAAGATATTTTCCAGTTGCTGCCCCTGCCCATCTTTGGTCACAGAAAGTATTTCATGGTTGTTATCAGTTAAGATCAGCCTTTTGTATGTAAAGGTGTTCAACTTTTTGTGCCCACATTACAATTCTTGTCAAGCTGATGGCTCTGATAATAGGCTCTACTAGCCTGCAAGTTCCCAACTTTCCTGACCTGCCTTCAGAAACTGGTGCTGTGTTTGCCACCTTTCATATCTTGGTTACCAAGGGCAGCTTAGCAGTAAGCTGTGCACCACAACAAACGATTCAGTCATTTCAAATATGAATTGCTTTAAAGTTCTTGGGCAAGCACCATTGTGATCACCTATTTGTGCCCAAGCCTCCAGCACCTCCCTCATCTCCTTCACAAGGACTGTGGGCACCTGGAAAATGGCTAATGTTAAGGGCAGTTCTGAATGCAGCTGGGAGCAGGAGCTGCCCCTGTCCGAAGATGAGCTTGAGTGATGCCTTTACTGCTGGAGCCGTTCATGTTTGGGGCCTCTTTCACACAAAATTTTAACTTCTCGAGCTCTTTGCTTGGTGCGTCTTTGAGCTTTGTTTTCAAGCTGTGGGCCTAGAAAGCTGATTGGGTGCAACTGTCCCTGTTCTCCTTCCTTGGACTGAAGTAACTTCTTCTCATCTTGCATTTCTGACCCAGAGAATTCCCATTTTTGGCCCAGCTCCCTGAAGCTGGGCAATCTCAGGCTGTCCGCTGATTGCCCTGCTTGCAGCTTGGCAGCTCCACCAAGGTTTCCACCATTGAAGATTTGATTGAATCAGGCCAAAGTTGATAAAGATCCTGCAAATGTTCTGCCTATCAGCAGTGGTGCAGAGGAAAGCCAGCAGATGCAGCAGCCTGACACTCTCCTCTTGATCGGGGGCAAAGCAGCCCAGGGCTCAGCCCTTGTGTGAAGCCAGCTCCATACAGCCTAGGAAACGTTGTGCCAGGGGAGACACGTTGTATGTGCGAGGGACAGTGGCACTGGAGCCAAACACCCAGAACTACTGAGTCTGTTCTCCTTATATCACCTTGTGCGCCCGATGCAGCCCCAGCAATGGCCTACGGGAAAAGCGCCCTGTGATCCCTGCTCTGTTTTCCTAGGGACGCCAGCAGACTTCCATGGACACATGAGAGGGAGGAAAATATTCACTGCTGTATTCCTCAGTAGCTCTTGTAATGATTTTCTTTTGTACATGTTTATTTGTCTTTTGAGGATATGTGTGTAAATGAAGGGCTTTATTCTTTTCTTCCTACAATACCACCATTCTTGGTTCTTTTTTGTTGTTTTATTTTGAAAGGCTTGAGACTCTTGAAGATACAGCACTACTTACGTTTAGCTTCTGTTTAAAGACAAAAGAACTATCTCAAGAAGTATTTGCTGCAGATAGCTGGGCTCTTGCATCTTCATTCTGGTAAATGTTTCCTTAACCCTTAGAAGCAGTTACAAATTGACCTAGTGTTCATCGTGCTGTATGTTCCCTTCCTGTTATCGCAAGGATATTTTCTAGTCTATTTGTCTAAGCCTCTAGTTTCCTATTTCTTTAAGAGGGATAAACACATGGCTGTAAACCACAGCTTATTTTTTGTCCTTGCAAATTTGTTGCTTTCTATTCACACAAATATTACAATTACTGACAACATATTGTCTTGTGCACTAAACTCTGTCCTAAATTTAATGGATATCTCCTTTGCTTTCATGTTGGAAGTCTGTCTATTGCTAGTAGAGCTGCTATTGCTCTTGGCAGTAAAACTCTGGGGTGGGGATGTCACTGCTGCTTTTGATCCATCCCGCGGGCACTCCGTGTTGGTTTGCAGATTACTACACAACGGTGTCATTCACCTTTTTTTCCCTTCCCACTACGTGGGATCATTCTGTGCTGTTCTCTCTTCACTGCCTTTCTTGTGCTCCTCTCATCCTCGGGAGGATGTTCAGTCATATCTAGAGTGTGAAAACCCTGGCCCTAAGCTTCTGAATTTGGGGAGCGCATATTGACCACTGAGTGCCTTGCCAAAGGTTAATTTTGGATGTCTTCCCATAGACTTGGATGTTTTCCCATGGACTTGGGTAGATTTTCCTTTCTTTGGCCTGTGATCATCCTCAGACACCCCTATAACTCTTATTTTCCTCTTTTAATTCCAGACGTAAAAATCCATCTTGTCACATTTTATATTTGCGCAGGCTGCAATACACATGTTTCTGTGAGATCCTCCCCTGGAATGGGTGCAGGACAGTCTTGGCTTGCCTTACTTTACCATTGTAATCCAAATTTTGCTGCAGGGAACAACCCTGTCCGGGTGAGAAGACTAGGAAGATAACATCTCTCTCTCATTGCAATAAATCATTTAACAAAGCCAATATATTGGAATTAAGCCAAGTTCCTCACAATAAAGCATGTTTCTCAAGTGTCTGTGAGGTCTCGTTTGTAGCTTCACCTGACCCAGGGTGGCCTGCGTGCGATTCTGCGTGGCGGGGCCTCCCTGGAGGACTGGGTTGTTGCTTGTAGCATGGGTTTAGAAGCAGTTTCAGTGTGACACTGTAAATAATATACTTTGCTGATGACTGAGAGAGGTTTACAAAATAGTATTGGCACCTTTCTTCTCATCCGTCATGTCCCTCCACGTGACACCTTCCTGGGACAGCGGTACCCGTGTTTCCCTGGGCAGATTTCTCCCTCACCTTTCCCTGCTTCCCAGACCGGCTCCCTGCACAAGCTCTGACCTGGGTTGCCAGCACATGGGGAACGATCCTAGTGAGGAGTCCCAGCCTCCTTGTCTAGGGCCTGAGATCCAGACTCCTGCCTATGAGGGACTTACAGTCCACCCTTTTCTCCCCTTTCTGTGTGTTTGGCCTGCCAGATCAGACAGGCGAGCGCCTCCCAGGGAGGTTAAACCCTGTTTCCACTGAATCCCAGGATGATACTGCTGTTCATGGGGCCATTTTTTTCCTCAGGCATCTGTGGGGCCGTGGTGATACTGAGTGCTGCTGCACGAGGCCCTGCAAGAAGGCAGGTTTCTGCTCTAAAGCCTTTCTGGGCACTTTCTGTTCCTGTGGCAAAACGGATGTTGGAGAGACTTGTTGTACAATCTGCCTTGAAACTCCTGGCTCTGCGATGCCAGGCCCTGCTTGGTGTTAAGTGAAATTGTCTGCAGCTCATTAACATCAAAGCATTTTCCCCACTGGTCCGGGCAGCTCAGTAGTAACCAGCAGATGAACTAGAGAACAGCTACGCTCTCTGCTAAGCTTTGCCTGCAAATAATTAACATCAAAGGGGAGCCACCACGAAACAGGGAGAAAACAGCGCTCCTGCAGCAGCACGTCTCCTGTCTGGTGGAGAGAAGGGGGAGGCCAGAGCTCCGGCCTAGCTGCAGACTTTGTGCCGAGCCCTTTGCAGGAGCGAGCAGAGAAACGACTGCAGTGGCCAAAGAAAGGGTGCATTTGGCTGCATGGTCCACGCATGGTGCAGTCTCTGGTATATCAGACCCAGTCAGGCCTAATTCTGTGATCTGGGAATTGTGCCCAATCCAGTCCAATTTTGTGATCTGGGAACTGTGCTCCAGTATGTCCATGAGCATATGCTCACTTTGCTGTTGCTCCTTCCTGCTGTGGCTTCTGAGGCCAATTCCACTGTCCTTTGCACCCTCCTTGTCCATCCCTCTGAACACAAAAGCTCACACAAAAGTGATTCCAGGCATTGCTGTCCCTTTTCCAAGTTGGATTTGGCTCTCTGTTTGTCCTTCTCCACACAAGGCCTTTGGGATTAGACTTTTATTTTGGATTAGAGGACTACTCCTTGCCACTAGTTCCCAATCACTTCCTCTTGCCTTATATACTGGCTCCTGGTTCCTCATCTTTGTCCTCTCTGCTTTGGCAGAGGCTGAGAAATCCAAGGTGTTGCTCCCCACCACACTAACAGCCTGCGATTACTCCTGGGGGCAGTAGGGTTTGGAAAAAAAGTGACACCTCTGACTTGCTATGTATTTTAACCAGAGCTCATATATATCCCAGAAGCTTTTTAATAGATGCTGCACCAGCACAGAATAGAAAATGGGACCGTCTCAAAGAGTTTACTATGTAAACATTCCTGAGAACAGCCAGAGACATACAAAGGATTGCAAGGAAGAGACCAACAGAACTGGGACTCTCTGGTAATAAGATCTGGGGGTCCAGGTTGGAGATTATTTCACCACCGTGAGACGTGATCAGCCAGTGCCTGTTTCCTTCCTGCCAGCTCTGCCCCGGGAGGGCTGAATCCAGCCACAGGGCAGAAGCTGAAGGGCTCATCCGCAACAGTTAAAGCCACCACGGTTCATGAGTCAGGTGATCTCTCTGGAGGGCAGGAGCACTTTGTGGGAAAAAAAAAAATAGGTAATTCTGTTCATGCTTGCTAAGAATAATATGTTCAGCCCTGATCAGATGCATTGAGATGCACTGAAGGACTGCAAGTGCTATACAGGAAGAAATCAAACTGTCCCAGAAAGAGGAACTAAGGAAACTTGTCTACCCCAGAAAAAGGAGGGCCACGTGGAGACTGTCCACAAAATTGGGTAAAACATTTTAAGATGTTGAAGACCTGCTTAAAAGAAAACTTTGACAACCCCTAGGTTTAGGTGGACTAGGAATGTGGGATAGTGGTACAGCAGGTCTGCAGCCAGTAGGGGAGGGAAATCTGGGGGCAGGCTGCTGACAGGAGTTTGTGGGAGCAAGAAACAAAATTTACTTTGAAATGGAGATTTACAAATTCAGGGCCAGCATCATATAACCAGCCCAGCCGCAGGGTTGCCATTCTGAGTGTGGAAGAAGCAAGGAGATTGTAACAGCTGCACAGGCAATAGCCGTGATGCCAGCAAGCTTGCCGCAGCCCAGTTAATTCTGCAGACAGCAGAGCAAGAGCGAGTTGCAAAGAGCTGGCCAGAAGGCTCTTGTGAAGACCACAGCAGCAGACACTGAGCCTGGTATATCAGGACACTGATAAGATTCAAGGTCAGCGACCACTTCAGCTTGTCCAGGGATACAGTAGAGCATCACTCGCAGATGGAAACTTATCCCTAAAACTTGACTGTAGCGAATGAACTATGGGAAGGCGAGGAGCTCCAGATCACGGTCCCATGAGCCGCCAAGCAGCCCAGCTCACCTCGGCCCGCTCCGCAGCGGCGATGAGCTGAGGCAAGGACAGGACTGGGGTATCGCACAGAGCCGGAGCGAGGTGCAGCTCCAGGGTCCTTCCTGAGCACTGGGATTTCTTGCCGTTTGCAGCAGAGACTCCTGCAGCTCACACTCCCCTCTTCCTCTCTACTTCCTCTCCCTTCCCTCTTTCCACCACTAATGGATTCCAAACCAGGAGCTAGGATTTCCTGGTCACTACCCCGTCTGTCCCTCGCATGGGAACAAACATCATATCGTCCCCTCTTACAAGCAAGCCGATTCCTGAAACAGCGCAGCATTTTCCCACCTACACGCACCAGGAACAACCCCGAATTCCTTTGGAATAGCTCACCCAGCATATTCCAGGTGAGATGGTGCCCTTAACAGTGTCTGCTTGACAACAGAGGAAGAAGAGTCTGCTCGAAGCTCTGGTTACAACCCCCTCCATCCGGCGCTTCTAATGTAACACAGAGGAGGGAGTCCCGGTGCGCAAAAGGGGTGGACACCAGCTACGTCCCTTGGCAGTTTGGGGCGAGATTCCACCTTTTGGTGATCACGCCCCCAGGCTATCGGTCTCCTGCTCCTCCTGCTCACGAGGGCTGGCCACAGTGGTGGGCACAGCGGCCTGCGTGCCCAGCAACGCTGCCACAAAGTGAGTTATTGCCTCGTCACGGCCCACCTCCAGGCCCTCTCACAAGGAGAGACCCTGCTGGAAGCCTCGTCCTCACAGGTACACGGGAACCTCTCAAACACCGTCGGTTTTCCGTCTGGGAGAAGTAACTGCATGTAACTGGGGGCCACTTCACCAGTTGTGAAACATCTAATCGCCGTTTAACCACCACCGCCGCCGACACCGGCAGTATTTTCCAATGCACCCCAGCACGGGTGAGGAGGTTTTCCTGCTTCTCCACGGAAACGCCAGCTGCCCCAGAGCAGGGATGGCCCAGACAGCGCCC